>CANTUT010000900.1:0-295000 GCA_947687605.1 Reutealis trisperma
GGAGGAGGATTGGAAATCGAGCATGGAGCCCTTTCTTTTTGAGACCATCCACATGATCACCAAACACCGAGAACTTGATCCCACCAAGCTCATTCAATCATCTCAAGCACTGCTGAATAACTAGTATTTCGAGAAGAGCACCGATCCTATTATGTCCTCATCTGAGTCCTCTAAGTCTAAGTCTAAGTCTAAGTCCCTTGAGTCTGAATGCGATGGAGACCTTTTAGTCTTTTTTTGTCCAATTTTGTAACTTGTCTCCTAAGCTTGTCCTTTCAGAATGATGTAACCTATGATGATGGGACCTTTGTTTTCTATAAAGTGAACAAGTTTTTGCTTACTTTCCTTACTATCTATGCTCTGCATCCTTTGACTCACCATTAAAAAAGAAATATGAAAAAAAAGATAAAAATGAAAAGGCAAAAAACCAATCAATTATGGCATAGAGGAGAATCCTAAAATTACATACATTGCATCTGCATATTTTGACACACAGGCATTGGTCGAAAAAATTAGTGAGTTCTTAGACTATTTTGCACGAGAGCCCAAGGACATGGTAGGGATAGATCTGAGCATAGTAGTTCACAAGATCCCAACTTACAGTCATGTAAAGCTTGTAAAGCAGAAGCTGAGAAGAATGAAGGCAGAATGGTCTTTGAAGATCAGAGAGAGAGTTACCAAGGTGCTAGATAATGGGTTTATCGAACCTATTACTTACCCCTCATGGTTGGCCAACATAGTACCTGTTTCCAAGAAGGATGGAAAGATCTGGATGTGTGTTAATTACAGGGACCTTAACAAAGCCTACCCAAAGGATGATTTCCTTTTGCCTCATATAGATTTACTTGTGGACCACATGGCTAGTGCATTAGTGGTCTCCTTGACCGATCTCTATACGGGCTACAATTAGATCCAAGTCTATGCTCCTGATAAGGAAAAGACGTCCTTTGTGACAAAATGGGGCACCTATTGTTATTGGGTGATGCCTTTTGGTTTGAAGAATGCTGGGGCAACTTATCAAAGAATGGCTACTACTATATTCCACGACATGATGCACAAGAATGTCGAGGTATATGTGGATGACATAGTTATAAAGTTTGAAAATCCTGAAGGCTATTTCGAAGCTCTGGACAGATTCTTCACTAAGCTCAGGTGGTATAATCTCAAACCGACCTCAGCCAAGTGCCTTTTCGATGCCTCCTTAGGTGTATTTCTGGGACACTTTGTCACATCCCAACCTTAGAGATACGACGGTTCTAGAACATGGGGAGACATAAGGTCACCCATGCCCGTAGAACCCACTTACATATAAACAAATCATGCCTAGGATCTTACCAAACCTCTTTCATTAACTCATTTAAAATGTTTAAATGAATACCATAATTTGCAGAAGACTTAAAATAAATCATTACTTATAAAATCCATAAGGAAAATAATATATCTCGATAAGTATCAATCAACATTCCCGGAGCATCTAATGACAAGACTTCATAACAATTATATTATTGATAACTCGGACAAGGAATTCCCCAAGCGAAGTAGAATGCTTGAGCCATCACCTTGCCTCCTCATATTTGCTCAACTGGAACCACACAAGGAAAAAGGGGTGAGATAGATGATCTTAATAAGTAAACAAAAGGCACATACATTATCACATATTCCTTTGAAAGGAAACACATAGCTTATACACATAGTTCATGATTTATAATTCATGAATCAGGTTGCAATTTAGCAAGGGTTCAATTTGGCAAGTTTGCAGAAATCACACTTATAAGACATAGTGAGTGAAGGCTATTGCTCTATCACTCGAACACGTAGAGGAGAGGTGGCCTTATACCAAATTCCAACTCCTATCACGTAAAAGGCGTGAAGCTGATCAAGCCCCACGGCTAGAACCGCCCCTTTTAGCTGAGGTGGATACACTACCCCTATCCATTGGGTTAAGACCATGTGCACAGGTTTTGATGATTACCTGCATCAACACGAGGATTCTGCATAAAGGGTAAAAGGTACTATAGCTAGAGCTATTGGTAAATACAATTAACAACATCACATAAGGCAACAATAACATGTATTTCAATAATAATAGTGGTTTAGCTTTTCAAACAATGATACAATGATAGTGTAGTCCTAGAAAGAATATAAGTTAGGGTGTTAATCACAAGAAATTCTCATTGGATAAATAAAATAGTTTTGGACCAAATGTCCTTTGGCAATCGAAGCTTGTCACGGAAATCATGTAATAATATTTAGAAAAGAAAGAACTGGGGTTTCAAAGATCACAAAGGCTCACATAACAATATATCACATTAGTAACATAACAAAATGTTACTTGCACTTATAACATGAATGAGGCATTTGCCCACGCTTGAAGAATGAATACAATGTTTACTCACTTTAGGGTTCCTTTGCTTCTAGTACACGTAGTCCCTTTCGCACTTCTAAAGCTCCTCAAACTCTAACATAATATTTGATTTAATACTTAGTATTTGTTTACTCATGATGCTCCTATCCCATAACTACCCATGCACATATAGCATACACATTAGAGTTCACACATAGGTGTACTCATCACTTGCACATAACACATTGACTTTAAAAGTTTTGCACACTTAGGCCTTATAGGCTCACATGAAAACACATTGCAATCATATCAATACCTTTTTAAGGTCATCACAATATTATTACCTCAATATCAATTCACCTTATCAATTATCTCAATTCACTTTACACTTCCACATATGTCAACTTAACAATTTACATTTTAAGCGTCATGCTTAACTCTTATGATCCCTTTCACTTCAATAACTCATAACTATATGTTCATCATCAAGTCATCATAACATCTAGCTCCAAATTCCCCAATCACATTTGCATTCTAATCACAATATAAGGTTTAGATACATTAAGTATACCTTAAGTATACCAAAATGCATTTAAGCTTATCTAGGATCATACCTTTGACTAACATGCAATTTTATCATTTATTATATATACATACATTTCAACAATCATTAAAACACATCACATAAAATTTATAAACATTAAAACAAAAATGTTCATGTAGGCTGAATGCATCATCAAGGTAAAAACCAAATTCTTCTTCTTTTCGTACTTTCCGTCTATTTCAGAAATATGTAAAAATATGGTTTGAACCAAGATTTTTCATGTAAATATAACAAAAATCATTTTGGAATTTAAATTCATAGGAATTGGCCACTATTGGTGTTATTAATATATAAAAATTCAACCTTTTGCATTATAGAACACAAAACCATAAGTTTTCTTATTTTTGGTATTTTCCAGTCATTTCAGAAATATATAAACAGGTTGTTTAAATCATTATTTTTCACTCAATCATAGAAAATATCAGTTTAGAACACATTCCTTCATGAATTGGCAATCATAGATAGGGTTTATACAAAAAAAAAAAAATTCCAAGTTCAAAGACTTAGGTGAAAAGTCATGAGTTTCCGCGCTTTCCGCACATTTCGTTCATTTCAGCGATAAACAGACACATGATTCAAATCATTATTTTTCATCTAAACAAAACAAATATCATATTAGAACACCTATTCATACAAATCACCAGCCATATGACCATGAAAGAATAAAATTTTTGAACTTTCAAGTTCTAACACGAAAACCTTGAATTCCTTTGTTTTTCGAAACTTTTCGGTCATCGCAGAAATATGCAAAAATATTATTTAATCTAATATTTTTCATCAAAACAAATCAAAAATCAGTTTAGAATATAACCATGCACAAATTGCCAACCCCCTACCCCCCCCCCCCCCCCCCCCCCAATGATGTATATGCAATAAAATTGTGATTTTAAGTTATAAAATTTACCTTTGGAGAAATCTTGCGGAGAGAATCATGTTTTTGGTAGAAAATAAATTTTTTCTCTAAAAAATTCACTCAAACAGAATTGCATTTGTAGAAATCAGTAACCAAATAGTTCAAAATAATTTTCCCATAATTTATTTCATAGAAATCAGTTTAGAAATCAAAAGAGAATAAAAACTTATGATTACGGTCATGAAATCGTGAAACAGAAAGGTGTTTTCAATATTTCGGTAGAGAGCAATATTTTGAGAGAATTTTCTGCCAAGATACAAAAAGAATGAGAGAATGGCTACTGGAAACCTTTGTTTGGCTGAAATTTGGAATATATATTAGCGTTAGAGTGAAATTTCCACTAATACCCTTAATGAATTAGGTTAGGAAGATTTTTGTGTAGTGAGCTTTTGGGTATTTGGGCTTTTCTTTAAAATTTTTAGCTGAATAAGATTTAAAATAAAAAGAATATTTTTCTTATTAATTCTGGAACATTTCCCTCAAACATATTTATTTAAAAATATTTTAAAAATACCCATAAAATTATTTTATGCTTAAAAATTGTCTTATACATGAAATTTTATTTTATTTAAAATAAATTCTTTTATGCAAATGCACTTCATGTAAATCATTTATGTCACATTAGCAACACATATTATGCATATTAAAATTAATTTAATATGCCACATACTCATCAATCACTTAGATCACAAATTTTCACACAAGCACACACTTAAACTTATTAGTTCTAAATCAAGCAATTTATCATGAAAATTCCTAGGGTGCGTGTGGGTTGTTACACACTTAGTTAGCCAAAGAGGTATAGAGGTAGATCTAGCGAAGTTAAAGGCAATTATAGAAATGCCTCCCCCTAAAACTAAAAAGGAGATTAGAGGTTTCCTAGGTCGCCTACAGTATATCAGTCATTTCATTGCATAATTGGCAAATACCTGTGGGTTGATTTTCAAACTACTAAGGAAAGGAGCCTCTAAGTAATGGAATGAAGAATGCCAAAAAGCCTTTGACAGAATCAAGGACTACCTTCTGAACCCACCAATAGTACAACCTTCAAGGCCAGGTCAACCATTATTGCTCTACTTATCAGTAACTTTATAAGCTATAGGTGCAATGTTTGCTCAAAATGCTCCAGATTCACATAAAGAGAATGCCATTTACTACTTGAGTAAACATATGCTAGCTCATGAGCTTAAGTATAACCAAATTGAGCAATTATGCTTAGCCTTAATCTAGGTATGCCATAAACTCTAGTACTACCTATGCTCATACACAACTCATGTGCTAGCTGACAAAAGCCCCTTGAAATTCCTTATGGAGAGACCAGTTCTTAATAACAAGATGGCATGAAGGATGATAGTTCTTGCAGCATTTGACCTAAAGTATGTCCTGAGAAAAGCGGTTAAAGGAAGCATTATCACTGACCAGCTGGCTTATGCCCCTATAGGACATGAAATATTTGAGCCTGAGTTTCCATATAAGGATATCTTGATCATAAACCTTGCAGTATGGAAGTTATTCTTTGATAGTGCCTCTAATAGTAAAGGCTATAGAGCTAGTAGAGTTTTAGTCACTCCTAAGGGAGATCATTTGCCTATGGCAATCAAGCTAGCATTCAAGGTAACCAACAATAAAATAGAATACAAGGCATGTATAGTTGGCCTAGAGGTGGCCATTAACATGAGGATAGACCACTTGGCGGTCTACAGCGATTTTAACCTCATTGTTTCCCAAGCCCTTAGTAAGTGGGAAATTAGAAAAGAGCATTTGGTTCCTTACCATCAACGCTTGAATGACTTGGTGAAGAATTTTCATAAACTCTCCTTTCACGACCTACTAAGGGTAAAGAATCAATTTGCCGATGCTCTAGCCACCTTAGCCTCAATGATTAACATGAGCGATAATGAGATACATAGGCCTGTTGTCATCGAAGTAAAATGGCAACCCGAATATTATACCATGTGTATGAATCTTCAGTTAGCCGATGCCAAGCCTTGGTTTTGGGACATCCTTAATTACATCCAGAATGGTAAGTACCCAGAAGGGGCCTCAAAAGCAAACCGGAGAACCTTAAGGCATCTATCTGCCGGTTTTATACCTAATGGTAATGTGTTATATAAGAGAGCCTGGGACAACATCCACCTACGATGTGTGACTAAAGAAGAAGCCCAACAAATTATAGAGTGAGTCCATGATGGAAAGGAAAGCCCACACATGAATGGTGTAGCTTTGGCATGAAAGACAGCAAATCTAGGCTACTTTTGACTAACCATGAATGAGGACTATGCAAAATATGTGCAGAAATGTCACAAATGTCAAATCTTTGCCAAGCTCCAACATCAGCCCCCTATTCCTCTGGATCCAATAGCAACACCATAGCCTTTTGCTACTTGGGGCATAGATGTTATTAGGAGGATTTTCCAAAAGTCTTCTAGTGGACATGAGTACATTCTGGTGGTCGTAGACTACTTTACAAAATGGATTAAAGTAGTGCCATATCAAGTCCTAAATGCAAAGAAGGTGATGCACTTCATCCAAATCAATATCCTTTATCGGTTTGGAACCTCCTTCAAAATAATCACGGATAATGGCTCTCACTTTCAAAAGGAGGTAGTTTGCCTACTTTAGATGAAAAAGATTCAGCATCACCGCTCCTCTCCCTATCAACCATAGACCAACGGCACAGTTGAGGCTGCCAATAAGACCATAAAGACTATTTTGCAAAAGGTTATTGAGAAGTATAGAGACTGGCATGAATAGCTGCCTGCTGCTTTATGGGGATATAGAACTACCATTCGCACTCCGATAGGGGCAACCCCATATGCCTTGGTTAGTGGAATGGAGGTTGTCCTTCCCATTGAGATGCAAATTCAATATGCTAGGGTAATAAGGAAAAGCTAGTTGAGTGAAGCATATTGGATCAAAGGATATCATGAGCAACTGAATGCTATTGATGAGAAAAGAATGCATGCCTTGTACAAAATCCAAAGCTACCAATAGAGGCTAGCTCGACACTTTAATAAAAAGGTAAAGGACAGGGGCCTAGAGGAAGGAAATTTGGTTTTGAAAGAGATTAGGGGCCCAGTCTATGACCTAAGGGGAAAGTTTAGGCCAAACTGGGCCAGGCCATATGTACTCAAGAAGATCTTGTCTGGCAAAGGTGTCATTCTTGCGGATGTGGACAAAAATGAGTTCTCTAATCCTTATAATTTGGATCAGCTGAAAAGATACTTTATCTGAAAACTACATCTGTATCCTTTCTATTTATTTTTCTATTCAAAGCAATGTAATCAGAATTATGTGGACTTGATTCTCCCTAAAAAAATAACAAAAAGATGGTGATGATAACTGTAAGGGATACGTAGGCAGCCCGACTCAGGTGTGGTCCAAAGTATAATATAAAAATATTTTGTTTGCATCATAATTTCATCTACTCTATGCCTAATGCATCATTTGGTTCTTTTTTCTAAATAAATAAATAATAATAATAGTAATAATAATAATAAGATAAATAAAGAAAAGAAAATGCTCGGTAAGCTAAAAACCTTAAAGGGCGATTCAGGCAAAAATTTGAGCAAAAATAAAGGTATCTCATATAATGATGATCAGATTTTACAAGAGCATACAATCCATCATCACAAAAAGGATAGTCTCTATCTATACCTACAGCTTGCCTTGTGGTCATGTCAGCTTACAATAGTGTACAAAAAAAGAAACCTGCAGCTCATGTCAGAACAACCACCAAAAAAATAGGCAGACAACTACCTCTACCTAGTCAATCCTCCTCCTGCTCCTCTTAGGATGGACATCTCCCTTAGAATCAGATCCTGTCACTATCTCCTCAATTGTCACTTCTTTGATCCTAGTCTCTGAGTCCCCCTCCGTAACGTTAGTAGCCGGAGTGCTCATAACATTAGAACTACTCTTAACAGTCACTATGGCCAGTCTACCCTGTCCTAGTAACTTTAGAGTTGCTCTCTGAAGCCGTGTCTAAAAATCTCCTCCGAGAGCCAATAGTTGTAGTCCTCCTCTGTGTGATTGTCCTAGTAACAGTCACTATGTACTCATTGTTATAGTCCTCCTCTATGTGACCAAAGTTGTGTCACCCTGGCGTCTAACTGCAATGATAGTCCTCTAAGTCACCTCTACTGCAGTATGAGTCACCACCACAGCCTGTAGAGTCAGTCTCTCTGTAGAACCTCTAGTCTCCCTCCCAGGTCAGTCTCTTTGCGGAACCTCCATTGTCCTAGTAGCGATTCCCTAGTCACTAGTACCCCTGGTAACTGCCTCCTTCATCTCATCACTTTCAATCTCCTTGAGTAATGCAGCTTGATGCTCTCTCTCGACTGGCTAGACAGTCTCAATCAACCAACTATAATACCTCTCAGTAATACCAAAACCAATCTCTAGTCTCACTGCATGAAAGCTCCTCATCCATCCTCCTCTGATGGCGCTGGCAATAGGAGCTGTAATCTATGCAGACTCTAAAAAGGGCACTACTGGAGGCACATCCTAAGTCTGGCTCATCTGCCTCAAGACCCTCATGCCTTGATAGAATGATGTCCATGCTAAACCAAGCAGGCAGACCACCCGATACCCATGGCTCACTGTCATGAAGGACGTAATCCCATACTATTGACAGTGATAGAGTATGTCCTCTAGGGCAAGCTCTAGGAGCCATCCAATCCACTCCTGGACTGATCCTTATCTCACCAAGATAGGTCGTATCAGATACTAGATGGTTGTATATGGACTTCTGGCCGGAGTAGCAACCACCCTCAAGTGGTCCATCAACCATACCTGCAAAATATACCAAAAATAAAATTCAGACATGCATAAAATATCCATCCCAAAAAGAATAGAAACCGATAAATTTCTCTCTCACCTGAAGGACCACTAGAGATATAGTCCACCTCTTCAAGCTCTGGACAAAGCAGTCGAGACTCAACAGTGTCTCCACTAATATGACCCTAATGATGGAGCGACCCTGCTCCATCTGGTACTAAACCCGCCGCTCTGGTATCTTCCCAACCAATAGACCAAAGAAACATATATCTAGCCATCAGGCAGAAAATCAAGGCTTGCATCCTAAGCCTCTATATCCCTATATCACCCTAGTCACTAGGATCATGAAACTCCTCAATAACGGTAGTCAAATTCACTTGCCCTTCTACCACCATCTGATTAGCTGTGTCTGCCTGTAGCGCTAAAAATTCTTGAAAAACTCTATAGTGCCCAACTCTGAACTCAGGCACTACTAGGGCCGGCTCCTAATCATTGCCAAGTATGGCACATAACTCCTTAAATGGGGGGCACAGATCCACTATAGCCACACCAAACTGAAAGACTCGGGCCACCAGATCCCAAAACCAAAAACACGCTCTAAAAAAATCCTAGTCCACCCGAACCCCTCTCAATGCTACCATAACCAAAATCCAATACCTACCCAAGTTTATTCTATCTACTTTATCAAGTTTTCTTGTCCATATGTGCATGTAATGACTGAAATACAGCTCTATGTGAAAAGAAGTGAAAAGAGAATGAGAAAGAGTGGAAAACAGAGCAAAAGAAAAGAAAGTCGACAAATGAGCAGAGTTTTGACTCTCAAATGAAAAAATGGACAGATTTGTTTTAAGAGTTCTACCTTTATATAGGCCCCCATATGTCACATCAAGGCAGAAAATATAGAAAAGCTCTAACCAAATAGATCTGCCATGAAAGCCTGATGTGGCGCTGCAGGACCTCTGTGTGGTGTTGCATATCATTTATGCAGCCAACCACAATTAGCCTGTGCGGTGCTGCACGTGCTTCATGCGATATGACATTATGGCAATGCTCTAATGTTCACTCTTCGATGTTAGAACTACAATGCCATATCCTTGGTGCAAAAGATAAATAATCTTTCCTTCTTCCTTGGAGCCAAAAATATGAAAAATTAATATCTTCTCAGAATGACAAAAAAAAAGAGTGAAAAATAAAGCCGTTAGAAGTTAAAGTATGCATACATCACATTTCATTCATTCTTGCTTGATACCTGCATGCATCCATAACATGAACATGTATGATAGGATAGGGAGCATCGGAAGGTTTCATAGAGTCATAACATACATAACATAAACATAGCATATGAACATATCCATACATAGATGTCACTCGTGAAAGGGTATTGCTTCCTACCAAGGGGAACAAGTGACATTGCTACCTAAGAGAGCTACATAAAAAGAAAAGTATAGGAAAAGTCAGGGTTAGCATCGTAGTCACCGAATCACTGGCACCTTCCTCTCTTATGTCTCCAAGGAGCATCCTTATCACCAGCCTCATGAGTATCAGAAATGTCTAAACGTGTTAGCATCCCACCGAGGGTAGCCTTAATCTTGTGAGAAACTCTATAAGTTCAGTGAAAAAAATCGTAAGGTACCTGTTGAAAACAAGATGTCAGGAACTTTAGGTACAAGTGAGTATAAATGCTACCTCTATATGAAGATCATTTCTAAATGTAGGACAAGATCATACCTCGACATCATCAAGAATGTCTCGCACGTCTCGATGAATAACATCAGGAAGCTGTCACATCCTCAGTGAGCCATCTGCCCCATAGTATGAAATCTGCTTAGGGATGTAGAAGTCCATATCCCAATTTATTGCACTAGTACTTGGGTTCAGCCCGGTGCCCCCGTCGATATTAGGAGCAAGTCCCTCATAAGTGCTCCTTCCAAGTACCTCAGAAGTCGCCTGGATGGTTGGCTCCCTTAGGAGCCAATGGAGGAACGACCTCTCAGTATGATCTCACGCATTAGAAAAGCAGAACAAAAGTCATGGTAGCTTTGGTTGGGGCATTGGTGGATATACCCTTCGTTGCCATTATAGAGCACAAGGGAAGGACGAATTGCCTACCCATATCTCATATACACTAGCGAGGACTTAGGGACACACCAGGAACTAACTATCTGGAAGTACACTCTCTCACCCAAGTAGAACAAGTGGTGATAGGGCGAGTGCAACAAGAGTCGCATCTGAGAGATGTGCTCGACAAAAATTATGTTGTTAATACCAATATGTCGTAACTCTCTGAAAGGTCTTGAGATCTGTCACAGTATACGATAAGCAAGATAGTTTAAATGGTAAAATAATAAAGAATGCGAAGTAATGAGTGAAAAACCTTAGGCTTTGTCAAATTGTCAAAAAAGGCTCAAAGTGTCAATACATTGTGATTGTTGGAGTCAGGACCCCAATTAGACTCCACTCATCTCCTCTCAACAAGAAAATCCCCCGGCCTCTGTCTGATCAGTCCAGGAGCTATGAAAGCAAAGTACTCGTATGCCCAAAACTGCATGCAACAGATAGTAAGAAATCATCAAAGTTGCAAATCATAGTACAAGCTAAAGTAGGGAAACGTACCTCCCAGATGGGTGTCGTACTGCCAACAGAAAAGATATTCCCTTGAGATAGCTCCACCATGTCATGGTACATAGCACTGAGCATTGCATGACCCCAATTATACTCTCTCCAGGTGTTCAGATCAACTAAGCTAGCCAAAATGTTAAGATCCACCGTGTCTCTCAAGCTATGGGAGAAAGTGTAACCTATAATAATCAATAGACACAGTCGGGCCATTGCTGCATCTGGAACAATCCCACCGGTAGCCGTTGCCCATTCCAATTTATTTGTCAGCAAGGTGCGCCTCACTTGAGTGATATCACAAGGTGGGTTGAAGCCAAGAAGAGCATGCATCTCATCAGCAAAGAATGTTTGTTTCTAGTCACTACATATGTTGAGAGTCTGAGTCCTGAATTAGATCTTAGATAGCAAATGCAAATCAAGCGGTGTGCAAGTCAACTCCCTGCAAGCAAAGTGGAAGGTGTCTGTAGTGGTGTCCCAGCATCTCTCTACTAGAGCCCTAATCAGGTTAATGTTCAAATGATCTGGGGTTTGCACGCCTAAAAAGTCAATGAAACCGGTGGGCTCCAACATCGCCCTGATAGCACTACCAGGGGAGGTGCACTTAATTACCTCCCTAAGGTTACTGCAGCAGCCCCTATTCCTAATTGTCTATGCCTACAGTAAACCAATAAAGGCACGTAATGATTTACAAACATGGAATGTAAGCAATACACGAAATTGGCTTCCAAAAAGAGTAAGCAAGACTACTGACCGCTAGTTGATCGTCATAAGACACGTGATCTTCTGAATCCTATAATAAGAGCGTTAGATGCAAATTGTCTCTAGTATCACCCTAACACTTGCAGAAGAAGCAGAGGTTCTCCTTAAGGAAGCAACTCCATGGCAGGATGTGGATGCCATTTTGATCAAATGCCAGACCTGATAGGCAATGGAAGTAGGTAAGAAAAGTATATATTACTATTATTATTATGTAAAAAAAAAAAAGAGAGAGAGAGAAAAAGATAGAGAAAAAAAAAAGAAATTTTTTTTATTATTACTATTATTATTATGTAAAAAAAAAGAAAAGAATTATTATTATTATTACTACTATTATTATTATGTAAAAAAATTAATTAAAAATTATTATTATTATTACTATTATTATTATGTAAAAAAAGAAAGAAAAAAAAAGAATTATTATTATCATTACTACTATTATTATTATGTTAAAAAAAAAAAAAGAGAGCTCATGTTTGTGAGCAAAACAAGAGGAGGGATGTGTGCTCCATAGAGTGAATCATTAGCTATTTATAGATTTTTAAGGCATATGAAGATGAAATAGCGCATAGTAAAAAGTGCTCGATAATTGTTTAGTTGCATAAAAGTAAATTTTTAGCCGGTATCAATTTGGAATTAAAATTTGAAAGTTTCTATGTGTTTGTGAGATTTTTATCTACTCATAAACACCTCATTCTCCTATTTTCAGATAGAAAATGTAGTTTTACATCAGAAAAATAAGAAAATTATAAACCTAAAAATTCACCAGTATCCCAAAAATGGTCAAATCAAATTTCAAAATTCATGAAAACCATCTAATTGATAGACAGCTTTGATGAGGAGGCAGCTGTGAACCCTCATTTCAGCACCTTCAGAATCAATTCTAAACTTTCCAAAATCGATTGGAGCATTCTTGGCACAACCTGACGCCTTTCTAATCCTGATTGGACCTTCCGTATCAAACAATATTTTTTCAAAATCGACCAGATTCTCTCTCAGACTGACTATTTAAATGTTCTAAAATTAATTTCAATCCTAATGACACTGATTGATAATATTTCTAAGCTGTATAACTCTCAAAAACTGACCTAGAAGTCTCAAAAATAGGCCCAAAATCTTCAAAAAATGAGTAGGAAAGAGACCTCGCAAAACAAGAGTGTGGCACTGCGTCAGACTTGTGTGGCACTGCACACCATACTTACAACATGGTGCATAATCCTGATGCGGCGCCGCACCAGGTTCTGCTAATTTCTCTAACATAGGTGAGCTAACGTTTGTACCTTATAATATCAGCTACCGTAGAATACCTTGTTAGGAAAGCTACTTATTGTGAGGAGAAGGTGAAGCCTTCTGGGAAAGACGAAGCGAGGGTTTCACCTTTCTTAAATACTAAGGACTTTTCCCTTAAGTTGTCCTTAGTGGGCCTTCCATTGGGCCTTATTCCTTTTACGATTATGAAAGACCTTATCAAAATGGGCTTTGACTGCCTCTAGGTCCATCATACCCTTAGGCTATTTTTGTTCCTCATTAGAGGCCCCTTGTTTTACTAAAGCGAAGGCAAAGGATAAAGCCTTAGTTGAAACACTTATTCCTTTGTTCAGCTTCACCACAGAGCATATCTTTGCTTTGTTGCTATTAGCTTTTAGCCTAGGCGAAGAAGTATAGTTGGCAAAGTGGCTTCACTTAGTTAAAGGGATTTAATTGGTTAGCTACCTTTGCTTGAAAGTCCCACATGGGGTTGGTCAACCATTGCAGACTTATCTAATGCACATTTTAATTGATGGAGTCACGCATTTAATGCACATCTCTTCATGCTCAAACATGGCCATATGGCACTATAATTAGTGAGATTTTCAAGGGAATTTCAAATTATAATCGCCTCTTTGTTTTCCTTCATTATTGCATGGCAATTACTGGAAGGTCTACCTCTCTTTATATATATCCTTCCATCTTTCATTTTAGAGCTCTACCATTCTCTCAAAATTCTTATTTCATTTTTCTGCTCTTGTCATCTTTCTACAACTTTTCTTATTATTGCCTTTCTTATTCAATAGCATCGAAGAAGGATAATTACCCTAAAAGAGATAACGTGGGTGCTACACAATATCAGTAGATTCTCAATGAAATGTGGGGCAGCTATTAAGCCTCTAGGCAAAACAAATGATTTCACCGCCTTCAACAAGAACCTGGTTAATAATAGTCAATTCACATTTCACTTGGCTCAGCCTTATGAATAGATCTACTCAAGTGATCCAGATGTAGTCCTTCTTAAGGACAATAGGCATTACATCATCTTTTATCATCAATTAGAGGTTGGTCTCCTCTTTCCTTATACTTAATTCATAGTGGAGTGCTTCAATTATTTCTAAATAAACCCTATGATGCTAACTCCAAGCTATATAAGGGACTTTCACTAATTCAAAGTCTTATGCTTTGCATATGGCATCCATCCTACTGCTAAAATTTTCCAATGCTTCTTTAGGATCTGTAGTACCTAAGTGTCCCTAGGTGTGTACATGATCTCAGAGAAGCATCTTCTTGGCTTTTCATAGACCAAAAGAAGAAAGTAAAAGATTGAAAGAGGAAATTTGACCTCATTAAGATCATTAACGGTTGATGTGAACCTTCAATTTTGTACCCTCATCATTTGGCT
This sequence comes from Reutealis trisperma, assembly GCA_947687605.1. NCBI lineage: Eukaryota > Viridiplantae > Streptophyta > Magnoliopsida > Malpighiales > Euphorbiaceae > Reutealis > Reutealis trisperma. The sequence goes on from CANTUT010000900.1 coordinate 14,663, forward strand.
GCTACCTAGCACCTACTAAGTTTAGTAAGCTACATAGAGCTGGTATGATAGTCTCACTAACTAGTTAGAAAGTAGGGGTTCAAAGGCAATGGCTCTGAAGGAAAATTTTTTTAACCTTCAAGTACATTACTACCCAAATACCCAAATTTCCTAAACCTCAAATTAACAACCAATCTATAAAAAAAAAAAAAAAAAAAAAAAAGAGCTAAGCTATACCAAGTTCGTGCAAATCCACACAGTCCAGATCCATGCCTATGGTCTCCATTTCTGCAGCAAAATATCCATTTTGCCATTTTCAACCCAATTTTTAGCCTCTTTTGGCTTTACCCTTTTGGGATTTTTCACTTTTTTAATCCCTAAACTATTTTCACCTACTTTTCCTATAAATATCCCCTCCATCGTTGCATTTTCCTCACCCTTTAAATTAGAGTGGATAGCTATCCCCCTAATTCCTCTCTTCTTCTCTCTCTAACCACTCTCTAATTAATTAATTACTCTTTTTAATTAACTAATTATCTCACCCTTAGCAAGCTAATTAATCTTTTTAATTGACTAAAATTTTATTAAATTAAAATTAATCACTCAATTAATTAATTAATTAATCTTTTTAATTAATTAATTCTTTTTCTCAAAATCAAATTAATCTTTTTTTTTAATCCATCCTTCACCCAAATTAATTATTAATCATTTTAATTAATTAATCCATCCTTCCATTTCTTCACATTAATTAGTTAATTAATCACTTTAATTAATTAATTAATCCCCCAACCAATCTAATCACCTGGTCTTGATAAAACAGAATTTCGGTTCGGTAAAACTCTTTGTATGCCAAAAGTAAAGGTATTAGCCTTTGTCCCTCACTCTCAAAACACCCAAACTAAAATCAATCTGATCAACCCCTAAACCTTTTACTTAATTATGGAATAAACTATGTGGGTTTTGATCCCAATTTAATAGGGTACGTGGGCACATTTGGAATTTAGATCCAAATTTCAAATCTAATTCCAAATTATTCAATTTTCCATTTATTTTTTGCAATTATCTATTTTTATATTTTTTTGCAAATTTGAGTAATTATTTATTTGTTTAATGTGGAATTAAGGAGTAACTATGTGGTACCCCTATAATCTATAAGGACTAGAAGGAACATTCTTTTTAATTTATGGATGTTTTATTTTACTTTTCTCCATGCACTTATGTCATGCTCATGTATTAATCATGATATTATAATTATCATATAATATTTGTCATCCATGACATTAATTTTCTAAGTCAAATTAAACTTAACAGCTAAATTTAGATCATTTAACTAAAAACCTAGTCCTCATGTTCAATTTTGTTTGAAGACAAGTGATTTTTTTATCATTGGGTAAATTAATTGCAAAATTAATGAATTAGAGTCACAAATTAGGTTTTTTCTTAATTTTTTCATTTTAAAAATAAATTAGGGTGGTGACTCCAAAATCACTTTTCAAAATTCACAAATTAATTTTCCAAATGATAGCCGTTCTAATTATGAGCACCAAAACTCGTTTCATGACCTCTTTAAAAATTTCATTGCCTTTCTTTAAGGCAAAAATTCCCCGACCGAGGGACGGACATTTAGGCAAGGTCTCACAGTCGAGGTTGTAGGTTAGAGGGTTTTGGCTTTCCTAATCACTTTCTACTGTCGATCGAAGGCCTTAGGGATTAGCTTGAGAGGCCAACAAATGACGAGAGGCAAGACCTAAGGACTCTCATTCATGAGAGATATGTGTATGACATGGAGAAGATGGGATCTGAGATCCATGTAAGAGATGTTAATGGACCCCACACCTAAGATCTGCCTGATGGATATCCAAGGTAAGTTTTCGTCCATGAGCCTTCACTCTGGGTTGAAACTATCAATCTACGCACCTCACTATTATTGTTTTTTACTTGTTTGTGAAATAAAGGCGAAGAACAATAAACATTATTAGGATGTTTGAAGGGAAACCTTTGGAGTGTCTCTTAGGACTTACATTCCTATTATTGAACTTTCTGTTTTAGATCCTTATATTAGGAGGCTAAGGTTGCAAGTCAAAGCTAACTTTAATCCTTCGCCTACTAAAGGCTCTAGTAAACATGTGAAGCAAACTTAGATGAAGTAGCCTCACATAGAGATAGTTTAGTCAAATGAGGCTTTAGGCACAAGGAGGAGTCTTATCAAAGGCTCTGATCCTACCATTCTTGTAATGGCAAAGACTGGTCCCTCATATCTTCCTTCAGTATAACCCATAATACAACCTGAGGGGGCAACTCCTTGCCCTCTTGCAAGAGAAGGAATTTTCATTATTAGAGGAAATGTACCACCTCTTTCCCTTCCTCTAGCCACTAGTAAAGGGAAAGGAGTGGTGGAGTCCATTTTGAAGAAGCATGAGAAGAATGGCCCCCCACTACCTATGTATTAGATGCCTTCGCCCATAGCTTTGAGGTGCTAAAAAGCTGGCAAACTTGAAGAAGCAATTAGGAGATATTACTAATGATGTAGAGTTCAATGTTGCTTTTGTTAGTTAAAAAGCTTAATCTTCCAGAGCTTACACTGTGTACAGGTATAAGGGACTATCCTGCTTTACTATCTCTACCATCTTTAGTTTTTGATCCTCAAGCATGGGCAGGGAGCACCAGACTGAGGTGATTGAAGATTGTTGCAGCTTAAATGCCTCCCACCACTTCGAAAGAAGCTGTTTGGGAGGAGTACGTGGTGAACAAGGTCTCTTTACCTAATTTAGCCACCCTCCGAGCACTTCATCTTTCTCTCATTAAAATTTTTGTTAGGGAAGGTTTATGTCTTTTAAAGGCAATACAATTTGCTAATTTTCTTAATGAAAATTGCTTTTCTGCTTGCTGAGTCTGATTTTTTCCTTTTATCTTTTTAGGTCCCACTAAGACTGTCATTACTTTAATCCCTATAGAGTCTTTGACTACACAGATCCTTGTAGTCCCTATCACTTTGGAGCCTCGATTGTACAGGTTAAAATTATTTCAAAGCAAGTGCTTGTATCTCTTCCTGCCATGGAACTTATGGTAGAACCAATTCTATCTTCTAAACCTACTTTTGAGGCTCAAATTACTATAGTAAAGACTACCCCTCTTCTCGCCAAGCTGCTAGGAAGAAATTGACAATAAAAGATTTTCTTATTGGGAGGAAAAAGAGGCTAGCTTCTCTAATTTCATCTCCACCTTTGAAAGGCACTAATGTGGTTAAAGGTTCAGCTATTCCTCCATTGACTAAGGTGGCAGCTTCAACTCCTACAACATCTTCTCTCCATTGGCAAAGAGACAAAAGGTCCAAGACCTGACTAAGGATACTAAAGAGACTAGGGTCACTGAGGGGAGTCTTCTTATGATTAAGGGGAAAAGGATTCAACTTAAAATGATCTTCACCCTGTTGAAGAGATAAGAACACTTCCTACCACTCACACAATGGTCCAGGCAACACCCCTGAGTCTTTTTTTTTTTTTTTTGTCTTACTCCTATGCCTCTACTAGCAACTGTTGCGGAGACACTAAAGATGGAGGAAAGGACGCTTCAAAAGGTATGTGCTTCTACCTTCTTTTTCTTTCACTGCATATTTCTTTTCCTTACTAATTGAGCTTTTCCCTTTCTTTTTCTCTTTTGTTTTTGCAATATAGGCAACTTTTGACTTTAAGAAGCTCTGTACTTAATTGGGCCTTCTTAGCAATTATTCAAATGCTACAAGAATGAAGTAAAAGAAAGGCAAGTGCTGTATTCAAAGTTGGAGGTGGAATTACAAGCTTCCAATTAGCATTAGAAGAGGTGGATAAGAAAAGCTCTTCACTAGTGAAGCTGAAGGAAGAGAGAACTAAAATAGAGCTCTAGCTATGGTTAACCAATAAGGCTCACTAAAAAGCTGAAGCAAAAATTAAGGCCCTTCGAACTACTGTGGGTGAAAGTGACTTGGCCTTGGCTAATAAGGACAAAGTAATTATTAAGAAGTATAAGTCTATTGCTAAGCTGAATGCCACATTGGAGAAGCTAAGGTAACACAATGAAGAGCTTGCTAAATAGGCAAAAGAAGCTACTAGTCTTTGCCAAGAGCTTAAAAAGGTGAAATGTGAGCTCTGAGTGGCTGAGTATGCCTTTGAGGTGACAATAAAAGGGCTAAGGTTACATAGGAGAAGTGAATGGAAATTGAGTAGGCTAGGAAGAAAGCCACCTAATACTTCATGGAATTAAAAAGCTTTGACAAGATCATAAGCTACCATACCTACAAGACTATCGCTCAGTTTTACAATAATGCTCTCTAGGATGCTCCAATATTCTTTCATGGCATCTTATAAAAGGTGGCTAAATTAGAAGCTAGCAAAAAGCCTCATATTCTTGATATCTATGAATTCAAGGAAACTATTGATGAAAGAGAGGAGTGCCTGGTCCAAAGGACTTCTCTACTTAGGAGAAAAGACAAATTTGCTAACTTCTTCCCTTCTAGAACCAAATCAGGATGGCAAAGCCAATGGTGAAGGCAAAGTCAGTGGTAATGGTGGAGCCGGTGGTGATGATGAAACTAAATGATTGAGCCTCTTTTTGATATTCCTTTTGTTGATCCAATAACTTGTCCTCACACAACTTCAAGTGAATGTCATGCCTCAACAACTATTGTTCCCTTGAGAGATGATTATCTTGCCTAAAAAGCCTACCATTTATGTTTTCTTTTCTTTTTTTCATTTTTTTTGTACATATAAATGAACACATAGTTTTGCAATTACTTTACAAATGGAATAAAAATATAGTTTTCTCTAATTGTAGTTGATTATTTTCTTCTACTTTTATTTTCTCAGTTTACATTAGTGCTCATGTTTACTTTTGACTTTTTTGAAAGTCCTCTAACTTTTGCCTTGCTTTTGGTTGATTTCTCCTCTCCCCCCTCCCCCCTCCTCTCCCCCCCCCCCCCCCCCCCAAGGAAGAGGAAAGAGCTTTCCTTAGGTAATTTATACTGACTTCATAAAAGTTTGATTAGGCTTCACATAGGCTTATTTGTCTTTTTGGGCCTAGGCACTTTGCCAATTAGGTCAGGTTGAGTGGAGCTTTGTCTCTTCTTATTTATTTCTTTGCCATGAGTTCACCAGGTTTTTCTGCTTGAATTCACCAAGGCTTTTGCTTGCTTTTGTAGGAAGCCCATCTCACAATTTGTGAGGTATATTTTGCATATAATCTTATTAGGTCATTTAGCCTGGGTTCACCAAAGCTCTTAGTTCCTTCTATAAGAAGCCTACCTCGGAATTCTTGAGGACTTTGCTTATGGATGTATTCCTAGAATACATCACCATTTAAGCAAGAGCCTAGGCATTTATCTTATAGACATGCTCATATAATGCTTCACTCTTGAGTAAAGCTTTACCAGTTGGACCATAGCCTAGAGTACTCATCACAACTAGCCTGTTGCCTCTACTTTCCTCTTTTGAGCTTGTCCTAATTTCTTCTTCATTTCTTTGAATCGAGATTTGCTCATTTTGAGCTTTGTAGTTTTGCACTCTCCAAGTTGTCATACACACATTCATTCATACATTCAATTGAGAAGAGTAATTTGACTTGCAAGGTCTACTTCTTTCATTGATTTTCATTTATAGTACATCTTTAGGAATTGAATGTTCCAAGTGTGAGGAACTTTGTCACCTTCTATAGTTATGAGTTTATATGCACTAGGGCCTATGAATTTCTGCACTCTAAAGGGTCTTTCCCAAGTTAGTGGTATATTGCCTCCACTAGCTTCAAGAAATCACAAGACCAAGTCCCCTTTATTACACACCCAAAATTTGACTTTCTACTCAGATAATTAGCAAATTGTTATTTATAAGTCACTATTTGGATGTTGGCTATGTCATGAGCTCTTCGAGGAGGTCCAAGTCTACTTTCCTAGCTTGGCCATTGTCTTTGTCTCCACAATAATTGACTTTGCCACTGGGTAGGCCTATGTCAGCAAGGATTACTGCTTATGCACCATAGATTAAGTGGAAAGGTGTTTCTCCATTTGGCTATCTTAGATTTATTTTATATGCCCATAGGACACCATTTGTTTGTGGATGGGCAACAAATGAGAAGTTATATATGATTTGGTGCCTTAAGCAAAAGGCTTATGATTTGGCATTATAAAACTGCTTTCCATTGTCACTGATGAGCTAGTATGGAATGCCAAACCTGTAAATAATATTTCTCCATAAATGTTCATAATTTTGTCCATGGTGATGGTGAGTAATGCTTCTACTTCAACCCACTTGGTGAAATATTCCATGCCACCAGGAGAAACTTCCTTTGTCCCGATGCCATAGAAATAATCCTACTATATCTATCCCCCACTTTGCAAAAGGCCATGGATTTGAGATAGGCATTTACTCTACTACTAGAACATGCTTTTCGCAGTCAAATTTCTAACATGATGGGCATTTTTTGATGAAATCTATGGCTCTGGTCTTTATTCTAGGCCAATAGAGTATGATCACTTTAACTGCCAACATCTTTCCCCATATGTGCATTCCATGTAACCCCTTATAGATCTCTCTCAGGACATACTCAGCTTCGCTTAGCCTCAAAAACTTTAACTAAGGAAGGGGATTAAGCCCACTTGTACAAGATTCCATTGTGTAAGGAAAAGTGGGTGCTTCTATACTTGATCTTTTTAGCCTTTTTAACATCATCAGGTAGTTTTCCCTTCTCTAAGTATGCCTTGATAAGATATAGCCAATACGGGTTTTTGTCTATCTCCATCACTTCATCTCCTTCTTGAATACTTGGGAAAGCCAAGGTCTAAACAAATATCCCCTAGGGGAGTTTAACTGGGTGGTAGCCGCAAGTTTAATGAGATTATCAGCTCTATAATTTTTTTTCCCTTGGGATCTTTTAAAATTAAAGCTTCACCCCCTGTCTTTCATCTGTTGGATGATGGCCTTTGTCTTTTACGAATACTTGGCCATGTTTGCCTCTTTAGCTTCAAACTCCCTTTCTATCTGCCCTACTTGCAACTAGGAATCACTATATACTTTCAACTCTTTGAGGTGAAGGTAATCTGCAAAAAGCAGGCCTTGGATCATCATTTCAGATTCTGTAATGTTGGTTATGGATTCAAAGTCTAGCCTTATGGTGTACTTTAACATAAACCCTAGGATGATTTTCAATATAAGGCCTATGCCACTATCTTCTTTGCTGCGCCTATCAATAAATAGTTCCTAACTAAGCTCAAATTTAAATGGTGGTTGCTTTACTTTGCTTGTTCTCTCTGGTTCTCCTCTTTAACTGAGCCTGAGAAGAAGGGCCCTGTACTATTAGAATTTAAGCCTAAAAAGAGGTATTTCTAGATTCTCCTCTTCACCTTCATGTGGATCTTCCTCCCCCACTGTTATTACTTCCAACCTTACTCTCCCCCTACTACTCCTAACCCATGCTTGGTCTTCTTCCTCTTCAGAGGCCTTATGGTTATCATCTCCAAGAGTTAAACATCTGTCTACATTCCTTTATGGCTTGTTTCAATGATAAAACTCACTCTCAAAACTGGTGTAAAAGTTTTCTATTGTTGAGCAGCTTAAAAGGCAGTGGCTAGGGTATTTGTAAGGTGTAAGGCAAGTGTAATATTAGGATATAAGATATTAAGAAGAGCACTGCTTGAACTTGTTGAGACCTGTTAAGAGATTAAAGTGCTCAGGTATTGTAAGGAAGTATTTGGGTCAGAAACAAGAGTGGTTGGTGTATCTCCATGAGGAGGGGGTGATTCTTGATAGTGCAAGTCATGAGGGGAATCAATTTCATAGGAATGAGCCATGATTGAAGTAATAAGGTATTCTCGTGCAGGCAATGAGGTGTTTTATAGTTGTTTAGGAAGCATGGAATAAGGCTTTTGGCCAAGAAAAGACCAAATAAAATGATTATAACCGAATCTCTTATGTTGGGCTTAGATACCAAGAGCCTATTAAGATAGAAACATAAGACAAAAGGGTAGGCCTTATGCCTAGCAAGGAGCCTCTGATGTTTAAGTTAGTAAAGGGCTTTGTCGGTGGCCAGAGAAGGAGATTTCTCTTCTTAGGTAAAATAGCTCGAGAGCTTTTTAGTTAGAGAAAGGATATGAGAGAGATGTAGAGTTTAAACTACCTAAATTAAGTGTTGATCATTCCCTTTTATAGACCTTTGCATGATAGGGACACGTGGCGATGATCTCTAGAGTGAGAGGATGTTTCCTAACATATCTTGCCTTTGGTTGGTGTGGTAGGTACACAAGTTATAGAGAACACAGTCTATGGACATATCCTTTATCATATAGCAAGTTGGTTGTATCAAGGGGCATGGGCGTGCCACTTGATGGTGGTCCTTTCTCTAGCATAGGTGAGTAGACATTTATACCTCATGACATTAGCTACCATATATTAGTTTGCTGGGTAAACAATTTATTATAAGGGAGATGGCGAAGCCTTTTTGGAAGGGTGAAGCAAGGGTTTCGCCTCTCTTGAATAATGAGGGCTTTTCCAGCCTTAAGCTTGTCTTTAATGGGCCTTTTGCTAGCCTCATTCCTTTATAGTTATCAAAGATCTTATCGAAATGTGTTTTGACTGCCTCTAGGTCCATCATACTGTAAGGCCTCGCCCGAGCACCGGCCCGATCCACTAGAAGGAATCAGGATACTCATTCGAGTTTAGATTCACGATGGAACCCTAGGGTTTGGATTGGTTGATTTCGAAAATGATTTTAGGAGTCATTGCCTTAATTTATTAGTTGGAAAAATATTAAGGAAAAAACCCAAATGACTCCAATTCATTAATTTTTAATTAATTTGCCTAAGGATAAAAATCACTAGACTTCGAACCAAGTTGAGTTCGAAGACTAGGTTTTTGGTTTTAAGGGTGAAGTGATGATATATTTATAGGAAAATAAGGGTGAGGGTAGTTTCAGAAGTGAAAAAGTGAAAAAACCAAAAGAGTAGGATTAGAAAAATGCTAAAAAAATCATATTGAGGGCATTTTGGGGATAGCAAAAAGGGAAGTGGGGCCCTCCCTACTAGAGCCACAATCACCGGCATTGGCTTTCTTGGCAGCATGTCGCTTAGCAAGGTGCCGGCGTTGCCCAGAGAGGGGCTAGTACAGCCCCAGGCCTGGGTGGGCTCGCCATTTGGATTTTTGTTTTGCACTCAATCAGATTTTGAGAGTTTCATATCAGTTTCTGGGAGTTTCAAAGCTTAGAAAATTAATTGGTCTTAAAATTAATTTTAAAACAATTGAACAGTCAATTTAAGAAAAGATCCAATTAATTTCAGAAAAATATTATCTGATGCAAAGATCTGGTCATGATGGGAAAGGTATCAGATCGTGCCAAGAATACTTCAGTTGGTTTTGAAGAGTTTAGAATTAATTTTTAAGGTGTTGAAATAAGGGTTCAGAGCTACCTCCTCATCAGAATTGGCTTAGAACAAAAGGTGATTCTGATGATAGTGAATGTTAGGAAGAGGTGCCATGTCAGACTCTGGGTTTGTGTGTTCTTGTCAGGTCCTTTAGGAGAATGCCCCCAGGATAAATGAAGTTTTTGTCAATGGTTATTAGTCTAACCTTGACGTTGAATAGAAGAATGGTTTTGGTGAATTTCAAATAAGACTATCTGTTCTCCTTAATGTTGGAGATAAAGATGATCAGCGGTAAATCTCAATCAAGGCTATCTATTCGGCTTTAATGTTAGATGTAAAGAAGATTTGGGTAATCTCAATCAATGTTATCTATTTGGCCTTAATGCTAGAGGTAAAGATGATTTGGGGTTAAAAAAAGTGGAAAGGGGAACCATATAGATGTCTAGGTGATCATTTCTAGACATTTATGGGTGAGAGAGAATTTAAGATGAGATAATTTAGTGAAAGGAGAGCCATGACCTATGGCGAGCCGGCTCAAGAGATTCTGACAAGATTTTAGTAGGAGAAAAGCCTCTACTTATAGCGAGTTGGCTCAAGATATTCTGAAAAGATTTTGATAAGAGAGCCTCAGCTTATAGCGAGTTGGCTCAAGAGATTCTGACAGGATTTTGCTTACAACAAATAAACTTAGGCTTTTAAATGTGAGGGTTTAGGCCTTTTGAAAGGCTCAAAGGAACTTTACCAGAAATAAAGGGACTCTGGAAGTGACACTTTGTTGATTAGATCTAGAAGCTTCATAGAGACACTAATCAGCTTTAAGAGGTATGGGTTAGTTTTGAGGAAATATTAGTTAGCTTTAGGAGAGGCTATTAGCTCATCTTATGCATGATGGTACATGATTGCAGACGGTTACATATGCAGGTATGTTTTATGCATAAATGATGCATGTTCATGTATGCATGTTTCAAAATTCATGGACCTTTTGTCTAATTTCTATGCCATGGATGATTTGTGATAATACTTGTAATGGGTGATTGCACAGATGCATGAGGGTGAATTCACAAGAATGCAATTTTTCATGTGACTTTTGTGACTTTTTCATGAGGGTGAATGCAATTTTTCATGTGACTTTTGTGTCCGCGGAGACATGCATTTGTAGACTGAGAAACTCGATAAAGTTGAAGAACTCACTTGGGTTGGTATGGAATAGTTGCCATGCTGGCATTACAAGGAGTTCGAGTGGATTAAGATTTTTCTGAGGGCTTGCTTCAAGTTTTTCGATTTGGTGGCCTGTGGTCTCTGTTTCGGTGCTGCTAAGGAGGAGCTATGGCTATTCCAGAGGAGTTCAGTACTATGGTTTAGCTGTAATCCAAAGGTAGCTCTAGTGGTACCAGAGCTTAGAGTTTAGCATTTCTTGGATTTTTCAAGAGGGTTTTTGGACTTGTCTCAGGATGTCGCAAGCCAGATGATGGTTGGTGATGGTCAAGTGAATTTGACTGCTGTGACTGAGAAATTCTATAATCCCGGTGACTAAGGATATACGAGGGGGGATAGAGGCTCAATGCGAGGGCCTTGATTTTCTGTTTGAGTGTCAGATACGAGTCTATTGATTAGGATGATGCCTGAGTGGTAGATAGAATAGAGACATTTTATGGTTAGAGCTGTGCTAATCGAGACACTAATGAGCCTTGACTACTTTATTTGGGATTTAGAAAGATGAACTGTCTTGCCAGTTATTCACTAAGTGAGAAAATTTCATCTATTCTTTACCATTTCTATTGGGGGTGCTTTGTGGGTGTCTGTTTTAGGTTTTAGGTTATCTTGGAAGCGTGGTGATGGATTATTTTTGGGTAGTGGTCCCTGCTTTTCAATCTGCAAATGCTTTATTGAAACTTGATCAAAGATCAAATAGGATGGTTGTTTGCAGCTTGCTCTCAGAGGACACATTTTTAATACTGCTAATGGTAAAGGATTAGATCTCTCATGACTGAGGGCTATAGGCATCAAGTGGTTTGCCTGTTGCGTTTGGTTTAAATGATTTTCCACTAGAGGATGAAGGTCTTGAGGTAGACTCAGGATGTGCCCCTAATTTTTTTTCTTCTTAGAGTCTATGTAGATCACAGCTCCTATTGTTAAAGCTATCAGGTAGTAGCTGGCTGAGGAGTTATAAAGCTGTTTATTTTGGGATTTCACTTGGGACCACAGAGAGGTATGCCAGGTAGTTGATAAAGATAGTTAGGCCAATTAAAAAAGAGTACTAGGCTACCCTGCTAAGAGGAATAAAGGATGATGCAGCTGAGGAAGGAGAGACTATATGAGAAGCCACTAGTAGCAAGAGGACTGCAGCACAAACAGAGGGACTCGATCTTTGAAGGAGACTTAAGGATCTACTGGGAGTGTGATACCTTCAATACTACTGTGGTGAGTAGTTCTAATTTTATTGGTACTTGTAAGACCTCACCCAAGTACCGACCCGATCCACCAGAGGGAATCAGAATGCTTATTCAAGTTTAAACTCATGGTGGAATCCTCAGGTTCGGATTCAGTTGATTTTAAAAATGATTTTGGGAGTCGCCACCCTAATTTATTTTTTAAATGAAAAAATTAAGGAAAAGCCCAATTGACTACAATTCATTAATTTTTAATTAATTTACCCAAAGATAAAATTACTAGCCTCGAATTAGGTTGAGTTTGGGAATTAGATTTTTGGTTTTAAATAATCTAAATTTGGCTCTTAAGTTTAATTTGACTTAAAAATTAATTTCATGGATGACAAATATTATATGACAATTATAATGCATGAGCATAGTATGAGTGTAATGAGAAAATCAAAATGAAACATCCACAAGTTACATTAATTAGAAAGGGAAAAGAAGATTGATTGGGATTTGGATTTGAGGTTTAGATTTAGATTCCAAATGTGCTTATGTACCCCATTGAATAGTGATCAAAACTCATGTAGTTTATTCCATGATTAAGTGAAGAAGTTTAAGAGTTGATCAAATTGATTTTGGTTTGAGTGTATTGATAGTGAAGGAAAAAACTAATACCTTTGCTTTTGATAGACAGAGAGTTTTATTGGACCAAAATTCAATTTTATCGGGACTGGGTGATTGGATGGATTAGAAAATTAATTAATTAATAAAAATGATTAATTAACTAATTAATATGATGAAAAGGATGGATAGATTAATTAATTAAAAAGATTAATTAATTAATTTGGAGGAATGGTGAATTAAGGAAAATAATTAATTTGACTTAAAAAAAAGTAATTAATTAATTAATTAAAAAGATTAATTAATTAATTAATTGAGTAATTAATTAAAAAGATTAATTAACTTAGTTAGGGTGAGATAATTAATTAATTAAAAATATTAATTAATTAATTAGAGAGTGGATGGAGGGAGAAGAAGAAAAAGTTGATAGATAACCATCAATATCAACTTTGGAGGTGAAGAGAAATGAGGAAATGGAGGGCCTATTTATAGGCAAATAGGGTTGAGGGTAGTTTAGGTATTGAAAATGTAAAAAGAAGATGAAGGGTGGGGTTAGAAAGGGCTAAAAATGAGACTAAAAGAGGTAAAATGGTCATTTTTTACGCGGGAAAGGGGTCCACGCGCGTCAGACAGTTGCAGCACTGCACCAGACCTGTGCGACGCCGCATCAGACGTTTGTGGCATGCCGCATATGGGGTGTGCGGTGCCGCTCAGCTTTGACATAGCGCTGCACGCTTACCATGTGGCATGCCACATGGCAACTGACGTGGTAGCCTTTTTTTTTTTTTTTTAGAGATTGATTGGTATGACATTTAAGAAATTTGGATGTCTGGTAGCAATATAAGTAAAGGCTAAAAAAAATTTTCTTTCAGCGGCAGCCGCTAACCTACTAGCTAGACCGCTCTAACGGCTCTGCATAGCGCGTTAAACTTGGCAGGTGCTAAGACTGTGGTTGGATGATAAGGATGCAAAATTAAGAATTCATAGTTGCCCCCTCATCAAAATTGGCTTTGAACAAAAGGTGATTTTGATGATAGTGAATGTTAGAAAGAGGTGCCATGTTAGACTTTGGGCTTGTGTGTCCTTGTCATGTCCTTTGGAAGGGGGCCCTCTAAGATAAATGAGATTTTATCAATGGCTATCGGAGGAGGGGTGTGTCCATTTGAGGAAATTATGGTAAACTCTAATTCTGATGAGGATGCAGGAGATGTGCACCCCAGGGGGTAGAGAAGGACTGGCTAGACCATGACTATAGACATCACCTTTTCTGCTTTTTATTCAAAAACACTTGCAGGTTGACAGCACTACACGAAACAGAATAAGCTATAGATGATATTGAAAGGGTTATCCTTTATGTCAAAATGATGAGTTTGTATTTTGCAAAATTTAATCATCATTAAATGAGACATCTTTTATTTTTGCTCTATTTCTACCTAAGCTACCCTTTCGAGTTTTCAGCTTAGCGAGCATTATTTCTTTCTTCTTTTTTTAGGCAAAAGGATTAAGTGAGTGATGTATTAGGCACAGAGAAAATGAGAATGTGATGCAAATAAAATATTTTATATTATGATTTGGATCGCACCCGAGACGGGTTGCCTACATATCCCTTATAATCATTTTCCTGTCAGTCATTTCTCTTAGGGAGAATTAGGTCCATGTAGTTCTGATTACATATATATGAAACACATAAATGAAATGTTGATGTCATCTTCAGATGATGTATCATTTCAGCAAATCCGGATTGCTAGGATGGGAGCTTCCATCCATGAAGAAGGTGCCTCTGTTGGATAGGATCTTCTTGAGCATATACTATCCAATCTAGTTTAGTTTGAACTTCTTCTTGGATTATGAATAAGGGCTTGGGATTTTCCCCAAAACTAGATTTCCTTCCTACGAATCCTTATCTCTCACCTTATAGTTGAAGTACTCCACTAGTCTCTATTGATGACCTTGATTTTTGTATAGAGCATCAATTCTCTTTTCATCAATGGCATTTAGTTGGTCATGATACATTTCAATCTATTCTATTTTCATTCTCCGCAACTTCTCCTTGAAAGGCTTCTTGTAGGTCAGGATCTTGTAAATTGTGATGCTTGGAGCATCCCTATCATGTCTTCATCTTGTACAAAGCAGCTCATGAGCTTTTCCACTACTGCTATGCAAATGCAACGTATGTGATTTTTTATTCTTTTATTTTGTACCATAATTAATTAATCCTTTTGCCTTTCTCATTTTTTTTGTATTTTTCATTTTTTTTTGTTCTCTCTCTCTCTCTTTTCTTTTTTTTTTTTTAAGATGTTCCATTTAAAGATGAATCAGAAAAATTAAAATAAATTAGAAAGTTTAAACTTCTTATTACTGATAAAAGTCACATCATGAGTATATTAAAGGATAAGCCTAGAAGGTGAAATACAAACTCCGAAGGACAAGGCCTGACAAACTCAAATTCAAAGAAAAATTTTAATAGAAAACAGACTCAAAAGACCCAGACTCAAACTCAGGCTTACGTGACTCAGACATAGACTCAAATGACTTGGACATAGACTCGGAAGACTTAGATAGGGGCACAGTAGCATTGTCACTCTTCTCAAGATACTAGTTACTTAGGTGAGGCTTGAGACGGTTGGAGGAACTTAGTGGTTCAAAAAAGATTGGTAATAATGTTAGGCTTTGGGTCTGGAAGCAATGATGTCTCCGCTATCAATAAGGTCTTGAATTTTGTGCTTTAGAGCCTTGCATGCATCAGTTTTATGCCCCGACCCTTAATAATAGTCACAGTGCTTATTAGCATTATAACCCTTGGGCAAGGAATTTAGAGGAGATCGTGACTCTAAGGGCTTAACCAGATTAGCCTCTAAGGTTTTTTTATAGACAATGCTGAGAGGCATGCCTAGCTCAGAGAAAGTCCTCACTATTTCTAAATTCATTGACTAGTGATAGAACACAACATTTACCTCCCACTCTCCTTGGGTGGTATTGGTGGTGTAGTTAGTGTTCTTCTGATACCTCGAACTAGAGGACTAATCCTTGACTTGTCCCAATTAGATCAAATTCTCGATTTTCGTGGCAGTGACAATAAGAGCTTTAAAGTTAGGGAGGTACTGCATTTGCAAATAAGCCTGATATTAGGGGAGGAGGTTCTTGACGATGATGTTAATTTGTTCTACTTCATATTGATAGTTTACCATTTGAGCTGCTTTTGTCCTTGACCTTGCAAAGAACGCGATGAAGGATTCTCTTTGCCCTTGTTTGGTAGTTTCTAGATCTCAACGGGTGACATCCACTTTGATGTTATAATGGTATTGCTTGACAAATGCATTACATATGTCATCCCAAGTCTTCTTGTGATTCTAGTTGAGATCTAACAACCACTTAACAGTAGCTCCAGTTGAGGATTATTGGAATAATTAAGCAAGAAGCTTGTCATCTATACCAAAGGGTCTTATGGCACCCACATATATTTTAAGGTGAGTTTTGGGACATATGGTGCCATTAACCTTGTCCATGACTAGCATTTTAAATTTTGGTGGAACTCGTGCATTTAGGAAGAGAGCTAAAGAGTCAACATCTATCATGTCTTTGTGCTTTTTGAAGTTCTTGAGTGTTCTCTCCATGGCCTCAATTTTCTCCATCAATTTCTTAGGTTCAGGAAAGCTAGAAAAATCTCTACTTTAAAAAGGATTCATAGTGGGAGAGGAAGCGGTTGTGTTCAAGTCCACGATAGGAGGAGTTTCAAGTACTTTCCCATTATTAGTGAGATCGATAATGGGAGGAGTAAAAATAAAGGCATGGTTAGTCCCGGCTTGGGCAAATGCAGGCTCAAAATAAGCAAGAAGGGGAGTAACAGTGGCATTTGTCATTTCCTTGACTTCATTGATAATGGATTGGTATTGAGAATTGAGAGCACTAATGAAAGTGGTGGATTAGACATTGAGAGCATGGGTGAAAGTGTCAGCTTGGGTCTTATGGGCTGTGGTGAGTGCTGTTTGAAAGGTTTCCTCTTGTTTCTTGAAGAGATTGGCAAAAAAGGAGCTCATCGCGTCTTGGTCAAGAGAGCTAGAGGTGTTGGCTATTGGTACCTTGAAACAGAAAATAGACAGAAAAATGGGTAAGAATATAGAATTGTGAAGGAAAAAAGGGCATGAATATGAAAGTGTGTCGGAAAAAGATTCCCTCCACATGGTTGGTCACTGGGTGAGTGTGTGAGGTATTTTGGAGTAACGGACCACCAATTTAGGGTTTTGAGTTTCTCATGTTATGTATGCATGACAATGTCATGATGCGTGCTAAAAAGTTTTCATGAGTATATACACAAATGTCTCCATTATTATGGTACATGGAACCTAGGCAACGCTAGGATGACTATATGTAAAACGGTGGTTTGATTAAGCGTTCACGTCCCACTAGAGCATCGATATATCTAATCACATGTGAGGCAAAGAGCCTCATGTGGCTCCAACGATTCTGATTGCTCGTTACACCAATTGAAATGATTAGAGATTCATTTGCGGGGTGGAATACTTTCGCTATCTCCTAACATATTCAAAAAAAGTTGTCGAGCCAATGCTACTCCCCATCCAAAAATTTTCCTAAATCTAAGGTTAGGCAAGGAGCCTTTATTATGGAAAGTGATGCATGAAAGTCAAATTATACTTAATGAGCCAAATGAAAATTATTTTGAAAAAATTTTTCTTTGACCAAATATTAATCCTCTTATTTTCCTTTTTATTTTAAAAATGGTGGCAATTAGTTCCTAGTGGAGTCGCCAGTTGTGAAGTCTCGCTTAAGCACCAGGCTAATCAGTTAAAGGAAATCGAAATACTCATTCAAATTTAGACTCACGATGGAAGTCTCAGGGTTTGGATTGGTTGATTTTGAAATTGATTTTAAGACTCACCACCTTAATTTTATTTAGTTGGAAAAATATTAAGGAATTCAAATGACTACAATTCATTAATTTTAATTAATTTGCCCAAGGATAAAAATCACTAGTTTTAAACCAAGTTGAGTTTGGGGACTAGGTTTTTTATTTTAAATAATCTAAATTTAGTTCTTAAATTTAATTTGACTTAAAAATTAATTTCATGAATGACAAATGTTATATGACAATTAATACATGAGCATGGTATGAGTGCAGGGAGAAAATAACATGTCCATAAAATTAATCAAAAGGGGAAAGAAGATTGATTGAGATTTGGATTTGGATTTGAGGTTTGAATTTAGATTTCAAATGTACCTATGTATTCTATTGAATGGGGATCAAAATCCACATAGTTCGTTTCACGAATAAGTGGAGGGGTTTAGAGATTGGTTAGTTTAATTGATTTGATTTGTTTTGGGAGAAAAAAGCTGATACCTTAGCTTTTGGTGAGCAGAGAGTTTTACCAAACCGAAGTTTCATTTTATCGGTACCGAATAATTAGACTTGATTGGGAAATTAATTAATTAATTAAAATGATTAATTAACTAATTAATGTGATGAAATGGATGGATTGATTAATTAATTAATTAAAATGATTAATTAATTAATTTGGATGAAGGGATGATTTAAAAAAGGATTAATTTGATTTTATGAAAAAGTGATTAATTAATTAATTGAGTGATTAATTTTAATTTAAAAAAGAGTTTTAGTTAATTAAAAAGATTAATTAACTTGGTTAAGATAAGATAATTAATTAATTAAAAAGATTAATTAATTAATTAGAGAGTGATTGGAGAGAGAAGAAGAGAGGAATTTGAGAATAGTATTCTACTTAAATTCAAAGGGTGTCTTGAAATAGAGGACAACAAAAAGGGAAGTGGGGCTTGGACCACCCAGCAGCATCACCGGCTAGCCCGGCAGCTTAGGCCTGGGTGGGCGTGCCATCTAGATTTTTGTGTTGCACTTGGTCATATTTTGATACTTTCAGACTAATTTATGAGAGTTTTAGAGCTCATAAAATTAATCGTTCAGCTTTGATAAATTCGAAATTAATTTTAAAATAATTGAACAGTCAGTCTGAAAAAAGATCCAGTCAATTTTAGAAGATCTAGTTAGAGTAACAAAAACGTCAAATCGTGCTAAAAATATTTCAATTGGTTTTAAAAAGTTCAAAATTAATTTTTGAGATATTGAAATAAGGGTTGACAGATACCTTTAGCTATTTTTATAGCTTATCAATGATAAATGAAAAGGCTTTAGCATCAAATCCTTATTTCTTATAATTTCATACATAATTTGGTTATATTTTATATTATATTTACAACATCTAAGCATTAATTTATAATTTTAATGTGAGCATAAATCTCAAAATTTTTACTAAAGTTAAAATGTAAATAATGTATTATATTAAATTGGTTGAACTCTTATCTCTCACTGCCTATATTATTAAATAGACAACTATTATTTTACAATTATTATACAATTATTTTAACTTTGGAAAATTATAGAAACAGTATAATCCAACGTGAGTAGAATTTATGATAAGGCAATTCAATATGAATAATTAAAAGAAAAAAAATACAAAAAGATGGGTCATTAATTATAGAAAAACTCCAATCATGAAATCATGAAGAAGCAAAATAGAAAAAGAAAATTAGCAATGGCAATGGCAATGGCAATGACCAAACTAGTAATAATGAGGCAGGTGGCTAAGACGCATCAAAGCAAAATAGGAACTTGCTCTAGGAAATAAAAAAGCTTTTTTGATAAGTTCGGTCCACCTAATATCCAACTCAAAGGGAAAAAGAATAAAATAATAATAAATAAATTTCATAAATAAATTTATCATGAATTTTATTGATTTTTATAATTAGATTTTTTATTAATCTTACCCTAATTTAAAATTTTAATTGTAATTATATTTTAAGAAAAATTTTACTAAAAAATAAAAAATTAATCGTTAAACTTATTATGGAACAATTAAATTTCACAAAATATTGTAGTAAATTAAATTTCACAAAATATTGTAGAATTTACTTCAAATTTTATATTTTCAAAATTTTTTATATTTAAAATATTAAAAAATATTCATTTCAATTATATAAATTCAATTTCATAAAATTAAATATAATTAAATCAAATTTCATTGAAAGATAAATAAAATTTTTAAATAAATTTTACAAAATTAACAAAACAGCTACTATGAATAAAAAAAACCCTTTTTTTTTTTTTTTGGCATACACTTTCTCTTTCTCATCGTTTCCTTGTCTTTTCTCTCTCATATGTTCTTTTTTTTTTATTACACTTTCCCTCTCTCCTCTCACTACTCTCTCTCTATAATATTTTTTTTTACCAATTATTTTTTGTTATATTTTACAAATTAAATATTAATTATAATTATAAATATATTTATTTTTAGTTGTTTTACATTTGTGATTATGTTCATTATATTAGAGTATTTTAGAATATAAAAATAAAAATAATTCATTTATAAATTATTTCAAATATAAAAATATAAAATTTAATTAAATTCTATATTATGTTGTGTCTTTCCAAATATAAAAATTCATTCACATTTGTGATTCATTTGTTCAAAACATACTGCAATTTTTAAATTTTGATAAAAATTAATTAAATTATTTAATTTTATAAATTTAATTAATTTAGCCATTAATTTCAGTATTAGTATTTTTCTAAATTTATAAAGTTAAAGAACCTAATTAGTATTTATTGAAGTTGAAAGATTAAATTGATAGTATCATATAATAAGCTTTAATGTCAATTTCATTTTTATCATTCAAATTAATATATGAAAATATTATGATTAGCATTTTTAATTTAACTTTAGAATAAAATTGCAATTAAATTTTGAAATTGCGATAGAATTGACACAAAATAAAAATAAAAAAGTAAAATTACAAAAAATATGTAGAATTCAAAGAAAATTTATCTATAAAATAAATAAAAGGACAACATACTAAATTAAAATGTACGCTTTAAAAAGCCAACAAATTTACAAAAAAAGACGACCCACAAGCCAGAAGGCACCAAAGGCACGAAAGTGGAAGGAAAAAGAGAAAAAAGTGGAGAAAACGCAATACAATACGCCACACGATTTCACAGTCTCTTTCCTTCTTCTCCTTCTTCTTCTCTCCTCCTCTTCTCTTCTTTTCCCTTACCTGCAAATAACTCTTTTCTGATTCTCTCTGTTTCTTTCTTGATTTTTTTTTTCTGATCAAGAATCAAGAAAGGGAGGAAGACAAACAGTTAATTTATTCAATAATATAGATCAAATCATTAGATTGATTGACACTGGATCGCGTATTTGGTTAGATTTTGATTCATATATTATATAATAAAACGATGTCGTGTTCGTCTTCGTCCGGGTCTGAGTCCGAGGACGACGAGGGAATCGACTCTTATAGAAAAGGTGGATATCATGCTGTTAGAGTCGGCGATCAGTTTGCTGCCGGACGTTATATTGCTCAGAGGAAGCTAGGTTGGGGCCAGTTCTCTACCGTCTGGCTTGCTTATGACACTCAATCCTCTGTACGTCACCGTTTTATTGGTTATTCGTTTTGATCTGTGTTTTTATTATTGATCATTAACTTCTTCTGCACTTTTTCAACCCTTCATTATTATTATTATTATTATTATTATTATTTAGAAATATTTTGTCGTTTATTAATTTCTTTTCCGGATATATTTTTTTGTTCAATGAGATCAATGTAAATTTTAATATTATTTTGAATTATAAGTTTGTTTGTTAAGCCGTAATGTGATGTTATCAAGTTAATTTTTAATGTAATTTTATATTAGAAATTCATTTGATTACACTCAGATATACACTATATACTTACGTGTAAGGACAAATGATCTATCTATCTTAGGATTTCACATAAAAATACTAAATTTCATGAGTTTTAAATTAGCTGATTTTCTTCATATTGTAGATTTGGAATTATAGTAAATAATTTTAGATTATATTTGGATAGTTTGTCATTTGAAATTTAATATCATGTCTATTTTATATGATTTTACACTTGAAACTAAAATTTAAATTCAAATGATTACCTATCCAAACGGAACCTTATGTATTTTGGAATTTTGAAACATGTATTTGTTACCCACAAAATATGAATTCTGATTCTGAGCTGAGATCTATGCAAAATGCTTTTCTGATACAACTGTTTTATAGGTAATAGATTTTGTATATAAGGCAGTACTTGTATTGTTTCTCTTGCCTTTTTGGGCAAGATGGGTTGACTGTGGCCTTTGTAATGAACTCTGTGTGATGATAAACTTATTATGTTAAGAGCTAAAAAAACCATATTTTTAAATAAATAAATATATAAATATAATAAAGATTAATGATTATGCGGGTGTTGTATATTTGCCAGAGAGAAATTTTCGGTGGGGCAATGTTGGAATCCGCATACATCTGTCTCTTGCTGCTATCAATGCAAATCTTGTTGTTATTCACTACCACTTAAAGACTTCATTTTTCCATTGCTTTCCCCCTTTCAAGCTTGAATAAAAACTTTCTAAAGATTTTCTTTTGCTGTATTTTTATTTTGTTTTCTTTTCAATTTCCAGAATTATGTTGCACTTAAAATCCAGAAAAGTGCAGCACAATTTGCTCAAGCTGCTCTTCATGAAATTGAAGTCCTTTCAGTTATAGCTAATGGTGATCCCTCTAATTCCAAGTGTGTTGTGAAGCTGATTGACCATTTCAAGCACACAGGACCAAATGGGCAACATTACTGCATGGTTCTTGAATTTCTTGGTGATAGCTTACTCCGGTTAATCAGGCATAGTCGTTACAAAGGTCTTCCATTGAATAAAGTTAGAGAGATATGCAAATGCATTTTGATAGGCCTGGATTACTTGCATAGGGAACTTGGATTGATGCACACTGACCTAAAACCTGAAAATATTCTTCTCTTTTCTACCATTGATCCTGCCAAAGATCCAATTAGATCTGGGCTCACACCAATTCTTGAAAGGCCTGAAGGTAGCCTTAATGGCGGAGCTACAATGAATCTCATTGAGAAGAAATTGAAAAGAAGAGCAAAAAGGGCAGTTGCTAAGATATCAGAAAGAAGAACTTCAATGGGAGGACCTGTGAAAAAGCCAGAGAAATGCTTGGATGGGATTGATGTGAGGTGCAAGGTTGTTGATTTTGGAAATGCATGTTGGGCTGATAAGCAGTTTGCAGAAGAGATTCAAACGAGACAGTATAGAGCTCCTGAAGTCGTTATGCGGGCAGGGTATTCCTTCTCTGTTGATATGTGGTCATTTGCTTGCACTGCTTTTGAGCTTGCTACAGGTGACATGATGTTTGCGCCCAAGGGTGCACAAGGATATAGTGAGGATGAGGTAGGATCCATTACCATAGTCAGAAATCATAACTATTATAAATAATGTATATTTATCTTCATATGTTTAAATGCAATTTATACATAGATATATTTGCAAGTAGAAAATAGCAAAAATAGGAAGACTGTGGTGAAGAATGGTGGCAGGAAAGAGAAACAGAGAGAGAAAAGAAAATTATTACTTTATAGATGTTATTATGCTATACTGGTGTCTGCTTGATTTGTGCTTTGCTTTGCTTATTTTGACCATTTTTGCGGCAAATTGACAAATCCTATGATCCTTTCACATTAAATGGTTTCTTGCGATGAAACAAACAGACATATGATTAACGGGAAGATAACATGCACCTGATTTAGCTTTGCTATGTTGTCTAGGACCTACTAAATGAGAGAGAGATTTCTGGAGTCCATTTTACTCGTCTAGGGAGAGCATATTGCTTGGACAAACCTGTTTGTTGTACCAATATATCTTGAGAATTTTTTTTTTTTTTTTTTTAATTTCTGTCACTGGTCAACAATTACTTTCACCTTTAATGACATTTGAATTATCTGTAAAAGAAAAATATGAAATCATAGATTGTATTATGGACCAAATTTGATTCTTGACTTGACTGGTTAATATGTCATTTCCCTTGGTGTGCCAATTACTTCTTACTTAACCATGTTTATGTGTAATTCCCTGTCTCTGAGCTTGCATTTAGATGGTAATAATGGAAGTGACTGTTGGTCTCAGGATCACATTGCTCTGATGATGGAACTTCTTGGAAAGATGCCTCGCAAGGTATGCTCGTAGTTTTCAAATTGCTCCTTACATTTATTTGATCACTTGTTGCTCATTCATCTCTTAATTCTTGCATGAGCAGATAGCCGCTGCTGGAGTTCGATCCAAGGATTTCTTTGATAGGTATGGAGATCTAAAAAGGATTCGAAGGCTGAAGTTTTGGCCACTTGATCGCTTGCTGGTTGATAAATACAAGTTTTCTGAGAATGATGCACGGGAGTTTGCAGAATTTCTTAGTCCCCTTCTCGATTTTACACCAGAGAAGCGGCCCACTGCTCAGCAGTGCCTGCAACACCCTTGGCTCAACCTCAATAGTTCTGCTCAGATTGCGATGAAAAATGAAGCTGGTGTAGAAAAATTGCATGTTGGGATGAGCAACCTTCAACTTAAGGCAAGTAAGTGAAGAAGGGATACACGGTGTTTGCACCATTTCGACGTCCGTCCCACCACCTATATGGATATTGATTGTATTTTTTCTTTCCTTTTTTTTTTTTTTTTTCGGGTTTGTTACATTTTTAATAAGATTTTTTTATTATTATTATTGATTAACTAAAATGTAAATTAGTAATTGATTATTGTGAGGAAATGACATGAGGGAGAGAGAATTAACTGAGATTCAGAACGATACACATGCTTTCCACATGTAATTGATTTTTGACATTCATATTAGTGAAGAATGTGTTACACCATAAAAGGGAATTTGCCCTTTTGAGAATAGAATCAGTGATTGAAGTTCTTATCGATTAATCATCTGGAGGAATTAAAATCATTAGAAGATAATATTAAACATTTACAATCATCAGAGCGTTTTTAACAGTCTTTTTTATTTTAAAGAGTATATTTTATTTAACAGAAGGTATCTATTTAATAAAGAGTAGAAAATTTTATTTAAATCTAATAGATTCTATATTTTGCTTTTTATTTTGCTTCATCTTATAAATATTAATTATTTTAATTTTTCATTCTTTAAGTCTATCCAATATAAAAAATAGGACCAAAATTATTTTAAATAAAATACATTAAAATTAGTATTATATTAATTAAAATTAGGAATAAAGAGTGATATTTAGCTCTCTAAATATAAAGAGTCAAACTAACTCTCTTTTTTATTTTTTAAAGATAAAAAGTCTATTGAAATTTTATTTTTTGAGATAATTCTTTATAATAAAGAGTTTGACATATATGAAAAGTGTATTAGAATGCTCTTATGAGATACTTTGCCTTTTTACCATTTCTATAGGGGTGTAAATGAGCCAAGCCGTTCGTGAACAGCTTGGTGTTCAGCTTGATAAAAGCTCGTTCATATTTAGATTACTTTATAAACGAACTAAACTTAAGTCTTATTTTAAAGTTCGGTGAATAAATGAGCCGAGCATGAGCAAAATAAAATTTGACTCGATTAGGCTCGTGAACAGCTCGATTATAAGCTCGCAAAAAGCTTGATTAATAAGCTCATAAACAATTTATTATTATTATTATTATTATTATTATTATTATTATTATTATTATTAACTTAATAATTTTTGCATTCCAAAAAATTTATTTTAACACTTCTATAAACTTTTTACTAATTCAAATTGACTGAATTATATATATTCTTAATTAACATAACTTAATATTTTCATATTATATAAAATATTTTTTTATTAATTAATATCTTTATAATACATATAATACTCAATTTTACTATTACATTTTTTTACTAATTGGATGTTTTTACTTTTATATTAGTTTTAAATATTTTCATTATATTTATTTTATTAGAAATAAATATTTAGAAAGTTGAGTATTTTGATAAGTTATAAATAAGTTTTATAATAAGTCGAACTCGAGTTTAGCTCGATTATAATTTATTAATGAGCTGAACTCGAGTTGAAACTCGAGCTTGAACATAATTTTCAAATTCGATCCAAAACTCGAGTTCAAAAAAAAAAAATGAATCGAGTCTGAACAAGGTAAAACTCGGCTCGGCTCGGCTTATTTACACCCCTACATTTCTATGATTTTGGTACTGTGAACTCTGCAAGGAGAAAAGAACATGGGCCATTTCTGGCTATGATAAAGGCTAGGTAGTTTTAGTTACCATCGGATGTGCAGATTATACTTGCAGGTGGACTTCTAATGGAAATCAAAATCTGAAATACGGTTTGATCGGTACGAGATCAAGATGAAGGAGAATGTGCTGGACCTTTCATGTTGGACTTTTGAGAAATATATCTACAAAGGAAAAAAGAAAGATCAGGGGGAGCTAGGCCTTTCGCCTGGCGAAGACTCTTCGACAATCAAGTTAGTATGAATAGAAGATTAATTCCCAGGAAGAGATTTTTCCTTCCTAGGTTTCAGAGTATTTTCTAGTGAGAGAAATAATGTGAGAAAGTGTAGAGTCTCATCTACCTGGGCTCGAGTTCATCTTCCTCTTTTGTATGGTTCTGTATGAGGTAAGGCTGACACTTTTCTTTAAAAAGGGATATCATCTGTCATTCAACCCCTTCATCTGACTAGGGTAGGTGTGATGATGGCGGATGCATGTCCCTTATCCTGTCCTCAGAGGTTTTTGGTGAGGGTTGTGTCAGGATAGGGCGCAGACTACCTAAGGATATGTCTTTATGTCAGTTGATATGATACATCAGCGGTAAGCTTCGGTCTTAGATTGTTCAGCAAGTTACTTGAGGATGAAGCAACATAAGTTCATTCAAGGAACTCTTAGGCTTAAAACAATTAAAGATTCAGCCAATGGGCTCCGTTCATCCTTTTATGGTCTTTGGAGACATGAGGTAATAGTGGGCCTTGACCTAAAGAAGCCCATATATCTTATAAGAGCCATTTTTGTCCCTCATCAGGGGCCCCCTTGTTTTACTAAGACGAAGATGAAGGGTCGAATCTTAGTAAAACGGTTGCTCGTCTCAGCAGTACCATTCTGAAGATCTCAAGTCGAAAGGGATCATCTTCGTAGCAAGCAGCGAAGGTCCCTTCGTTCTCTTGGCTTCGGTGAGTAGCTTTTTAGAGGAACTCATGCCTGGCAGGCTTGGAAGGCTTCATATCATTTAAACGTTTGATTTGTCTCATTAAAGAGTGACCTTCATTCAGGTGAAGGGATTCGATCGATTGAGATCATCTTTCGTCTAGACAATCTTCGTAGGATAAGTGAAAGGTCGCAGAGTCATTTAATGTATGAATGGCTGATAAGAACGTGCATTGAATGCATGTGTCTTAGTAGGCGGTTAAGTTTTCCATGGATTTTAAATTTTGAACGTCCATTTAATGTCCCCAATTATTAGGGTGATGGTTATCGAGGAGATTCTTCGTATATATACTCCTTTGGCTTCTCATTTTAGAGCTCTTGATTGTTTTCCTCAACCTCTTGCTTTCATATTTTCTTTGTGTCTCTGCTTCCTGTATCTTTTCAACTTTTTGTATATTCCAATGGCACCCGGGAAGGAAAATATTCCCAGAAGGGACCAAGTCAGTGCTTCCCATTATTAGAAAATCATGAAGGAGGAATGGGGAGAGATTGCTCCTTCTGGGAAGATAACTAAATGCTTGGCCTTTGGCCAAAATCTGGAAGGCAGCAATAATTTTTTATTCCACTGTGCTGAGGCTCATGAGAAGGTTTATTCCAGTAACCCTAAAGCCGCTCTCCCTAAGGACAACCGCCACTACGTCATTTTTTATCACCAGTTGGAGGCTGGTCTTCTTTTTCCTCCTACAAATTTTAAGGTTGAGTGCTTCAACTACTTCAAAGTGAATCCCATGATGCTAACTCCGAACTCCATAAGGGACATCTTTAAGGTTTTGAGCTTCGCGTATGGCATTCGTCCTTCCGCTCGCTTGTTCCAATGCTTCTTCAGAATCCAAAGTGCACAGAGGTCACCTAGGGTTTATATGACTTCTGCGAGGCCTCGCCAAAGTCTCTTCTTTAGGAAGGAGAAGAAGGTGAAGGACTAGAGAGGCAAGTTTAGACTAGTAGAGGTCACTGATGGTCTTAGTGACAAATCCCCAGGATTTGGCTTTCCTGGCCATTTTCTGTGTCCAATTAAGGGCCTAACTAACTGGCTTGATAAGCTATCTACAGAGAAGAAGGCGGAACTAAAGACTCTGGTCTTCCAAGGTTTTGTCTATAACTCTGAAAGGATGATGGCCTCCTTTTATGCGGAGGACAATCATTGTCTTCCTACTCCCAGACTCTTATTGAGAGACATAAGAGGTAATTTTCTCATTATTCATCAAAGCTTGATTGATGAGGGACGATGAGTCACTAACCCTATTGTGATTGTTGTTTTGATTCCAGTGAAGGCCAAGGATCCTGGACATTACTAGGATATTTTGAAAGAGACAGAAGGGGTTCTCGTAAGACCCTTTAATGAGGAGGTCGAGCTTCCTGTCCTTGGCCTTCGAGCGGGGAAGCTCCAAATATGCACCTTCTCTGATTCCAAGTCCCAACTGGTGAAACCTCACAAGGAGAAGCCAGCGAAGTGTGTTCCCGCCGGGTCGGGTTTAGCTATCAGATCAAAAAGGGCCCAGGTGAGTGCGGTCAACATGAAATCAATCCATATTGTCTGGAGATGACTTGTTAAAGCTTTTGATCATTCTATTCCTGTTGTGCAGAGAGGTATCCCTTCGTCTCGTGCTACAACAGCCACCAAGTCCACTTCCCAGAGGGGAATTTTGATCTCTAAGTCTGTTGAAGCTCCTCCTCCTCCACCTTCACTTCCTCCTGCTAGCGATAAAGGGAAGGGAAAACTTCCACCTCCTCCTCTGAAGTTGAAGGTGAAGGGACCTCAGTGCCCAGCATCCTTGACGTCATCGCTCATTCTTCTCAAGGGGTAGAGCAACTGGCAAACTTGGAAGAGGCTTTGATGGATGTTTCTGATGCTAAATTTGAGGCTCTTCTGGCAAAGTTGGTGGATGACTTCAATGCCCCAGAAATCGAAGTGGAGGCAGGTAACTTTGGCCTTCCTTCTCTCCCCTCGCCTTCGTCTTATATGGATCCTCGGGTCATCAGGAGAAAACATTTGAGATTGTCTAATGAGGTTATGTCTGGAAGACCTCCTAGTGCTGAGGAAGTGGAGGCCTGGTAGAAGTTTGTTAAGGAGCAAAGGATCTTATTTCCTGATCTGGCAGTCCTCAAAAAGCTTTATCCGTCCCCCATTAAGACGGTGGATGAAGGAAAGACCTTCATCTTTAGAGGCAAATTCCTACCTTGTTCATTACTTTTTTATGTGCCCTTATCTGTTTACTTGGGTTTGTTGATATTCTTATTTTTCTTCTGTAGTTTCGACTGGCGAGGCAAACGCCATTATTTAGGAGCTCTCTCTTAAGGCCTCTTTGGCAGTTAGTACTAGTCCCCAAGGGGTTGAGGCTCCGACCGAATGTCTGGTGAAGGTTGCTGCTATTGTTGACGAAGCTTCTCCTTCAGCTGCTGCTTCGACTGGGGCTATGGCGAGGGCTACCATTGTTGCTGATGAAGTTTCTCCCCTTTGTCCACCCAAGAAAAAATTGACTATGGGAGATTTCCTTCGCAGAAAAAGGCCTGTGGCTATAACTTCATCCGCTGCCACTGTGTCGAAAGTCAGTTATGCTCCGGAGGCCCCTTTTCAAGCAATAGTGGTAGAGGTGTCTCCACCTGCTAAGAGGCAAAGGATAGAAGAGCCTGCTGAGGCTATCGTGGTGGACACCCTTCTACTCGAAGGAGTTGATGTACCTGTTCATCCTCCTTCGACATCTGCTCCCTCTATCAATGCAATGGCCCCCTTGCCCTTCCTGCGTCCTACCCCCATGTCTCTTTTTGGGTTAGTGGCGGATACTCTTACTAGATAGGAGGCTTTGCTAGAAAAGGTATATTCATCCCCATTCTAGTTACAATTGTTGATTGCATTTCAGTTTTTGACTGTTATTATTTGTTTGTTGTAGGTGGTTCTTGATTTCAAAATTTTGAGAACTGACTTCGATCTTCTGAGGGATCACTATGAGGATGCTCGACGAGCTGCAGAGGAGAGGCAAGAGTTGTGCTCCAAATTGGAGGGGGAGTTGTTCTCTGCTAAAGCGAAGGCCGAGGAAGTTGCGAAGTAAGCAAGGGTTCATGAAAAGGCTCACTCTAGGGCTGAAGGGGAGGTTAGTGCCTTAACTGAAGCAATGGCAATCAAAGACAAGCCATTGCTGATCTCAGTGTGCAACTAGACAAGTTGAGGAGAGCTAACGAGGAGCTTGTAAGAGAGGCTGATGAGATTCTTGCTATTTGAGATAATTTGAAAAAGACTCAGCAGGAGCTCTAAGTCTCAAAATTGGGATACAAGCAAGCCTCCTATCTAGCTAAAGTTGCGCTTGAGAAGGCTAATAAGGTTGAGGAAGGTTAGTGAAAGGCTATGAGGGATTTTATGCAGCCTAAGAGCTTCGATGATATCATCACCTCCCATACCTATAAAGTAGCAGCCGAATATTATAACAATGCTCTTCGTGATGCGGCGAAGCATTTTCCTGACATGCTGCAGGTGGTAGCTGAATTAGATATTGCTAAAGAACCTCCTGCTCCTGATCTCTCAGAATTCCAAAATTATGTCCTAAAGGGGGATGAAGGCCTCCCTCGACCTGAAGATTTTCCTGCTCGGGAGAAAGATGTTCCAGTCTCGTCTCCCATCCTCGAAACATCTAGCGAAGGCGAAGGGGATGTGGATGAAGGACTCCTAATTGGGACGGATCTCCAACAAGCTAAACCCCTTTCTGTCATTTGACTAGACTCTACAAGTGGCCAGTCTTTGCCTCCAACTGTTGCAGCAGTTCCTCCAAGCAACCCTCCGCCCTGAAATTTTTCTTCTTTTTTTTTTTTTCGTTTATTCATTTATTCTTCTTGTATACAAATTCTCATATGTAATACATTTGTTTTGAAATAAAGTAATACAATTTCTATATTTCTAATATGTATATATGTATTTTTTGCGAATCTTGTCCTTCATGCCTTAACTATTTCTATAAGGATCCAATACACATTGAAATTTGATAACCACACATTGCAAGGATTATAAAAGTGACTTTCCACCCTTTCCCTATAGGGAGGCATCTTTACTTAGGAGAGAAGTGCCTTAGCTAAACCGCCCTTCTAGTTGAGGTCTCAAAACATTCGAAGTCTAAAAGCCTTCAGCCCCTCTCTCCCTCTTTTTTTTTTTTTTTTTTTTTTTAAGGAATCCTTCCTGCTTCTGGCAAGGGATTATGCTTAGGTTCACTGAGGCTTTAGACTTCCCCTTAGGAAAGTTCTTCTCACTCTTGGTGAGGCTTTATGCCTAGGCTAACTAGGGCTTTAGGCTTTCCCTTAGGAAAATTCTTCTCACTCTTAGTGAGGCTTCGTGCCTAGGTTTACTATGACTTTGGGCTTTTCCTTAGGAAAGTTCTTCTCACTCTTGGTGAGACTTCGTGCCTAAGTTTACTAGGGCTTTGAGCTTTCCCTTAAGAAAGTTCTTCTCACTCTTGGTGAGGCTTCGTGCCTAGGTTTACTAGGGCTTTTTCTTCGAAGGCTACTTTGATGCAAGTGGAGATGATTTGAGATAATCTGTATATGATTTGAGATAATCTACATATTTGTTATTGCTGTTACTGATAATACATCTTGAGATGTTGAATGTTCCAGGTATGAGGAATTTCAACACCTTTTAAGGTTACAAGTTTGTAGGTACTAAGACCTATGACTCTTTTTATTTGGAAAGGTTCTTCCCATATGGGTGCGAGCTTGCCCATGCCTTCATGCTATCCAATAGCTCCTAAGAATCTCATCATTAGATCTCCTTCGCTAAATACTTTGTGCTTAACTTTCTTATTGAAATGATTAGTAGCTTGCTACTTGTAATTAGCCATTCGAATGCTGGCTAATTCTCTGAGTTCTTCTAGGAGATCCAAATCAATTCTTCTAGCCTGGTCATTGTCTTTGTCCCCATAGTAGTTGATTCTTCCACTGGGAAGGCCTATATCCACAAGGATTATTGCCTTTGTGCCATAGGTCAAGCTGAATGGAGTCTCTTCTATAGGTTGCCTGGGAGTAATCCTATATGCCCATAATACATGATGTAATTCATCTGCCCAATTTCGACCATACCCGTCTAGCCTTTGCTTAATGCCTTGCAAAATAGTCTGGTTTGTTACTTCTTTTTGGCTGTTTGTTTGAGGATGGGCTACGAATGAGAAATGTTGTTTAATATGGAGCCCTGAACAAAAGGACTTGAATTTAGCATTATTAAATTGTTTGTCGTTATCGCTGACGAGTTGGTATAGGATATCGAATCTATACACAATGTTCCTCCATAAGAAGTTAATCACTTTTTTGGCGGTGATAGTGGCTAAGGCTTTAGCTTCTACCCATTTGGTGAAGTATTCAACTGCCACTAAGAGAAACTTTCTTTGTCTTAATGCTGCTGGGAAGAGTCCTACTATATCCATCCCCCATTTGGCGAAGGGCCAAGCACTAGAAATGGGGGTTGTTCCGCTGCGGGGACGTGTTTTCCACTGTCAAACTTATGGCATGAGGAGCATCTTTTGACGAATGCTACGGCTTCGTCTTTCATTTTTGGCCAATAATACCTTTGTTTGATTGCTTTTGCTACCACCATATTTTCACCAATATGCATTCCGCGGGATCCTTCATGTATTTCTCAAAGGATGTATTTGACTTCGCTTGGTCTCAGGCTTCTTAACCATGGCAAGAGTAGGCTCTTTCATACAAGATTTCGTTGTGTAAGGAGAAATAAGCACTCCTTCGCTTGATCTTCTTGGCTCCCTTGTCATCTTCAGGCAATTCTCCCTTTTCTAGGTAAAGTTTGATGGGATCTATCTAACATGACTCTTCTTCAACTTCCATGACCTCTTCCTCCTCCGCAATACTAGAGGAGGTCAAAGCGCCTAGGTAAATCCTTTGAGGAAGTTCGACCGGGTGAGAGGCGGCCAGCTTACTGAGGCTGTCTGCTCTACAATTCTTTTCTCTGGGGACCTTCCGAAAGAATAGCTTGACTCCTCTATTCTTCATCCTTTGTATGATCTCTTTCGCCTTCTGCAGGTACTTGGTCATATTTGGCTCTTTAGCTTCGAATTCCCCCTCTATTTGTCCAATTACCAATTAGGAATTGCTGTATACTGTGAGTTGCTCTAGACGGAGGCAATCAGTAATTAGCAATCCCTGGATCACTGCTTTAAACTCTGCAGTGTTATTGGTAGCTTCAAAATCCAATCCCAGCGCATATTCTAATGAGAATCTTTGAGCACTTCTAAGTACAATACCCACACCGTTTCCTTCTTTGCTACTTGCACCATCTACAAAGAGCTCCCACTGAAGATCTAGAGAGACTGCTGACAATTCTTTTTTTATACTTTGGTCCCCTTATGCATCCTTAGAGTTGAAGGAGCATTCAGAGATGAAATCTACTAATGCCTAGGCTTTAATTGTTGACCTTGCTCTATATTGCAATCCATGTTGTCTTAACTCTACGGACCAACATAGCATTCTTCCTAAAGTTTCTGGCCTATGGAGCACCCTATAATGGCTGATCTGTAATCACTACTCCTTGGTGTGCTTGCAAGTATATTTTGTACTTTTGGGAAGAGAGTACCAGAGTGTATGCCAACTTTTCTATTGGGGAATAATTTAACTATGCTCCTTGTAGGACTTTGCTGAAGTAATAGATCGGCTTCTGGACCATTCCTTCTTCTCTAATTAACCCCGAGTTAATCGCTTGGTCTGAGACAAACAAGTAAATTAATAATTCTTTACCCGACAAGGGCCTACTCAAGATCTGCTCTGAACTTAGAAAGGCTTTTAACTCTTCAAACGCTGCTCGACATTCTTTCGTCCATTCGAACATCTGCGACTTTCTCAGTTTCTTGAAAAAGTGAAGGTACTTCTCAGCAAATTTGGACATAAATCTATTCAGTGCAGCAATTTACCCTATCAATCTATGTACTTCTTTCACATTCTTTGGGGGTTCTATATCCAAGATGGCTTTCACTTTGTCGAGATTGGGCTTGATTCCCTTCTCACTGTCCATGCATCCTAGAAACTTGCCTCCCTGAATGAAGAATGCACATTTTTTTGGATTGAGCTTCATCCCATATTCTTCCATTACTGCTAATACTTCAACTAGATCGTGGATATGGTCTTCGAAACTTTTGCTTTTCATGATCATATCATCTACATATGCTTCTAGGTTTCTCTCCAATTGATCCTTGAACATTCTATTGACCAAGCGTTGGTATATGGCTCCGGCATTTTTCAAGCCAAAAGGTATTGATATGTAACAATAAATGCCTTTCTCTGTTATAAATGAAGTTTTCTCTTCATCGTCTGGGTGCATTTTGATTTGGTGATATCCTTGCTTTGCGTCCAAGGATGACAAAAATCCATATCCTGCCATTGAGTCTACCAGTTTATCGATCATAGGCAATGGGAAGGAGTCCTTCGGATAGGCCTTATTCAAATATGTGAAGTCTATACACATCTGAAAGGTTCCATTCACCTTTTTTACTAGCACCACATTCGCTAGCCATTCTGGATATTATACCTCTTTGATGAATCTCGCTCTCAAGAGCTTATCTACTTCCTGATCAATTATTGCTTACCGCTCTGGGCCGAAACATCTCTTCTTCTGCTTAACAGGTCTACAGGCAGGATCTACATTTAACTAATGGGTTATTATCTCTGGTTTTACTCCCCCCATCTCTGCTGAAGACCAAGCAAAGTTATGAATATGTCCCTTCAGGAACTTGTGCGCAAGCAACTTCTGTTCATTTTCCAGGGAAGAGTTGATCATTAGAAATTCTTTAGGTTCCTCTCTAACTGTTAACTTTTCTAGTTTATCAACAGGTTTAGTCCTCTTTTCAAGAACAGTAGCTTCGACTGCAACCATTTCTTCGATCGTGACTTCGCACCTCTTTGTTTTTTTGTTTCGCTGCCTTTCACCCTGTCCGTCTTGAGTGCCATAGACATAGAATACCCCTCCGTTTGACTTTGGAACTGTCATCCTCCAATGTTTGATCTTTGTTGAGGCATCCAGGTCATATAACAATGGTCGACCTAGTAGGATATTGTATATCAAACGTGTCTTGACAACAACAAAAGTGGCCATAGAAGTCACACTTTTAGGAGTTGTGCCGATGGTGAAGGGTAGTTTAGCCACTCCTATTGATGGGACCTTAGTTCCGTCTAGGGTACGAACTGGGCATCCTACTTCCTCCAAGCTCTCTTCCTTGAGACCCATCTTCTGATATGCTTCCTCTATCAGCAGGTTTACCAAATTTCCTCCATCTACCAAGATTCTCTTGACCATATAATTAGCTATAATTGCTTGAATTATCAATGGGTCCACATGGGGAGTGTGAAGGATACCTCCATCTGCCTCTCTGATCGACTCCTTGTTCCTTCGCAGTAGATGTACTCAGGCCTTTCTCTTTGTCTCACTAGGGCCTTTGTATTATTTCTACCTCCACGGGCTTCGTCCGGTCCTCTGATGATATAGTGGATGGTTCCTACTAAACCATCATTGACCCTTTCTGTGTATCTCCCTCTATCTCCGCTGGGGCTAGCCCTGTTTGGCTCTTCTCTCTTTACAAACTTTTCCAAGTAGCCCTGCTTAATTAATCTCTCGATCTCTTCCATTAAATGCCTACAATCATTAGTATTATGACCATGAGTATTGTGGAAGAGGCAATATTTATTCTGATCTCTCTTTTCGGAGGGAGCTGCTATGGGTTTGGGACGAGCCCATATGTTATGATCTTTGAAGGTTATGAAAACTTTGGCTGGACTATAGTTGAGAGGAGTGAATTTGCTTGGATCAAAGCTAAAGAGTGATTGATTATTTCTTCCTCTCCCTCTGTTTCGTTCACCGGAAGGCTTCTCTTCTTGCTTTTCTTCCACTTTCTTTTCTCGCTTTGCTTTTGGTTCTTCCTTAGGAGTGATCTCTAGTCTTCCTCACTTCATAATCTGATTGAAGGCCAAAGCGTCATCATGTCATGTATATTTTTGAGCTAGCGCCATTGCATCCTCCAGAGTGCGTGGAGCGTGGTGATAAAGGGCTTTGAGAAAATTCGTATGGGAGGTCTCATTTTGCAAGGCTTCCACCACTCATGCTTAATCTAAATGAGTAACCTTCAAGGCTTCTCGGTTGAAATGAGCCATATAATCCCTCAGGGATTCATTTTCTTTCTGCACCACCATCTCTAGATACTGGGTCTTTCGCTCCACTATAATACTAGAAGCAAATCAGTGCATAAAGGACTTGGCCAGCTTCATGAAGGAGTTAACGCTTCTTTCTTTTAAGCCATCAAACCATCTGGTTGCAGCTCCTTCCAAAGATCCCCTGAACGCTCTACACAGAGCCTCATCATCTGTCGTTTGAAGTTTAACCGCGTGTTTATAGTCCATAATGTGGACTCTAAGATCAGCTTCCCCATTATACTTTTCAATACGGGCAATTTAAACTTGCTAGGCATAATATAATCTCTGATGGATCTAGTAAAAGGAGATTTCAAAGTAAGTTTCAAGGTTTTATCCATAGCCTTTCCACTAGAACCCTGGTTCATGTCTTCTAAAAATTTGTTTACAGCATCTCTCACTTCTTCTTCCTTCTTTCGACGACTGTTGCTAATATCAGGTGATCTTCTTCCTCGTGTTCGTGAGGGGCGACTAGTAATAAAGGGTTCTCCTCTACTCTGCTCTTTTTCCCTTTAGCATTTTTCGAAGCTTTCTCATTTTTCGCATTTTTATTCTTTCTGTTCATTTCTTCCTTTGCTTCATCCCCTGCTTTGTTCTACGTCATTTGCATGCAAATTTTTTCCACGCAAATGCTTACATTCACTATCTGGGAGCGAAGCTTCCATAGTCCCCTCTTCTTCGATTGAACTTTCCTCTTCCCCATGTCTCTCTTCTGACTCGCTTCTGGATTTACTCTCAAGTTTATCAATTACTCTTCATTGACCTCTATGGGTCCTTGGGATTGCCTTTCAAATTCCAAAGTTTGAGCAGCATTCTTCCTGGGGATAGTTTCAGGGATAGTAACGAGAGTCTGTGCTAAGGGGGTCTGTTATTGAGAACCCCTAACGAACGCAACTATAGTGTTAATGAATTACAAAGCAGGGGCTAGGTCGGGGTTTACAGGATTCAAGGAAGTCTGACTCGATCCAACTGCATTCTGTTGGGAAAGAAGGAGCTGGAGTGAGGTGTTCAGGTCCACAGGAGTTGTCGTGGATGAATCAGTAGGTAGAGGAAGAGTGTGTCTCGGATTTGAGAGGGTTGAAGATTCGGGGTGGTCGAGGTTTGTCATAATGGTGGATTTTCTTTGTAGACCATAGTGAAATGTTGTGTTAATAGAAGATCAGCCAACGTTTCCCATAGATGGTGCCAATTTGATCAGTATGAGATCAAAATGAAGGAGAATGGACGGGACCTTCCATGCTGGACTTTTGAGGAATATATCTACAAAGGAAAAAAGAAAGATCAGGGGGAGCCTGGTCCTTCGCTTGGCGAAGACCCTCCGACAATCAAGTTAGTATGAATAGGAGATTAATTCTCAAGAAGAGATTTTTCCTTCCTAGGTTTCAGAGTATTTTCTAGTGAGAGAAAGGATGTGAGAGAGTGTAGAGTTCCAACTACCTGGACTCGAGTTCATCTTCCTCTTTTGTATGGCTCTGTATGAGGTAAGGCTAACACCTTTCCTTGAAAAAGGATGTCCTCTATCATTCAACTCTTTGGTCTGACTAGGGTAGGTGTAATGATGGCGGATATATGTCCCTTATCCTGTTTTTAAAGGTGTTTAGTGAGGGTTGTATTAGAATAGGGCGTGGACTACCTAAGAATATGTCTTTGTGTCAGTTGATATGATACGTCAGCTATAAGTTTCGGTCTTAGTTTGTTCAGCAAGTTACTTGAGGATGAAGCAACATAAATTTATTTAGGGAACTCTTGGGCTTAAAACAATTAAGGATTTGGCCAATGGGCTCCGTTCATCCTTCTATGGTCTTTGGAGACATGAGGTAATAGTGGGTCTTGACCTAAAGAAGCCCATATATCTTGTAAGAGTTATTTTTATCTCTCATCAAGACTGAATTTTAAGCAAACTGCATTCTTCTTTTTGGAATTGCAATGAACAACCATCTTTCTCCAAGAATGAAAGAGTTTGGATGAGCCAAGAGGAAATTCATTTTTAGTCCTAAGGATCTACAGCTTGGTTTAATAGGTTTATACAGCAAAATTCATCAAAGCAAATTTAGTAAATTGAATGCAAAGATTGGTATAGAATGATTAGGAATCTTAGAAGATTAGATAAGATACTTTTATTAATAAAATTATAAGAAATTTTTAAATAGACTGAATATATCACGTTACTTATAAACTAAATTAATCAACACATAATATATGAATTAATAATACTAAATTACATATAAATTAATTTAATAAAAATAAACTATATCAATTAATAATATTATAATTTTTGGGTGATTTGTTAAAAGATTTTATTTGGTATAAATAAATTTTTACTAAATTTAGATTTATAAATCTGGGATTTCAAATGTTAAATTTTAAATCTAAAGTTCATTAATGTAAAACAAATATCGATTCATTAATTTGAAGAAATAAAAAATAAAAATTCATATGAAATTCATCGATTTTTGTATTAATCAGTTATACCATTTGACGTGTGCGGTATTAATTAATGAATGTTGTCTGTAGGGTATATATTTTAAAAAGAAGCTATAGAAAAATGAAATAATTCCATATCAGGTACGAAAATGAAATACATTTAAAAAATATTGAGACGTGATATTTTTTTTTCTTATAGATTTTGTTTAAATTCAAATTCATAAATGCTTAAAAAATTCATATTCTAAATTTTGGCCAAATCCAAATATATGGTTCGAACTTCAAACCTATATATATATATATATATATATATATATATATATATATATATATATATATATATATATATATACGCGCGCACACAGAGATAAAAAAATAAATATAAACATCTCTTCATTCTACACACACTCTAAATTACTGATGTGAGAGGTCAAAACTCTAGCTCACTCTTTGTTATTATGTCCTCAAGAAAATAGACTCCTATAAATGAGAGAGTATACACCGCACAATTTTAAAAAATTAACATAAATGAATTTCATAATTTTATTTTATGGAATTCAACTGAAATTTCATATTTTCATATTAAAAGAATATTGAATTTGTTAATTTTAAAAATTCACTTAATTGTATAGAAATGAATACAACTAATCAAAATTGATAGAATTTTTTAAATAAATTTCATAAAATTGATACAGTTAAAACCCCATATATATCAATGATAGATTTAGGACTAAAATTCTGAAGAGGCCGTAAAAATATTTATTGAAATTTATAAAAAAGAATCCAAACAATAAGACTTAACTAGTTTTCAGTTTAAATAAAATTCAGTTTTGATGAGAAATATTCATTTTGATTTCATTTTTTTAAGAAAGAGTTATACAATCTGAACGTGTATTTTAATTAATTAATTATATCATTTCAATTGTTTTATGCATAATTTAACCTAATTTTTGAGATTTGTTGATTATTATATTATTTTGGCATTCCAATTCATACTTAATTTGCATTGCCGCTTAATTATACAATATTAATTATATAAAAATGGAATTGCCCTCTTCTGATAACAGAATCAGTGATTAACTGCATTTCATTAAATTTTTTATTGATTCAATATTTAGTGGTTTCTTGTATATTCCTTTGGTTCAATTGCTTCTTCTGAGTTTCTCGTTGCTAGTGGGACTAAAATATCATGTTTTTTCAGCAGCTCGTTGTTATTAGAACATTGTGTTGGCATAGTTTGGTTTGCCATAGACCAATTTTTCAATTTTTAATTTACTTTATGGGAAATTATTTTTCAAAAAATATATCTCATCAAGTGTTTGATTTATATATTAACACATGTTACTTTTTCTTAAGAAATATCAATCGTAAAAACCATAATATTCTTACAATTAATTTATATATGCAATTATATTTTTTTATTTAGTTTTTAATTAAAAATATTTTAATAAATTGTATTTGAGCTCAAGGTAAGGAAGTTGGACAATCTACTTCCTAGAAAGCATTTTTTTTTTAAAAAGTGCAAATTAAACGCTCTCAAAATATCACTTCTAATAAGTACTACTTTCTGTCTCTATTTATCTATACCAATACACATTATTTTTCTTCGTAGATATTGAGAATGAATTTGTTTTTTCATTTTTAATGATTAACCATTAATAAGAAAACTACTTTTTAAAGAAAACTTGTTCAGAGCTATGATTTATTATTATTTAAAAAAAATGTTAATTTGATTATCAATATTGGCCTCACAGCAAGTCATAAATTTAAAACATTAATCATATAGAGAAATTACAATCATTATGAGATACTGTTTAATATTTAACATTTACAATCATCAAAAGATATATATATATATATATATATATATATATATATATATATATATATATATATATATATATATATATTCATTTTGATGATTTTGATGCTGTGAAGTCTTTGATACAGATCCCATCTATCTTATGTCTGCTGCTTTCATTTCTTCAAAATCACCAATGATTGTAAGTGGTGATAAGGAGATATATATATATATATATATATTCATTTTGATGATTTTGATGCTGTGAAGTCTTTGATACAGATCCCATCTATCTTCTGTCTGCTGCTTTCATTTCTTCAAAATCACCAATGATTGTAAGTGGTGATAAGGAGAAAGAAACATGGGCCATTTCTGGCTATGATGAAGGATAGGTAGTTTTGGTTACCATCGAGTTTGCTTAGCATGATTGCAATTGAACTACTAATGGAAACCAAAATCTGAAATAGGGATGAATTATTTGCAAATTGCATGTGATAATGCAATTGCATCCTTCTTTTCTGAATTGCCATGGACAACAATCTTTCTCCAAAGAGTCAAAATCAAGAGATAGGAGAATGAAAGAGCTGGATGGTCCAAGAGGAAATTCATTTTCAGTACTATGTATATCTACATCTTGGTTTAAATATTGAGTCAATTGAATATAGAGATGGGTATAAAATGGTAACGAATCTTAAAAAATCATGTCAGATCCATTTATTAATAAAATTATAAAAAATTTAGATCATGTTAAAGTTTTTATTTGGTATAAATATATTTTTATTGGATTTGGATTCATAAATTTGAGATTTTGATTCATAATTTTGAGATTCTAAATGTTAAATTTTAAATTGATAATACAAAATTAATAAATGCTAAATAAAAAGGCCAATTTTAGGGTATCTCATATATAATTTATCTCACTTTTTTTAACCTACTATAGTATATTATTAACAGGTAAAATATAACATATTGTTCAAGTTGTAGATATTAATTTCACTTTATGAACACTTTAATTCTATATATAATTTAATCAAATTAAAATTAAAGAAAATATATAAAAACACCTGCAAAAAATATTTAAAATGTACTTAAAAATTAGTTTTATACTGAAATTTTTTTAATAAAATCTATAATTTTATAATATAAATATGTAATTTCATATAAAATTACATGTTATTTTACATGTTACTTTTACTTTTGATTTTTTTCTAATTGATGCTAATCAACTATAATTTGAACAAAATAGATGAATAATTTTTTTTTTAAATTTTATGATTGTCTTAGTCCTTATTATTGATAAAACTATAATTCTTAATCTTAATCATAAAATTTTATAAAAAATATTTACGAAACAAAGAGTGTAATTAAAAAGTTATTAAAATTATCTATTACACTTCCAACTTTATATATATATATATATATATATATATATATATATATATATATATATATATATATATATATATATATATATATATATATATATATATATATATATATATATAAGTTTTTTAAATTATAAATAACAAAATTAGTGAGAGTAATTTAGTAATATCATTATTTAAAATAGAAGTAATACAATAACATCATATTTGTAGTAATTGCAATTTAACTCAAATTCATGACATCATAAACTTAATAGAACAAACAATAACAAGTTTAAGGGTTAGATGACAAGTTATTACCAAAGAGTTATTAAAAAAAAAGGGTTAAAGATGGGGAAGGTTAGTTAGAAGAAAAAAAGAATTTATTTATTAGAGAGAATAATTTGTTAAGAAAATTGTAGGTGAAATTCTCATAATTAAAATATAACTTAAACAAGTAACCAGTCACTGAATCCAATAGTTATAATTAAATTTACATGATCTAATGGTTTCAAATTAACTGTGATAAATTATCCCTAAAACACCCTAGAAGCCTTCTAACAAAAATTGATTGGAAAATAATTTCAGATCCATTTATTAATAAAATTATAAAAATTTAGATCATGTTAAATTTTTTATTTAGTATAAATAAATTTTATTGGATTTGGATTCATAAATTTGAGATTTCAAATGTCAAATTTTTTAAATTCTAAATCCAAAGTTCATAGAACAAAAATGGATTAAATTAATTTGAAAAATTAATACTACAAAAATCTATTCATTTATCGACGAAAAATTTCATTAGTAAAAAATTTCATCAGTAAATATAAAAAATTTATCAATAAATAAATTTATTGAGAGATTGGAAACGGATAAATTCCGTCAGTTCCGTCGGTAAACCGATCGTCGAATTAATCTATTACAATTGTTTAACGTGTGAAAACCTAAAACCCTGCGTTTTAGCTAATATTTCCATTTCTAAATTAAAACCTTCATTGAAATTTCATTTCTCGTGTTCTACAGTATCCATTTTGTTTTTGTTCCATAGAAGAAAATGGAATTCCACTCTAATTGCTTAAATTCTAATAAAAAAAAAAATCCCCCATTTCTTTCATCCTTGACAATCAAACAAGTACATAAAAAGCATCTCTTTTTGATTTTTTTTTTTTAATCTTATTTAATCATTTTCTGCGATGAGGTTTCTTAGGCTGCCAAAAACATTGAAATGTACATACAGATTAATTCCTATTGGATTCCTAAGCATTTCAATCATGCTTTTTGCAAAAATGGAGCTTGATTAATCAAGATTATATAGTAGTATGTGTTCCCAAACCCAGAATTTCTGATATGTTTCTTCCATATCTTTTTCTTCAATTTGTGGCAATCCTCTTCATGAGAGATGAAATTCCAGAAGTTAATTTTAAAAATTAAGTCTTTCATATTTTAACAATTAAAATGTAGACTTGAAAGAGGGCCCTACGATAGTATATACTCTTTGTTCTTTTTCTTTTTTTTTTAAGAAAGAAAATTTTGAAGCCATTATTCGAATTGTACAATAAATAATTGTTTTCTTCTCCTTTGTTACTGCTCTGGCTTTTGAAGCTGCTCTAAGGGCGGCAATGATGACTATTGGTGCGAAGGCGGCCACAAAGACTCCGGGCTTTTCTTGGAGGTAGTTGACAAATTATACGGGCTTCCTTGAGAGTCAAAGATCAAGTGTTTCAATTTTCTTAGGAGTGGTAATGGTGGAGAAGGGACGGAGGTGGGTGGGGATGGAGGAGGAGAAATTGGAGCGGAGAGGAAATTTGATGAGGAATTGTTTGGTATGGAAAATTGTAGGATAAGAGGATGGTAAAGAGAGAGAGAGTATCGTTGTTGTTTATTTGCTAAAACTCAACGTTTTAGTTTAATTTTTTTTTTATTATTACCTTTTATACATGTTGAGGTCACTTATCAAAAAATTTATTTTTGTATTTCTATTTCACCAATATTAGACATCATCAAATCATTTAGTAGTATTGTGTCAAACGGCGTTAAACACAAAGTATGAAAGTGTCACAAAAATTATCTTAGTCCTGATTTAAAATAAATATAAAATCACAGGGTATTTTAATGTATTTTCTCCTTATTTTTTTTATGTGGCATCTATGTGTAAAGGGCTATAATAAAAGAAAAGAAAAATAAAACATTTTGTAAATGAGTTGCCTATCGACACAAATGAAAACACCTGGGCTTTTTATCATTAACATCATCATCATTTCTAATAGAGTCTTCACCAAAGTTGATTTCGACCATAAAAGCCACCAAATCTCGTACCCCCAAATAAGTCCTATTACACAGAACTGCCATTATTGAGCTCACCTTCTTCAATCGTGGGCCTACCATTGAAGCAATTGCATCTAGACAGAGCTAAGGCTTATCTTGGCTTTGCATTATTCACTCGACCTCCAGCAATTGTCGCCAGAAAGAATTGCTCCTCAAGCCATGCACATTATGATCAAACTCATTACTCACCAACTGAGAATTGGCCGAGGCTAAGAAACCATCGTTGTGAGCACTAGATCTATGTCATTCCTTCACAGCACATCAGCTAAAACTCTATACCGACTATTCTCAAGCTTTAATGAATCTTCACTGTTTTATCGATTGAATTGCCCATCTTCTTTGTGAGTTTCCATC
This sequence comes from Reutealis trisperma, assembly GCA_947687605.1. Lineage (NCBI taxonomy): Eukaryota > Viridiplantae > Streptophyta > Magnoliopsida > Malpighiales > Euphorbiaceae > Reutealis > Reutealis trisperma. The sequence continues at coordinate 58,549 of CANTUT010000900.1, forward strand.
ATTTTCATGTGCCACCACCAATTGTGATTTTAGTTCACCAGGTAGGTATGTAAAACAATGTGTTTTTTTATTTTCTTTCTCTTTTATTATAGTCCTTTACATGTAGATGGCATGTAGGAAAAGAAAATAATTTAATATTTTATTTTAGACTGCATTAATGAATTGGAATTAATATTTCAAACACCGTTTGACAAAAATAACCTCAACCCTATTTAAAATGAACATGAACTCACATTGTATTTTAGTATATTTTTTCTCCTTAAATTTTGTCTAAAATAAATGCTTCCTTAAATTAATTTCATTATAGTACAAAATAATTGCTTCCTAAAAAAATTTGTTTGAAATAACATTTTCTACCTATATTTTGTCTAACATAATTGCATTTAACCAATGCCCATAGGATACTGGTTAGAAATAGTGTTACTTAATTAGTAAATTTCGTCCATATAATTTATAATATTTTAGCTAGTTATTATCTATAATGAGCACTTAAGGATGGGTAAGAGGAAGTATTAGGATGAAAGGATAGTTAGGAGGTTCCATTGCAAGACTAAAAGGCTGAAATAAATTTGGTGACAAATGTGGAAACTTAATAAGAATAAACCATGCAAGACAAGGTTGGATCATAGAAATGAAGTGAGGTATTACAAAGGAAGATAATACGAGGTTGTGATAAGAATGATAGGAATGACAAGAGATATGACATAAAGAGAAATATGTACGAGCTAATAGATAAAGAAAGATAGATAGATAGGTATAAACCCTTAATTTTGCATCCTCCCGATAAGTCACAGTTTGATATATGCTAAAATTAGTATGCTACGCAAAGTCGGTACGGTGGTCCCACTAGCTAATTTATGGGCAAGGGTTTGGGGGCAGCCGTCCAAAAAAAAAAAAAAACAGCCAAGCCTGCAGTTGCCACACAGGCTTACGGTCGTTGTTTCAATTTTTCCTTTTTTTAAATTTTTTTAGCATTTATCTCACATCGAAAGGGCATGAGACTTTCTCGCAGCCTTTTCCCTATACATAGGGGTCCTCCCACTATATTTTCTTCAACTCTTGACTTCTTTCCCTTTTGGTTTGCTTGATTAGTCTTTGCATCAAGCGAATCATCTCCACAAGTTTGATCCGCCAAGGAACGAGCTTTTTAGTTAAAAGTTTTCTTTTTATTTTTGCTTTGCTATTGCTTCTTGCTTTGCAAAGCAAATTGGGTTGCAACTTTATGAGCCGACCCATTAAGTCAAAAGTTTGCTGCCATCCGATGCAAGCTTCCACCCGTCATCCAAAGGTAGTCGTCACCCACTGTCCAAGGTAAGTTTCCCTTGCCTTTTCTTTTACTTTTACTTATTTATTTTTAGTTTCTCTCTTTGGGATTCTTGTTCTAAGGCTCCTTACCTAATATTTGGCTTACTAAGATAGTTAATTATAATCTGACTTAATTAACTTCACTTGTAATCAATTAAAATCAATCAATTCAACCCTCTTTTAATCAATCAACTGAAACATGATAAAAGGTTAAGACTAAACAAATCCATTTCGTAAGAAAGATGAACTGTGTGGATTTTGATTCCTATTCGAAAGGATACGTAGGCATACTTGTTCTAAGCATCAAATCTAACTAAAATAAATAACAACCTTCCCTCCTTTTCACCTTCTTCATATAGACTAGGATTTTGTTCTATTCTTTGTTGTATTAGTTTAGAATTTAGTTTGGAGAATGTGTGACTTCCTTAGAACCCATAAGGGCTAGAGGAAGTATTCCTTATTTTTTAGATTTTTCATGGAAACTTTAATATATGTTTATTTTATTTATTACTCTTTTATATTGAATGAATGGATGAACATATCATACATATTTTAACTGTTCATGCATTATGTAAACTATTCATGAAATTTATTTTAAGTCATTTTATATTAAATTTGTATAATTAATCTTTTTTTCTAAATAAACAAAAAGTCTAGTCCCCGAATCCTATTTGGTAATTGAGGACTAGTGCACTTTTTTCTATTGGGATAAAACTAGAGTCATTTAATTGGGTTTTTCCCTTAACTTTTTTTCCAAATAAAAAATAAAATTAACGTGGCGACTCTAAGTCAATTTTCAAAATCAACCAATCTGAACCCAAGGATTCTATTATGATCATTTTGATCTCATTCAGCAGTTTGAACCAATACTTGGACGAGGTCTCACAGTTGGCGACTCCATTAGGAACCACATTCTTTTTAATAAAAGAAATAAGAGGACTAACAATTGGTTTGAAATCAAATTTTGGCATTTTTAATATACAAATGGCTTTCATGCATCATTTGCATAGGTTTTTTGCCTATAAACCTAGTTTTAGGAAGACAATGTATAATGAGTAGCATTGAGTAGATAACTCTCCTTTGGTCTATTCACCAATAGCGAAATTATCCACTCCATAATGAATCCTTTGATCCTTTCGAAGGTGTAACGAGCATGCACTACTATTGGATCCATGCGAGACTCCTTGACTTATAGTGGTTAGGTATATCGCTGCTCTAATGCGACGAGTACCCTGTATAAGCCACCCTTACCTTCTCATGTAATAAACCTAGATCTTGACCTTAGATTGTATGTACCATAATCAAAGCCTCGTGTAATTGCATTTTCATGAAATATTTTTTTTTCATGCATATCATGCATCCATTGTGCACAACAAAATATGCATTCTTCTCAAGTTTAGGTCAAATCTTGAACTGAAAAAGGGTCAAACACTTCTAAACACCTCCCCCATAAACACTCTCACATCTTTATCCCAATCACCTTTGCCCTCACAATCCTAAAAGGTCATCCCCTGGAACCTTCATCCAAATACCAATATGTGAACCTTAACTTTTAATCTAAATACTTTAACCACAAACCTTAAAGCACCTTAGCCTAACCTTTAACCTTACATGCCATTAACCTAGCCTTTAACCTGAAAGCACCTCACCCTAACCTTTAATCTTAAATACCTATGAGGCTCGCCCGAGCACCGACTCGGTCCACTAGAGGGAATCAGGATGCTCATTCGGGTTTTAAACTCACGATGGAACTCTCAAGTTCGAATTGGTTGTTTTCGAAAATGATTTTGGGAGTCCCCACCCTAATTTATTTTTAAATGAAAAAATTAAGGAAAAATCTAATTGACTCTAATTCATTAATTTTCAATTAATTTACTCATGGATAAAATCACTAGTCTCGAACCAAGTTAAGTTTGGAGACTAGGTTTTGGTTTTAAATAATCTAAATTTGGCTCTTAGATTTAATTTAACTTTGAAAAATTAATTTCATGAATGAAAAATATTATATAAAAATTGTAATATCATTATTAATGCATGAGCATGGAGAAAAGTAAAACATCCACAAATTAAACTAATTACATAAATTAATTAAAAAGAGGAAAGGAGATTGATTGGGATTTGGATTTGAGGTTTGGATTTAGATTCCAAATATATCTACATACCCCATTGAATGGGGATCAAAACTCACATAGTTTATTTCATGATTAAGTGGAGGGGTTTAGGAATTGATTAAATTGATTTTGGTTTGGGTGTTTTGAGAGTGAGGAAAAAGGCTTAAACCTTTGCTTTTGACGAATGAAGAGTTTTATAAGACCAAAGTTCTGTTTTATTGGAATCAGATGATTGGATTGATTGGGAGATTAATTAATTAATTAAAATGATTAATTAACTAATTAATGTGATGAAAAAGATGGATGAATTTATTAATTAAAAAGATTAATTAATTAATTAATTGAGTGATTAATTTTAATTAAAAAAGAGAGTTTTAGTTAATTAAAAAAAATAATTAATTAATTAGAGAGTGGTTAGAGAGAGAAGAATAGAGGAATTAGAAGATAGCTATCAACTCTAACTCAATGGGCGACAAGAAATGAGAAGTGGAGGAGGGTATTTATAGAAGAAGTGGGAAAGGGTAGTTTAGGAATTGAAAATTTGAAAAGACCGAAAAGATAGGGCTAAAAAGGGGTTAAAAATTAGGTTGATAAGGGCAATTTGGTCATTTTTGGTGCACAAAAATGGTATAAAAATGCAAATTTGCCCGTATAAGAGGGTGTGGATCCGTGTCAAGTCTGTATGCGCACCAAGCTTGCGCTGCTCGCCCTTTTTTTTTTTTTTTTTTTTTTTTTAGAGATTGGTTGGTTTGAAGTTCAGGAAATTTGAATGTTTGGTAGCAATGTAATTAAAAGCTAAAAAATTTTCTTTTGGGAGGCATTGCCCCTAGCGCGTTGAACTTAGCATTCCAAACTAAACTTTAGCCATTTAAAGCTAAATCCTAACTTGGTTTCTACAGCTAAAATCTAACCTAACTTCCTTAGCTAAACACTAACCTAACTTCCTTAGCTAAACACTAACCTAGCTAACATCATACACCTCCACCCTTATCTTTACCTAAACTTCACTACCTAACCATAAGTTTGACTCACATCCCCTGACACTTTAGGACCCTAGTGTTAAAAACATTGCCTAAAACTCATTCTTTGTTCAAAACCAACCCATTACCTTAAAGCCCAATGCCTTTGGCCCAATATACCTTTAACCTCTAAAAACATATACAGCCACCTTAAAGCCCAATACCTTTGGCCTTATACACCTAAACTTCATAGCCTTAAGTCCAAAATCCTTGGCCCATCATACCTTAAACCCTAAAATAATTGGTTTACCAATCCATTAGAGTCCGCTTGCCCATATTTCGACCACCTTTTCTATCCTTACCCATTCACTTATTGGATTTTTTTTGCTTTGTTTCAAGGTACCAATAGCTAACCAAGTTGACATGGATGTCTTGACTACAATTATGATTAGCCCCATTAAGAAGCAAGAAGAGCACTTCCAAGCTGTCCTGCCTACTTAACATATCCAATTTGAAGAAAACATGAAGGAACAAAGGCAGACCATCATTCAGAAAGTTCAAGCCCTGATTAACCAAGCAAACTTTAATAAGAGTAGTCTCAACCACAATCCAAACCAGACCTATTTTGAGAAACCTACCAATACTCAAGCCCCATGGATAAACTTGAAGCTATGGAGAAAACCATCAAATCCCTGAAGCACTACAATGACCTAATTAATATTGATAGCTTGACCTTGTTCCCTAATGCCAAGCTTCCTCCTAAATTTGAAATGCCTGAACTGAAAAGATTTGATGGAAACTTGCCTTAAGACCTATCTAAAAATATATGTAGGGGTAATGAAACCTTTGCAACTTAGCGATGAGCTCCTTGCTCAGCTATTCCAACAATCACTAACCGGAACTATCAAGAGATTGTTCCTTTCACTAGACAAGAGCCAAAAAACATCATAGGAAGATATTTGTCATGCTTTTGTTAGACAATATCATTACAACATCGAAGTGGATATCACTAGGCGGGATTTGGAAACCACAAAGCAGCTTCCAGATGAGTCCTTCTCCATGTTCCTTATAAGGTGGAGGGCTAAAGCTACTCAAATGGTAAACAGGCCAATCAAATAAGAATAAGTGGATATCGTTGTTAAGAATCTACTCCCAACTTATCGAGGCTACTTATTAACACAATACCTGCCTACCTTTAGAGCTTTAGTTGCAACTGCATCAAAAGTTAAATATTACATCCAAAGCAAATCATTTTAAGCTGAATTTACTATCACCAACCTGAACAGTGATGAGGAATCTGACTTGACTGGACCCTATCTTACCTCAGCCCTAAGAGGCATGTCATAGAGTGGTTCAAGTTCAGCTAATCTAACTTGTTTGAGATTGAATTCCAAGTTTAAGCTTGAGTCTAAGTCCAAATCTCAAAATATGAGTCTGTCATCCTATTTTCTTTATATTGTATTTTGTGTCTACCATGTCAGTGTCTTTTCATTATTTTGTAATAAAGTTTCTTTTTATAATAACACATCCATATTTTCTTTTCATTATTTGTGCATTTATTTTCTTATCTTTCTTGTTTACTTTGACATGGAGGAGCTTAAAAAGAATAAAGAGAAAAAAAGAAAAAAAAAAAAAAGAGAAATGATCAAAAAGTTAATTAAATCCACCACAATTAGCAAAGGTTAGAATTTGAGGTGCCATTAATAATTGCACCTAACCAAAGAAGGTCAAATGATCAAATAGTCAAAGCATGAAGAGCAAATCAAATGGAATTATCCATTACACTTTGGGTAGTCAAGTGATGCACCTCAACAAGGGGACAACAAGTTTAGAAAAGACTTTCGTCAAACCTAGAACTCAAAAATTAAAGCCCCTTAAAACAGTAGCCTAAATCATAGCGGAATATTTTCTTCTAAATTTCATTAATTCAAGCTATCTAAGTTGAAAACCTAAAAGGGCGGCTTAGGTAGAAGTTAGAGCAAAGGGAGAGAGAGAAAAAGAGAGAGAAAGCTCATCTTAGTCATCTTCCTTCATGTCTAAAGGCACATCCTCCAAATTTGTCAAATCACCTTCTGTTGATCCATCTTGTCCTATGTCTTCCTTCTTTATTAGAGGTTCATTCTTTAAAGTTATACTATCTTCTATGCCTTTATCCTACAATAGGGGCATGTCTTCCTAGAACATCATCGTCTCTTATCAATTCATCCTGTCGCTTAGCTCAAAAAGCTAATGCATAATTTCCAATCCATCACATCCCTATCTCTTATTTGGGTCATGATCACTAAAGTTATCTTTTCTCACTCGTCCTTTAGCTACTCCTTAGGGCACTTCACCTGTATTGAGCCAAACTAATAATAGGTTATTCCAAGAGTCTCTTCAATCTCAAACAGCAAGAATAGCTTAACTTTCTCTTTTCCATAAATCATACTACAAATAGCAAAATCATACAACCTCCTTAATCCTTTTTAGAAGTTCCAACCTACCTTAAACTTCATCGCAAGCCTCATCGATGAATCATACCATCATTTCAAGCTCAAGCCTCATATCATCATTTCCTTGGAAAAATCTCAATATGGGCAGAACTACAAATCCCTAAGTCTCTCAGGACTCATCATCATTGAAGTCAATTTCCCTGACAAAACTAAAGTTGAGGCACATCCCCCAAGGTCTATCATCCTTAAGTTGATTAAAAAGGGCTCAAACTAGTCAAAGCCTATCCTATGCTTCTTTGGTAAACATCTTAATATCCTTGAAAGGATGAAGCCTCCTAGGCAAAACATATAATCCCTAAGATAAAAGTCTCCTAAGGCCTGCAAACCATTCTCAGTTTAATTGTCTTAAATTGATGTAACCATGTCAAAGGGCAAACTCTTATCCATAAGCATGTGGTCTCCTTATGACCAAAATTTTTAGTGCCAAACATGAGCTAAAGCCAACCATCTTCAAAAAAGGTCCAAAGCACCCTTGAAGAAAAGCCCAAGCTAATAAACTATCCCTAAAGCCCAAAAGCTTTCACCATAAAGTCTAAACCAAGAAGCCTTCACCATGAAGCCTAAACCTTGAAGCCTTTATCATGATGCCCAAATAGAAAAGCCATCACTATGAAGCCTAAACCCAGAAGCCTTCATCAGAAAGCCCTAGCCCAGAAGCCTTCACTATGAAGTCCAAGCCAAAAAACCTTCACCATAAAGCCTAAACTAAGAAGTCTTCACTATGAAGCCTTCACTATGAAGCCTAAACCAAGAAGCCTTCACCATAAAGCCCACTCCCAAAATCCTTCACCATAAAGCTCATGATCTTCTCCAAGGCCAAAATTTGACTGAGCCTACCTAAACTGCTTTCCTAGCCTAACCTTTCCTCTAAACCAGACTTAACCTCCTAGTTTGACCTGCTACAAAGTCTAACATCTCAGCCAAGTCTTAAGGCAAAATTTGACCTAGCCTTAAACCTGACTTTTCAAATGAACTCTCTAAAAGCTAAGACTTGACCAAGCCAATTTCATTCCTCTGTAGTAAAACCTAACCAAGACCCTAATTTGACCTCTTATATAGTCAAACTAGATTGAGCCTTCAAAAATGACCTTAGCAAAGGCCAAAACTAACCTAGCCTCCTAAGATGACCCCATTCACATTCTTCTCTAATGCTGAACCTTACTTGGCCATCCAATCTGATCCCAAACCAAACACTTTCCAAGACCAGTCTAGCCTAAGCCTTTTTAAGCTGATTAGCTTAATCTTTTCCACATTTCACCTAGCTTTCCTCTAAGGCTGAACTGATAGCCTTTGACCAACCTTTCAAACTAACCCTCATGCTCAGTCTAAATTTAGTGTGACCATACCCAAGTTAGTCTAATGATCGAACTACTTTCCTTTATCATTCTAAAATGGGGGCGCCTCCTTTCCAAATATTCACCTTTTCGAAATGGGGGCATCTTTCTCTCAAAAGCTCAACACTCTTCTATCAAAATGACCCTTTATAGGATCAAAGTATCCAATCATAGCATAATTAGATACATTTCACACTAGAACAGGTCATCAATTGGACTCCTGAATCAAGATGAATCATCAATCTGAATCAAAAGAGGTTATCAATCTAATTTCTCAAAGCAAAATGGATCATCAGTTTGATAAATCATCAAATAGAGTTCCTGAATTAAAACTGGAACCATCAAAATCAGACCTATTCTAAGACAGCCTTAGGACTTTTACCCTAAATCTGAATTAGATATTCCTTTTTATCAGACCATTCTAAGATAGCCTTAGGATCATCAACCTAGCATAGGGTTAGGTTTCCCTTTCAAACTTATCAGACCATCCTAAGATAGCCTTAAAATCATCAACCTAGCATAGGGTTAGGTTTCTCTTTCAAACTTATCAGACATCATAGGATAGCCTTAAAATCATCGACTTAACATAGGGTTAGGTTTCTCTTTCAAACTTATCAGACATTCTAAGATAGCCTAAGGATCATCAACCTAATATAGGGTTAGGTTTCTCTTTCAAATTTTTCACACCATCCTATGATAGCCTTAGGATTATTCCACCCATAAATGTCTAGTAACGATTATTTAGGCATCTATGTGGTTTCTATTTCTACCCCTTTATCAAAATCCACCATTTCCACCTATAAATATTTAGTAACAATCACCTAAGCATCCCTGTGGTTCATATTTTTGCCCTTTTATCAAAATCCTTTCAAAACTTCATCCATAAATGTTTAGTGACGATCACCTAAATATCCTTGTAGTTCCTTTTTCCACCTATCCTTTACCTTTAAAATTCAACCATGCATTTCACCTAAATATGTCTAAATCCTGATTTAGGCATTACTTTGGTTTCTTTTTCCATCCTTCATCTCTAAGTTCACTATCATCAGAATTGTCTTTCAAACTAGCTAATTCTAATGAGAGGGCAGTTGTAAATCCTTAAATTTTCGCTTTTTTGATAGGTCATAGTTTGATATCTGCTAAGATTAGTACACTACACAGAGTCAGTACAACAATCTTGTTAGCAGGTTAGTGGGTGATGGTTTGGGGATAGCGTCCCTAGCATAAAAAATAAAAAAAATAAAAAAAAAAAAAAACCTAGCTATGCCTATGGTTGTTGCAGACCATCAGTGGCTGCTACAAGGCTGTCTACAGCAACTATTTTGAGTTTGCTTTTTTTCAATTTTTTTTTTGCACCTATATTACATCTAAAGTGTATGAAACTTTCCCCCAGCCTTTTCATCATATATAGGGGTCTTCCCACTGTATTTTCTTTATCGCTTAACTTCTTCCCCTCTTGGTTTGCTTGATTAGCCTTTCATTAAGCAAACCATCTCCACAAGTTTGATCCGCTAAGGAATGAGCTTTTTAGTTTAAAGTTTCCTTTTTATTTTTTTCTTTGCTACTGCTCCTTACTTTGCAAAGCAAGCTGAGTTGCGACTTTCTAAGCTGACCTATCAAGTCAAATGTTTGCCGCTTCTGAGGCAATCTGTCACTCCCCATCCGAGGCTAGTTATTGCCCGCCATCCAAGGTAAGTTTCCCTTCCCTTTTATTTATTTATTTATTTATTTTATTTTATTTTAGTTTTCCTCCTTGGGATTCTTGTTCTAAGACTCCTTGCCCAATGTTTGGATTGCTAAGATAGTTAATTAGAATCAGACTTAATTAACTCTACTTAGTAATCAATTAAAATAAATTAACTCAACCCTCTTTTAATCAATCAATTGATACATGATAAAAGGCGAAAACAACAAACTCCTTTCATAAAAAAGGTGAACTACGTGAATTTTTTATTCCCATTTGAAAGGATACGTAGGCGTGCTTGTTCCAAGCATCAAATCCAACTAAAATAAACAACAATCTTTCCCTCCTTTTCACCTTCTTCATATAGACCAGGATTTTGTTTTATTCTTTATTGTATTAATTTAGGATTTAGTTTGGGGAATGTGTGACTTCCTTATAATAGACAAGGGCTAAAGCAGGCATCTCCTATTTTTTGGATTTTTCATGTGAAGTTTAATTTACGTTTATTTTATTTGTTGCTCTTTTATATTGAATAATGAATGAATGGATGAATGGATAATGCATTCTTTAACTGTTCATGCATTATGTAAACTATTCATGAAATTTATTTTAAGTCATTTTGCATTAAATTTGCCAAAGTAATATTTTTTCTAAATAAACTAAAAATCTAGTCCCCGAATCATCTTTGATAATGAGGGTTATCACACTTTTTTCTATTGAGATAAAATTGGAGTCATTTAGTTAGGTTTTTCCCTTAACTTTTTTCCTAAATAAAAAATAAAATTAAGGTGGCAACTCTACGTCTATTTTGAAAATCAACAATTTGAACTTGAGAATTCTATTATGAGACTTCTCCTAAATGAACATTTCAATTCCATTCAGCGGATTAGGCTGGTGCTCAGGCAAAGCCTCATAATAGGAGGATTTGATACAAAGTAAGATGAGGCAAGCACAAGTGTAAAAGTTCAGGATAGACGAGGCTGAGGATGCTTATAAAATTACAAAAGGAACCAACTAGGCTAAGCAGATTGAATGAAGATGAGCTGAGGACTCGATGATATGGCTTCAGTATTTGTGAATACATACGAGTCAATTGATGGGTTCGTGTAGGATAGATAGTGGAGTTAGATATTTTATGTTGTAACGGATAAGTGAGGTTAGGATGGAAAAGTCATATGCCACTAATAGTTTCTCCTTATATAATTAATGACCATTCACCTTTCCAAGAAAAAGTTTTCCTTTACAATAAAAGTTTTCCTTCCCAAAGAGAATTGTCTTTTTAAATTGACTATTGATTGACTTTATATCATTTCGTAAGGTAAACTATTATTATTTTTTTTCTCTGTATAAAGCCTCCAAACTGTTTAGTTTTATTTTTGAATGGTCCCTTGCCCTTCTCTGTTTTGAGGATCTCCTCCTCCACTGCTTCTTTACTAGAAATAGAACCACTTTCCTCCTTACTCTCACTTTCAGTAAAAACTTTCTTGTCCTTTTATATGACTGCTTTATCACTAGAAGCAAAATCACTTTCCTCCTCCTTACTCTCACTCTCACTTTCCTCCTCAACATTCTCCATATCACCTCCCTTCTCTTGATCTATTATAGATTTATTACTTTGTTGCTCTGCCAACACAGTACTTAAAAGCAAATCCAAGCCCTCACTATCAGCGTCACCAATGTAAGTGCTTTTATCAGGCCTACTAGATTCTTGTATAACTCTTTTATGTGTAACGCTCTTTGTCCTGCAAAAATGTATTAAAAAGTTGTCCATAGAGCTTGTTGAGTAAAAAAAAAAAAAAAAAAGCATCAATATTGAAACTATTAATTCATAGCTCAAAAACATCAAATACATCAGTTATAAACTTAATGCTCATCACAAACGAATTACATGTTCATGAGAAATTAAATACCATGTTCATCAGTTAGAAGCTACATATTCATCCTAAAAAAATCATGTTCATCACAAAAAAAAAAAAAAAAAAAAAAAAAAAAAAAAAGCAAATGTTCATCACAAATAAACTTCTTGCTGATCAAATCTATAATTCATAAACATCAAGTCTGAACCATAAGTTCCTTAATACTTCAAAAATTCATTAGTTAAACAACAGTTTTGTTAGTGAATATTATACATAATAATTCAAAAATACAATACAAAAGAACAAGGAAACACAAAAAATTACCTCTTATACATAACATCACCAAAATTCGATTGTTTATCACTCCCTTCCTTATCCATTCAGAACAATAAATTCATATCCTATTAAAAAAAATTAAATCATAAAGTATAGAAAATAAGTTCCTCAATTAACACCTAAAGGTTCATTGCTATGAATCATAAGCTCATCAACATCACAATCACTTAGATCATCAACACATACATTCAACTAATTTCATTTAAGTAAAAACAAGCACAAATTTAAATGACCATCAACACATTCTAAAAACAATGAAATTTATGCAAACTCTAAACTTAAAAATAAATCATAACAACAAAAAAAAAAAAACAAAAATGTAAAACCCTAGCAAAAACTATAAATTGATAAATCTATAAAGCTTGCAACAAAAATTGCACAAAAATTTGAAAAAAAAAAAGTAAAATATATAAAACACTTACCATAGTAGATCAAAACTTGATGAACACGAATAATTTCGGCACAAAATCATAATACAAGATGAACAAAAATAGAGAATTGCACATCAAGTAGCAAATGATTAAACAAAGTGAATGACTAGAAAATTTCAAAGAAACATATAGAAAAAGTTGAGAAAACAAAGAGAAAATGGAAAGTAATCGTGAAGAAACTAAAAATACATAGAGCGAACGGTTAGTGCTTTTGAATTTCTTAATATTAATTGAAAAAAAAGCCTAGCCTCACGTGTTTTTGACCTCGAGTCCATACTACAATATGAATCTGGGTCCATGATATAATTTGTCTAAATTAAATCCTATGAAAATTATTGACTTCATTAATATAATAATATTTTTTTATATTTTTTTTATTTTCAAGAGACTATATTTTTCTAGGGAAAACTATATGTTACTAATTTTTAACTTATATAAATAATTCTATTTATAACACAATTTTTACGTATATAAAACAAGCTAGATAATCGACTTAAGAGTTATGGAAGTAACAATCAAGGTAAGAAGCCTAATTTTCTCGATTTAATTTAATTCACATGGTCTTGTATTTTTTTTATTATATTTTTAGCTTTTTTTTATTTATTTGAAATGACTGTGTTTAAAAAAAAGAGTACGATACCATGAATTCATGATTTAGATAATTAAGCTTAGATAATTAAGCGAGTCTTTTAACATCTTATAATATTATTATTTCAATATTTTGTTTTTTCTTTTATTTTTTAGATTTTATAAAATATTGAAGAATGGAAATTATTATAGAAAATACAAATTACAGGTGAGATTTGAAATCACTTACTTTAATTTTAGAAACTTTTAATATTCTTATTATTATTTGTTTGTATTATTGTTCTTTATAGTTTGCTTATCCTCTTTTAATGTTTTCCTCTTAATATATACTATAATAATTATAGTAAATTTTTTGTTTGATTAATGCATTAATTCATCATCGCATGTTCAAATATTATTAATTTATTAACCCTTATTTTAATTTTAGAGATTTTTATGTCATTATTATTGTTTGTATGTAATAACATAAATAAGCCTATCCTTAATTTTTAATCTTAAAGTATTATTAGTTTTATTCTACTGTAGTTTTTTCTCTCTTTAATATTTTTTTTCCTCTCTGATAGATAGTTCATAATACTTTTTTTTTATTGTATTAGCATATTAGTTTATCATTATAGAACGAAAAATTTAAATCTCAAAAGATAAAATGATAATAATTATAGTTGTTAAATCCATATCGACCCAGTTGGTTGGATCAGGAAAATAGGAAAGTGGCCCCTAGATTGGTCCAAACAAGGTCTAAAAATCATATTTATAAGACTTTGGGGAAAACCCTGAGAATCAATCGAGCACCCTGCTACTCGGGTCACTCGGACTAGTTTTTATGGGTCAACTAGGCCAACAAAATGAAAAAGTTTTTGGAAAATATTTTTTTTAGGAGAAAGAAAAAATTGCAAAGCCAAACTATCATGGACCAGCCCATTTTGGTGTGGCATTCGTGTTTGCAGATGGTGCGCTCACATGTTGAACTTAGATTTGGACTTTAGATTTGCACTCCCCCTTGCACTCATGAGGGAGAATCTCCCTGGCTACTTTCTTAGCAGTGAAAAGATAAGTCTTTTAATATATACCTTATTCCAACTTTGTATTTTTTCAATGTAGGAAACTCGCTTTCCTCCCTCACTTTCTTTAGTATAGAACCTAATTTGAGTTCCAAATTATAATTTTCTTATCACCATTTTAAGCACATGAATATTTAAATTTATATTTCTTACGTAGGAGAACACAAATCCGAGTAGACTTTCCACTATCGAGTAGTGGGACCCATTTAAATTTGGATCTCAAAATAGTCACTTAATATGTTAATTCACATATTTTCTTCTAAGTAATGATTTGAAATGCATATTTCTTCTAAGTAATGTTCATTAACTACTCTAGCAACATTCTTTAATATTAGTTATATTTATTTTTAACATATAAATAATAAATATATGATATTATTTAAAATTTTGATTCAATCTCAATTTGACTGCTATTGAACCTCTTATTCATGACCCTCTACCTTCATCGTTCCATGACCAAGTCACATTTGAAAACATTGATACTAATACTTCAATTACATTAATGTAATACCTTAAAGTTCCAGAAAGAATAAAGAGAATGAATATATATATATATATATATATATATATATATATATATATATATATATATATATATATATATATATATATATATATATATATATATATATATATATATATATATATATATATATATAGGCCATTTTGAGAGGGAATTAAATTTTTGGATAGCAAGAAGGAATAGAGGAGAGAGAAAGATAGAAGCAGAGAGAGAATGAGTAAGCTACTGCCCACCAAAGCACCATGTCCAACCATCAGACAATAACACACACTAGCTAGGGAGAAGGCCAAGCTACCGACTGATCATCTGTCCAAGTTTCATCATGAATAGTAGCTGGAGTAAGCCACACACTTCGTCCGACCACCACTCCGGCAAGGATCTTCCTATGATGATTCCAACTGACTCCGATCTCTTTTTCCAATGAGGTTTGTACCTTTGGACTCCTCATCCTTCATGTTTTCATTTGATACCTAGTTTTTCTAAAATGGTTTACTTTGATTTTTTATTGGAATTCGGCGAAAACCAAAGCTACCGAGCCCATCTCCGACAATCTTCAACGAGTGACGAAAAGTGATGTATACTTTTTAAATTTCACATTTCGAGATGAATCTATGGATACCGTTTCACTGCCAATCGTCACCAATGATGATATTCTAGTGACCTTCTAGTGAGTGTCATTCAACAGTTCAGAATTTATTGTAGATGTTTAATTGGGTATTTTATATGATTAAGTTAAATGTGAGTTAGGATTGGATTACCAATACTTAAAGAATTTAGAATTTCATGAATTGAGTTGAGAAAATTAAATTATATTATTAAAGTTCCTATATTCATCATTGATATATGATTGCAGATTTCATGTATAGGCTTAAGTGAGCTAAGGATTGGATGAGCTACATGCTATTAAGGTTATTGGGATTTGAATAAAAGGATATAGCATTTAAGGTAAGTTATAAAATGTATGTTTGATTCTTTTTGTTTCATACTTCATTGTATACTGCACTATTCTTAAGGTACTTTGGACTAAAGACAATTGTAAATGCATATTTACCATATTATTACTGAAGCCAAGTTCTTTGTTATACTTCATCGAATAATGATAAAATTAATTAATTTTAAGAATCCATAAGTTGTGAGACTTACATGTTTTATAATCTAATTGATTCTCAAACTTATATGTTGATATGTCCTTTAAACCTTAAGCTCAAATGCATATATGTTTTATTTGACAATAAACCTAATTAATTTTTTTTTATTCTAATACCTATATATATATATATATATATATATATATATATATATATATATATATATATATATATATATATATATATATATATATATATATATATATTCCAGCCAAAAAAAAATATACTTTTATAGTTCCAAGAACCTTATAAGCCAAAATTATTCACTTGATATTAAGACCTAAATGTATGAATTCTATTGAAGCCAATTGGGCAAAAAACCATAACTTTTGCTAATGATGAGGTCATTGGGCCAACCAATTATTATTGATATGATTCTACCAAACTACAACCAAGCCTAAGCCATGTTTGACAGAGCGTTTATACTAATGGGAATAATTCATTTAGACCATGTGTACCAGTAACTCGACTGATAAAGTCAAAGTATCAGTGTTCTACTTGGAGATAACTTATTATTGTAGGTGTATACTCGACCAAGTATATGAAACAAAGAGAAATTACTGCCCTGATGGACTATGGGGGTTTCACGGGGTCTGTGGTGTAGTCTCACTTATGGTTTTAGTGATGGATATGATATGATATTGTTATATCATAACAAATAGTTCTTTGGTGCTTTTTCTTTCATGGCAAATATATATATATATATATATATATATATATATATATATATATATATATATATATATATATATATATATATATATATATATATATATATATATATATATATATATATATATATATATTCATAAACATATTAAGTTGATGACTCACGATATTATCTGTGGATTCTAGGTCATAGATTGAAGAGTATAGTAGATAACAAATGAACTATAAGCTAAAACTTTCTGCTCTTCTCTCTCCATCAAGGAGTACAATGTATATATGTATGCTTTTAAAATTTTATATGCAAATGTTATAATTCATTGTTTATATCTTTAGATGTTGTGTGTGTATGGCCCTATGAACTATTAATTAATATGCTATCATGACCTATTGTTCATTGATTCATTGATTAATTGGATACCAATTCATTCATAGGTACTTCATAATCATACTAAGTTGACGACTCATGACATCATCTGTGGATTATAGATCATAGATTGAAGAGTATAGCAGGTAGAAGATGAGCTATAAGCTAAAACTTCATGCTCTCCTTTCTTCATCAAGAAGTGCAATGTATATATGTACGTTTTATAATTGTATATGCAAATGTTATAATTCATATGCTTATATCTTTAATACTCTGTAGTCATTAGAAGTCATAGTTATATTTGGAAATGGTAGTATGATATATATGATGTTCACGTGATTCAAGTTCTGGTCTTAAGAATAGCAATTATGTGACATTATTGTGAAGGAATGGTAGAGCCAAACACAATGGAAGTAAGGTGGTGCAGTGAAATTCCAAACATTTTAAATTTTCATTTCACCCATTTTTTGGTCCAAATATCTATTCAAGCAATCAATTAATTTGTGTGTAAAACACATATGCATAGAAAGAAAAAGGGAAAGTAATCATAGAAAAAAAAAGAAACAATGATCATATTTTCACTCCAAACATTTTAAAATTTCACTTCACCCATTTTTTGGTCCAAATATCTATTCAAGCAATCAATTAATTTGTGTGTAAAACACATATGCATAGAAAGAAAAAGGGAAAGTAATCATAGAAAGAAAAAGAAAAAATAATCATATTACCTCTTGAAGGTTCCTTCTTTCTTTATCAAAAGCTTCACACTTAGCTTCCCAAGTATGAGGTCTCTAAATCATCCACACCTAACTCACCTTCAAGTTTCCATTTGGTTTCTTTAGTGTTCTTGAATCTCTCTTTTGGTTGCCCAAATTGATTCAAAATTTTCCCTCAAAAAATTTTAGAAAGTTAAGGTTTCTCTTTGATTGTTTTGGACTAAACTCATTTTCAATTTGCAAGTATTTATTCTTTCACAAAGAACAAAGAAAAGAATTGAAGATCAAAAGAAAAATTGATGAAATTCTCTCTTCATCTTTTCTTTCTCTCTCTCAACTTCTCTCTAAAAGCTTCAAAAATGAAAATGATGTTCACTCTTCTTTTTCAACCTAAAAACTCATATCTTTTATATCATTTCAAGACTTAACCCTTAAGTCTTCATAAAGACAAAAATAACCTTTTAGCGCACCATTTAATGAAGGGGCAAAGGTGGACTTCACTTCTTTAAATGGTAAAATGACCATTTTATCCTTTGGAGGTAACATAGACATTTCCATTAGCTAAAAGATGTAATTACAATTTTAACCTTAGTTGAAAAATTCTCTAACCCCTAAACCCATCACATGGGATTATGAATAGTAAATTTTCTCTAACTTCTAAATTGCCTCTTTTCTATATCACATATGGGCTTAGACCATATCTCATGTGTTTAGGATTTTCACTAAGTTTAAAATTAAATCTTTTATTTAGTCCAAAACAATTTTCAATTTAATCTTTCTCGTTTGCATCATTTACAAATTAAGATTTAATTGAGTAGAAACCTTTTTAGATTTAACATCAGGATATATTAGGGTCTTTGTGAATTTAATAACATGTTTAATCATTTTACTATTAATCAATTAATTAAACATTTTAATTAATTATTATGGTAAATCTTTTATACTTGGAAGGTAATCACTATTGGGTATGTGCCTTTCTAGGTTCATGTCTAATTAGCAATGGGAATGAAAAAATATTTTTTTCTACTAATGTAAAATCCCCACTTCACACTTAGGCTCATAAGTCATGAGTGACAGCCAACATTCCATATCATGACTACTTAATTAGAAATGAATGTTTATAGTTGATAACTTTAAACATCACATGGACCATCAATCATAAATTATCATGCACTAGAAACCCTTCATTAAAGATCTCAATTTCGGCTAGAATAATAATTTATGTCAAACCCTAATGTGCCTCAATTCTATGTCCTTATCTCTGTTCTAATTCTTGATGAGATTATATTCCTTTAAGAAACTCTTTCTAGTGAATCTATCTGTCTTGGCCATGAGCTTTAATTATCAAGAATAACCATATAGCATAGGATCTTAACCTCATTTACTCGAAGTAATGAATTCTATCTTGGCGATCACTTATCTCCATACATAAAAAATTAGAAATATCACATGTCATATATCCGTATATGAATAGTTCGTCTATGTAAGCAATAATAAACTCTAATTACCTATGTATGAAACATATAGTATCTCTCAAGTTAAAGGATTATATGCACTATTATGATCTAGATGATAAATAATTAACAAGTAGTAAAACCCCATATTATTATCATCTAACGTCACAGTTTGACTATTCATTCTATGAATATCCACGTGTTGTATCAACATCATATGTCAAATAGCATGAGACTCAATGCCTCTATAATCGTCCATATCACATACTGATTATAGAAAACAAACAAATGTGATACTCTTCTAGAATTAATGATGCCTAATCATTAATCATATGACCATGAACATATTTAAAATATTTGTACAACAGCGATCTGTCTTCTATCTCCTATATTCTCAATACTTGAGAATAGATCATCTTATAAATACTTAAGAACTATATTGAATAATATGAAACCTTTTTTACATTATGAATATATTTATTATACCATTGGGAATTGATATTTATTATTACATAACTATTATATGACTCATATGGAACATATTGCTATCATATTGGTGATTATATTTGAGGATAGTAAGAGTTCTATGAGGTGATTTGTAGCATTAAACCTACCCATACCGTGAGACTGTTGTGACTCTTAGAGTCGGATCATGACAATTAATAAAGCATGTAAATTATATTATTATATTTTAATGTAGCGATGAGCGCAATATATTTTTATGAACTATTTATGAAATTTAATATTAGATGTAGGAGTACATAATTTCATTTGGAAAATAAAAAAAAAATTAAATTAGTCAATTATTATATTAATTATATAATGGATAATAAATATTGTAATGCTACTTTATTTTTCATTTAGATATTAATTTTTACTAATGTGTTTATAAAAAAAATTAAATTATTTTATTTATTCCTTTAAAAACTAGTTAACATTAAATAATTTATAAAGTAAAATATTAGTATCTAATCAATATTTTAATTTATTCCTCTCCTTTATTTATTTTTAAAATGAGCACTTACAATTATATAATAAGATTGATATATTTATTTATTTTTCACTATTTGGAACAACTTTTGAAAAATACAAAGAAATTTACCTTGGTTAAACAATCTTCAATAATTTATCAATTGAAAATCCAATTAGCAAACTTATTTAATTGTCTAATCGTCAGAATATGAATATATTAGCAAAGAGCATATTAGGGATAGTAGCAAGGCTGGTTTCTCAATATCCGCCCTTGCCCCACAAGGTAAATTTTGTAATCGCCCCACCTAAAGTACATATCAGAGGATGGGGCGGATCGAGTAAGACAAGTGTACTCGTTTATGTAGGAATAACATACATTACAAACGTTACAATAAGTTGAATTCCAAGAATTTCATAATAAGAGCAAAATCACATTCATTACACATACAGAACACTCATTACGAAAGAATCAGCTTTGTTACTAAAAAATCATGTTCGTTATATATATGCAATGCACGTTATCTATCAAAAATAAAATTGAGACTTTTAACACAAAAGAGAGAATCACAGTCGTTCATAAAAGTCACCAATATTATCAAAATCATGTAACGAACGTTATGTCTTTTTATACAATCGGGTCGGGTATAGAGCAGGTATACATTTGATCCGTGCTCAACCCAAGCCCGTTTTAGAGTTTCTCTTAATACCCATACTCACCCTACTATTAAATACGCTAGGTTTTAAGATCGAGTACAAGCGGATACCCAATGGGCAAGGAAATTGCCATCCCTAAGCAGAGCAAGGTCTGAGAGTACAAACTCAAAAGGCAACCCTTAAACCTTAGAATGTGAGCTGAGACTTCTCTTTTTTAATTGTATATATTAGGGTTCATAGCTGAGACTTTTCTATAAAGAAAGACTGAAGCAAAGATTTAAAATAAATAAAT
Organism: Reutealis trisperma; assembly: GCA_947687605.1. Classification (NCBI taxonomy): domain Eukaryota; kingdom Viridiplantae; phylum Streptophyta; class Magnoliopsida; order Malpighiales; family Euphorbiaceae; genus Reutealis; species Reutealis trisperma. The sequence continues at coordinate 79,498 of CANTUT010000900.1, forward strand.
ATTGGTTTCTCAACCTATTAGGAAAATGGGCTTTACCAATCGCTCGCAACCTCTTAATCCAAGACAGCTTTACAACATTTATTGCAGGCATAGATTTTGATTCTCACATTTTCAACAATTTCTTTGGTTTTTTTTTTTTTTTTTTAAATTCAAGGGAGGGGAAAGCAAGGAGTTGAACTCCCTAATTGCCAGCAAGAGATTGAACTTTTAAAATATACATTTTTTTCTTAATTAATTCAACTTCATTACAAAACCAAAAGATGAACAAAAAGATAAATCAAAATAAAGCCGTTTCTGTTAAAAAAAAAAAAAAAAAAAAAAAAAAAAAAAAAAAGCATCAAGAAAGAATCCTACCTCAGCTATCAACTTCTATCACAGTCACAACCTGTTACTGGAAGGATTTGACTATTATGATTGAATGACTTTATTCTGTTTGACACACGCTGGTGCCTTGAAGTCCTGGCATTTCCGCATTGATGCAACATCAATTGACATCAGATTATCAGAAGAAGGCTCCATAGAAAACAAAGGCTTGTTGCCAGTAGTAGGATTGCCTATGTTCTTTTCACTTAGTGGGGAACTTTTGGGAAAAATATCATCCTTCGGGTTTGCTTGATCCCTAGAGCTACAAATGCTTAATGGCAATTTCTTAAGTTTCAGTCTTCCCCTCTTTTTACCTGGGGAACTTGCATCTCCCCAGATTTTCTCCTTTGATTGATTTGATTCTGCTTCCCCATCATCCATCTCTAATTGGGTTGCTTTTTCATATTTTGATGACTTCTCATCTGCCACACTCGTGCAAACCTCACCAATCGAGCCTTCAGAATCCAATTCACCTGCTATAGCATGTCCATTGCACATAGAAGATGGGTTTTCTCCAAACGCTACACTTCCATTGGAAACACGAGTTCTCTCAGAAGTAGGTGAGCTTTTAGGCTTTTTATTTTTATGACCCTTCCAATCAGAACTAGAAGAGTTCTTTGAAATTCTAGGGGAGCTGTTCATAACTCGATGTAACTTACGGGCTAACTCTTCATCATCCCTATAGTTCTCAATAGGCTGGTGTTTTTTGTACAAAAGTTGAACTTGCACGTGCTTCTTCAGCTTATTCTTTTTCAAGTACCTCTCCTTATTACTTGCTTCTTCAGGGAAAGATGCAACTAAAGCCAATGCACTTTTAGCAGCTGTAACAGCTTTTGCTGCAATAATAGCCTTCTCCTGTGCTGCAACTCTTGCCTCTTCTGCTGCCTTAGCAGCAGCATCAGCTGCTGATTTTGAGGCCTCTACAATCTGCTCAGGTGAAAGATTATGGTTATTATTAAAATGAGAACTCAACAGATTGTTAAGCCGGGATTGAAATTCACTTGAAGATGGAGAACAGGGAATTGGAGAAGGGGGAGATGGAGTAGGAGGAGACGGAGATGAAGGAGATGCTGAGGATGAGGAGGAAGCAACTGCAGGAGGGGCCAACGCAGCATCGACATCAGAACTCTGTTTCTTGAATCCAGCAAGAAGGCGTTTCCGAGGAGGCAAAAGGACATCAGCATCCAGGTGATTGATGTCACATATATTAGTCTCCATTACTCTTCTTCTAAATTCAACTATTTACAGTAAATGACTTTAGATTCTGTAGCAGAATGATGCCATCTCACCAACTACATTCAATCTAAAACAATAAAAACAAGCTTAAAAAATCAGTATTAAAACCTATATCACCAAACCCTAGCTAAATCCAATACAAATTAAAGAAATTCAAAACAAACTATTCTCAAAACCAAAATCAGTTAAACCAATTTTTTAAAAAATCAGATCATAATTAATTTAACTAAATGGACCAATTAATATTTTTCAATCTAAATTGACAGTATAAAATTGAATCAACCTAAACCCTATACATTCCTATTATCAAAAGAACTAAAATCTGGTAAAACAATCAGCTTAACAAGCCGATTATTCAAGTTCGCTACATAAAACAGAACTATCAAACAGACAATGCAAAAACCTGTAAAGGAAAGTGGTTTCAATTCTGGTTTTTCTCAAGAACCAAACAAAGTCTATCATTGAAATTGAATTGACCAAACAAAATCAAAATTAAAAACAAACAACATACAAACATAAGGCTCTGGAAAAATCATTTTCAGCTAAGAGAAATGAATTATCTGATTTTGTATAAAAATCAAGATCAAAAAGAAATAATTAAAGCAAATAAAGCATCAATCAAGAATGCTAAAAGCTCGATTCATTTGAATTATACAAATCTAATACAGGTAGAAGCCAATTTACGTAGGATTCAAAAGCTGGGCATGTAATAGATATGGAAAAAGAGAAAGATTATTAGAGGTGGATTTGAATCCAATTCTAAGTACCTGATCACTTCATTTTACGGTGAGATAGAGAAACGGCGACTTTGAATTAGGGTTTTTTTTTCTTTTTTTTTTTTTTTTTTTTTTTTCTTCTCTTTTAGGCTGCAGGGAAGAGATGAAGAGGAGAAGAAATCCAGGTAGAAATGAAAATCAGAAAATGTTGTTTATATATGTAAGATAAATTAAATATATATATATATATTATATATATATATATATAATTTTATAAATATAAATAAATATAAATGTCAGATTGGCGTTTTTCGATTGGTTCTAATTCTAGAACTCAAAGACGCAAATCTCCTAACTTACATTCATCCAACCCTCATTTATTTTATTTTTATTTTTATTTTATTTATTTTTATTATTATTATTACATAACTAAAATGGATGCTCCTCTTCCTTTGTATAACATTGTTTTTGCTTTTATATTACGTTATTACCACCAACATTTTAAAAATTAAAATTGAAATAAATAATTTTCTTAAAATGAAAGGATACTAAGATTTTTTTTTAGCATTGGGTAATTAAAATTATTTCTATTTATTTAAATAAAAAAATTAAAATGGTGTTTATTAATATGATTCACTATTTGAATTAAAATTTTTCTATTTAATTATTTTAAGTTGTTTAATCATGTAAAATTTAAAAATCTCAATTCAGGGAAAAATTATATAAAATAATATGTCAAAAATTTTGATTTAAAATGTAAACTAAATGCAATAAGTGATAAGTTTTTAAATATTTTTATAATTTAAAAATTATATTATTTATTTTATTTAATGGTGAAAATTTAACATTTAATTTTTAGTTTTATCAAACACTACTTAAATTTCTTATTAAAAAATTTTACAATAACTAATATTTTAACAATAAATTTAATATTTTTTTACACACTATGTCAAAAAATTTTATGTTCACGTTTTTCTTTTTCCATTGTGTTAGAACGCACGTAATAAAATTACATAATCTATTGCACTTTAAATTTTATATAAATATTGTACTTTGAAATTTAAAACAATGAAATGTAATATTTTTTTTATAAAAAATTAAATATTAATATTTTTTTCTTAATAGTCATTAAACATACTAATAAGAACAATTAATAATAATTTTATAAAATACTTAATAATAATAAATTATCAACTGACATCTACAATGGACAGTTAAACCAAACTAATTTTAGTCTATTAAACTATACTTGCAAGTTTTTTTTTTTTTTTTTTGACAAATAATTGAACATGCACTTTTTGTATTATGAACTAATAGTAAAATAAAATAAAATAACATATTAGAGTAATTTATAACAATTTCCTACTCAATTATATTTTTTAAATATGTATTTGAAGTGGGACAAATTTTGTTATTTTCATTTTGATTTTGTTTATAAATTCAAACAAGAGTTATGTATATAAAAAATAATAATAATAATTACCTATTATAATTGGAATGAGATATAAACTTATTATAGGTGGAAAGTAAATTTGTCATTTCAAAAGATATCTCACCCTATATCATTAAAAGATATTTCCAATAAATGTTTCAAAATACTAGTAAACAAGCAATTAATTTAGATAAAAATTAAATAATCAATATAATAACTTATTAAATAAAGAAAAAAGTGAAAATTTCAACTTATTAGTAGTGGTTATAAATGAATACGTACAATTCTTCTAAATTATGAGTTAAAAACGTATATTATTTTATAATTTATTAATTATTTAGTTTTTATATGAATTAATTACTTCTTAATTACTACCTAAAACTACTCTATAGAAAAAACTAACTACTAATTTTTTTTGAAAGACTAATTACTAAATTGTTAAATAGTTAGATGCTAAGAAATCGCTAATATGGTGTAGATGTATTAAGAGAGCAATCACAAGTGCTAAATGGTGCTTAATTACTTAAGAAAATGTATTTGAATATTTTCGGCATGTGTAATTCTACCTGGCTCTTATTTAAGATTTTCAATAGCCACTTAAAATTTCTTATATGAAATTTCTTGTGAAAATTGATTAATGATACTCCATCTACCACATCCCATTTTAATATTCTTTGAATTTCTATTTTAAAAGTATCAAATTATAGTTCACCTTCTTTATTAAAAAAAAAAAATAAACTACTAGTTTAGTAATAGATTGTCCTCTCTTAGATTGAGAGTAGTTTTTTTACCGTTGCTTTGTTTGCTCGAGTCTACATGAATATGGTATCCTGTTTGACCAAGTTCCACTATCAAATGATGAGATTATTGATTTGCAATTGGAAAGGGGAGAAGATATGGTAGAAACTGGTGATTTCTCCTTGTGTCTGGTGGGAAGGTTTCTTACAAATAGAATGATCAATTTTTCGATAATGAGAGACCGATTATCTAGTCTATGAAGTCCTGGAAAAGGTGCATTTATCAAAAACATTGAACATAATCTTTATCTTTTTCAATTTATCATAAAATAGACCTTAAGAGAGTTATTGAACGGGGTCCTTGGACTTATGACAACCATCTCCTGCTTGTTCATAAACTCCAACCTGGTGAATCTCTTAAATCATTTGAATTTCACTAGATAGATATATTGGTCCAAATCCATAGTTTACCAATTAGCTATATGTCAGAAGGAGTTGAGACGCAAATTGGTAACTTCACTGGCACATTCCTAGAATACAACATTAATAGTAATGGAGGATTATGGAAGGAATATATGAGGATCAGAGTCTCCATTGATAGCAGAATCCCCCTTAAAATACGTATGAAGTTGAATAAACCCAAAGGAGACTATTTTTTATTAAGTATGTTATATTTCATTTATGGGTGTCTTTGGGCATTTAGATCGCTATTGTGATAAATTATTCACTACACCTACAGCAAAAATCAAAAAAGAATGGGGTCCCTACCTTCAAGCAGTGCCTAGAAGCATGGTTGGACAAACCGATAACAAGTGGTTAAGGACTGAAATGGGACAGGTGATGTATTATAGTGAGTCCAATCCTTTCAACTCGCCTAACTCAACTGGGAAGGACTTAGTGACAATTAAAGGAAGAGCAAATTTTGGGCAAGAATGAGAGAAATTAGAGACTAAACATAGGCACGTTATTGAGGACCACGTTACAGAAAAAATTCAAAATATTGAAGATTTGGATAATGTGGTTGAGTTTAAAATGATATTTTGGAATTGAATGAGGATAGAAAGAGGAGGAGAGCTGGGCCATATGGAGAAGCCTAGCCAACAGATATGGTTATTAAAGGAGGAAGTAGCAACTAAGCCCAGGCCCAGGCTGTGAACCCTTAATTTTATATCTTTTGATGCAACCACACCTTGACACCTGCTAAACTTAGCATGCCACATAAAGCTGTTACAGCGGTCCCGCTAACTGATTAGTAGGTGGGAGTCAAGAGGACAACACTCCTTAATGGGGTATCAAGGAAAGCACCCCTAAAAGAAAAATGAGCCTTCAAGTACCTTACCATGCAGACACCAATTTTCTAACATGTACCAACATCAATCTCTTAAAAAAAAAAAAAAGAGAGAAACTAAAATGTGGCAGCAGTACTGGCAAAGTGATATGATCCTACCTAGCCTACAAAGGAGTTTCTAATCAAATCATAAAAGTATGGATGCAAAGAATTTTAAGGAAGCTTTGCAAGGCATTTTCATAAAGAAACAATCCGTTCTAGAAGGGTTCCAAGCTATCCAAGAGGATTTTAAAGCTATACCAAGAATGGAAATTTGTCTATGGAAGCAAGATGATAGGAAAGCTTGGAATTGGAAGAATAAGCTGAAGACTGAGGTGTCACGAGCGCGACAAGCCAGAAAGCCAACCTATCACATGAGCGCAACATCCGTGCGGGCGCAACAGAGAGTGGACGTGCTGCTCTCGTCACGAGAGCGATGAAGCCTAATTTTGTTTTCTGAGTTTCTTACAAGTTTTTATGTTTTAAATGTACTCTTTGCAATTGTGGGTCCTGAACTTGATATATTAGTAGGTCCACATTAGATTTATTTTATTTGACTTGATTTTAGGAGTTAAATGCTTAATTAGGAATTCTATTTTCCAATCGAGACTTCTTAATTAGGATTCTTATTCCCATAAAGAATCAAATCTCTTAATCCTTATCTAATTCTAGGATTCTAAGGTTAGCGAGGTTAGTTTTCATATAAATTAGAACCTCCATTGTAACAAAGATAGTTTTTATGAATAATAATAACCTTCTTTGAATTTTCTTCAAGTGAGAGATTCTTCCAAGTTCTTATTTAGAACTTGAATCTGAGCTTATCAAGGTAACTTGTGATGCTCATCTCTTTATAGCTTTGGTTCTATTCAATAGGTGTGAATTGGGTCAAGCTTATTTCATTATTCTTGTTTGTTTAATCCTTAGGTTTGAATCAATATAATCAATTTCTATCTCTCTATAGCTAGCGGTTCGCATCATTTGGCATCAAAGCTTTGGCTCTTCAAATCAAGAATACGTATCCTTATTTTTCTTGTTTCTGAAATTGTCAAATATAAAAAAAAATTGAATCTGAAACTCTTTTGCTCTTTCATTCTTGTTGTTCTTCACGTCTGATTAGTTATAAAAAAAAAAAAATTAGACCTGCGAATTTGTTTAACTTCTTAGAGAATTAATTTCATCAAGTTGTAATTTTTGTTTGTTAATTGAGCTCTTTCAGTTCTAAAGTTTGTTTCTTATCATTCCATACCTGAATTCTAATTCTTTATTCATAATTCTGATTAAATTCAGATCTTTCATTCTTGACACTTGTTATCTTGGTAAGAGCATTGATAGAGTTCTTTATAAGAGCTAGTGTAAGAATCTAAAAGAGTAGTAAAAGGCTTAAGTGCTGAGCTTAATTCAAAAGAAAAAAAAAAGCCATAAAGGAAGAGTGAAACATGAGTGGAGCAAACGTTTTGTCAATGAAAACACGTGAGTTGAGTTGATGAGGAACCAATCTATTTTTGCACTAAATTTTTCTTTGCAGGAAAACTCATAATGAGCAAAAATTATCATGAGAAAAAGGTTCGTTCCTAGTCACTACTATAGGGATATACAAAGAAAGCTACAAAGTTTAGTTCAATGCTCCATGAGTGTAGATGAATATTACAAAGAGATGGAGGTTGCTATGATTAGAGCAAATGTAGAGGAGGACCGTGAAGCAACTATGGCATGATTCATTGGAGGATTGAACAAAGAGATAGCTGACATAATGGACTTGCAACACTATATAGAAATGGAGGAGTTGCTACACATAGCAATTAAAGTAAAAAAGCAACTTAAGTTAAAGGGTTCTAAAGCTCCATGGAAAAAGCACTGGAAAGACCACCAATCTAATCCAAAGGAGGAGGAAGAAGAGGATATACTAGTTTCAAAAGAAAAGGCAAAAGGGAAATCTGAAGTTAAGTCCTCTTCAAAAATTAAATGCTTCAAGTGTCAAGGATTTGAGCACATTGCATCCCAATGCCCAAACAAAAGAGGAATGGTAGTGATAGAGAATGGGGAAGTTGATAATGCGAGCTCAGGTAAAGATGAGATGCCACCATTAGAAGATTGCTCTGATGTTGAAGTTTTAGCACCCATGAAAGGAGATTTATTGGTTACAAGGCAAGCATTGAATATTCTGCCTAAGGAAGAAGGAGGTGAAGAGGAGCAACGTGATCAAATCTTCCATACTAGATGTTTGGTGAAGGACAAGGTATGCACCATGTTAATTGATAGTGATAATTGTGCTAATGTTGCTAATTCGTTGTTGGTGGAAAAATTGAACTTGAACACAAAGAAGCATTCCCAACCATACAAGTTGCAATGGTTAGATGATCAAGGAGAGATAAAAGTAACTAGTCAAGTGTTGGTGTCTCTTTCAATTAGCAAGTATAAGGATGAAGTCCTATGTGATATGGCACCAATGCAAGCTGGCCATATTTTACTTGGTAGACCATGGCAATTTGATAGGAAAGCTATATATGATGGGTTTAAGAACCAATACTCTTTCGCTTTCAATGGTCGAGTTATTGTGTTAAATCCTCTCAAACCATTAGAAGTGTATAAAGATTAAAAGAGGATATCAAATGAATGCAAAATGAGAGAAAAATATTTATGTGTACTTGATGGGAAGAAAAAGAGAGAGAGTGAGCTAGAAAAGAGTAAGGGTGAGATTGAGAAGAAAAGTAAGAAAATGTGTATGCTTGCTGGAAAAATAAAAGTAGAGTTTGTTGATGAAATAAAAGAAAAAGAATGGATAAAGTGTGAAAATGAAAAGATTATGACTGGGGAGAGAAAACAAGTCATTTGTAATGAGAAACCAAAGAGGGTCTTGTCTATTAACACTAACAATATTAAATTTTCTTTATTTGGTTTTGGTTCTATTTTTCAGGATTATAAGGAAGGATTGTCATGGATGAAGATAAGACTAGATTCGAGGACAAATCCTTTCGAGGAGAGAAGGAATGATATGATCCTACCTAGCCTAAAAAGGAGTTTCCAATCAAATCATAAAAGTATGGATGCAAAGAACTTTAAGGAAGCTTTGCAAGGCATTTTCATAGAGAAGCAATCCATTCTAGAAGGGTTCCAAGCTATCCAAGAGGATTTTAAAGCTATACCAAAAATGGAAATTTGTCTATGGAAGCAAGATGATAGGAAAGCTTGGAATTGGAAGAATAAGCTGAAGACTGAGGTGTCACAGGCGCGACACACCAATCGCGGGCGCGACGAGCCAAAAAGCCAACCTATCGTGCGAGCGCAACATCCGTGTGAGCACAACAGAGAGTGGACGTGCTGCTCTCGTCGCGGGCGAGACGAGGCCCAATTATGTTTTCTAAGTTTCTTATGAGTTTTTATGTTTTAAATATACTCTTTGCAATTATGGGCCCTGAACTTGATATATTACTAGGTCCACATTAGATTTATTTTATTTGGCTTGATTTTAGGAGTTAAATGCTTAATTAGGAATCCTATTTTCCAATAGGGACTTCTTAATTAGGATTTCACTAAGGATTTTTATTTCCATAAAGAATCAAATCTCTTAGTCCTTATCTGATTCTAGGATTCTAAGGTTAGGGAGGTTAGTTTTCATATAAATTAAAACTTCCATTGTAACAAAGATAGTTTTTATAAATAATAATAATCTTCTGTGAATTTTCTTCAAGTGAGAGATTCTTCCAAGTTCTTGTGTAGAACTTACATTAGATTTATTTTATTTGACTTAATTTTAGGAGTTAAAAGCTTAATTAGGAATCCTATTTTCCAATAGGGACTTCTTAATTAGGATTCTATTTTCAATAAGGATTCTTGTTTCCATAAAGAATCAGATCTCTTAGTCCTTATCTGATTCTAGGATTCTAAGGTTAGGGAGGTTAGTTTTCATATAAATTAAAACCTCCATTGTAACAAAGATAGTTTTTATGAATAATAATAACCTTCTTTGAATTTTCTTCAAGTGAGAGATTCTTCCAAGTTCTTGTTTAGAACTTAAATATGAGCTTATCAAGTTAACTTGTGGTGCTCATCTCCTTATAGCGTTAGTTCTCTTCAACATATGTGAATTAGGTCAAGCTTATTTCTTTATTCTTGTATGTTTGATCCTTGGGTTTGAATCAATATAATCGGTTCCTATCTTTCTATTGCTAGTGGGTGGCATCACAAAGAGTGAGACTTCCTATGTTAGCAATAACTACTGTAAGAGTGGGCGCTGCTATTGAATCAAGCCATTTTTGACCATAGATTGAGATCAACTAGTAATGGCTGCAGGCACCTACTATGACTCTGCAACCTTCTTATGCAGTTAGTCCCTCCTGTGCACTGAAAATTTTATTTTTGCCCTTTCTAACCAAAATTTCAACCACCTTTTATCTATACTCTATTGGTCTTTTCACTCTTTTACTGCCAAAATTGCTCTCACCCTCATTTTCTATAAATAGCCCTCCAAATCCTCTCATTTCTTCACACCTTGAATTAGTATGATGGCTATCTACTAATTCTTTTTTTCTTTTCCCTCCAACCACTCTCTTTAGTTAATTAAATAATCCTTTTAATTAATTAATTGCTCCAACCTAACCCAAGTTAATTAATCCTTTTAATTAACTAATTATCTTTTTTAAAATTGAAATTAATCACTCAATTAATTAATTAATCAATCTTTTTAATTAATTAATCACTTTTTTTTTCAAACTCAAATTAATCTTTTTTAAATTAATCCACTTTTCATCCAAATTAATTAATTAATCATTTTAATTAATTAATCCATCCATCCATTTTATTATATTAATTATTTAATTAATAATTTTAATTAATTAATTAATTCTCAATCAATTCAATCCTCAAGTATCGATAAAACAAAATTTCGATTCGATAAAACCCTCTGCCCAACTCAAGTAAAGGTACAACCTTTTCCTCATCAATCCAACCCTAAACTAAAATTAATCTGATTAATTCCTAAATCCCTCCACTTAATACTGAAATGAACTATATGGGTTTTGATTCTCATTCAATAGGGTACATAAGCAAGTTTATAATTTAAATCCAAACCGTAAATTTAAATCCTAATCAATCCCCTTCCCCTGTCATTTTTCAATGTAATTATTTATTTATGTATTCACTTTGTGAGGAAATTTAGTGGTATTCTTAAAATCCCATAAAGGCTAGAGAGGACGTCCCATTATTTGATTTATGTAATTAGTTAATATTGAAGTTAATAAGCGATTATGTGGTTTCTATAGAATCCATAAGGACTAGAGAAAATACTCTCTTTAATTTGTGGATGATTTACTTAAAATTCTCTTTTAATTTTCCATGCACTTATAATTGTATGCATTCATATTATGCCATGTTCATGCATTTTTTACAATTGTCATTTAATACCTGTTCTCCATGAAATCAATTTTTCTAAAGTCAAATTAAACTTAAGAGACAAAACATGGTTATTTAAAACCAAAAACTTAATTCCCAAGCTCAACATAGTTTGAAACTAGTAATTTTATCCTTGGATAAATTAATTAACTAAAATTAATGAATTGGAGTCACAAATAGGTTTTTTCCTTAATTTTTTCCCTTAAAAAAAAATTAAGGTGGCGACTCCTGAAATCACTTTTCAAAATCAAAAATCAATTTTTCAAATGATAGTCGTTCTAATCGTGAGCATCGAAACTCGTTCCATGACCTCTTTAAAAAATACTTGTCTTTCCTTAAGGCAATTCCCTGAGCAAGGTAAGGGCACTCGGACGAGGTCTCATAGTTGGCGACTCCACTTGGGACTAGTTGCCACCTTTTTTTAACAAAAAAGGAAAGCAAATAAGAGGATTACTATTTGGTTAAGGAAAAATTTTCCTAAATAATCTCCATTTGACTTATTAAGTGTAATTTGACTTTTATGCATCACTTTGCATAATAAAGGCTCCTTGCCTAACCATAGATTTAGGAAAACTTTTTAGATGGTGAATAACATTGGCTCGAAAACTCTCTTTGAGTATTTTGAGAGATAGCAAAAATATTCCACCCTAAGAAGAATTCCAATTATTTCGGTGGTGTAATGAGCAATCAATAATATTGGACTCACACAAGGCTCCTTGCTTTGTATATGGTTAAGTATATCGATGCTCTAGTGGGACAGGGACGCTTAACCAATTCACCCTTCACCCTTGTATATATAGTTGCCCTAATCTTTGACCCTAGTTTCCATGTACCATAATATTCGAGAATTTTGTGCATATTCCCATGAAACTTTTTTTGGTATGTATCATGACATGACCATGCATATTTATTGTAAATCTCGAGTCTAGGTTATGCCTTAAACCAAGTCAAACATTAACCTTCAAACCTCAAACACTTTTGGCCCCAAGACTTTTGGCCCATTATCTCACTCAACCCCAAAATCTTTGGCACCTCATCCCTTCTAGGACCAATACAATTGGCCACCATCACCCTAAAATCAAAACCTTAGCACCTAGCCCAAATCCTAAGCCCAATACATTTGGTCCACTACCACTTTAGGTCCAATACCTTTAGGACTAAGACCCTAAAATCCAAACACCAATATCTTAGCACTCCAAGATACCAAACTTTCATTAAGCCCAAAACCTTTTGTTCCCTAACCTAAGTCCTAATCCTTAAACCCAAAACCTTTTGGCCCCTAACCTAAGACCTAATCCTTAAGCTCAATACCTTTGGCCCAACGAACACCTCTTACCTAAATAGCTTAAGCCTAAAATGTTTGCCTAAAAAGCCTAAGAAGTCTTTTTTCCTTAAAGTTTGCATCCTTTCATCAATTTTTCATGCCTTTCTCATACATGTACCCTTTCTTTTTACCTTTAAGGTGCTGATGGCCAACACTTCCAACCCGTTCAACCAAGATGCCATGAGTACTTTCTTTACTAGCCTCCTCAAGAAACAAAAGGAAACCTTCTAAGCTACACTCACCACCTCCCTTAAGACTCAAGCCAACTCCACCAATTCCTTTAATGTTTAGTCTACCATCTTTACTAATACTCTCAACACCCAACGTCAATCCATCATCAATGAGGTCAAGAAAATGACCAGGCTGGTACTAGTGATACTCTCACTCCTCCTATTATCAATCTCACTGATAAGGGAAAAGCAATTGAAACTCTAACTCCTCTTGCCTTAGATTTGAATACCAATGCTCCATCTCCCCCCTACGAATCCTTTTCAAAGTAGAGATTTCTCTATTTTTTTTCAAAGCTAAAAAATTGATGGAGAAGTTTGAGACTATGGAACAAACACTCCAGAACATCAAGAAACATAAAGACATGATAGATGTTGATTCCATGACTCTCTTTCCAAATGCTTGAGTTCCACCAAAGTTTATGATGCCTGGAATGGACAAATTTAAAGGCACAACTTGCCCTAAAACTCGCCTCAAAATATGCATGGGGGCATAATGAGACCATTTGGTGTGGATAATGAGCTCCTTGTTTAGTTATTTTAACAATCTCGAACTAAGGCTAACGTCAAGTGGCTCCTAGATATCAACCAAAACCATAAGAAAATATAGGATGACATTTTCAATGCATTTGTAAAGTAAAACCACTACAACATCGAGGTGGATGTTACATGTTGAGATTTAGAGACCACTAAGCAAGACCAAAAAAAAGTCCTTCGTTGTGTTCCTTGTAAGGTGGAGGGCAAAAGCTACACAAATGGTGAACCACCTTTTTGAAGTAGAGCAAATTGACATCATTGTCAAAAAATCTCCTTCCCTAATACCAAACTCACCTGCAAACACAGTACCTCCTTAACTTTAAATCTGTCATTGTTATTGCCACTAAGATTAAGGATCTAATCCAATCATGACAAATCAAAGACAAGTCCTCTAGTTCAAGGTGTCACAAGAATAACAACTACACCACTAACTCCACCACCCAAAAAGGAAAGGAGGTAAATATCATCTCTTATCACCAGCTGATGAGGTTAGAAATAAAGAGGACTTTCTCTAAGCTAGGCATACCCCTTTATACTATTTACAAGAAAGCCCTAGAGGCTCACCTAGTACCCCTAGAAATCACGACCTCCTCCAAACTTGCCTAAGGGTTACAATGCTAATAAGCACTATGATTATCATCAGGAAGAAGGGCACAAGATTGATGCATGCAAGGCTCTAAGGCATAAAATTCAAGACCTCATCGATAAAGAAGACATCATTGCCCCTAGGCCAAAGCCTAATATTGCCACCAATCCTCTTCCAAACCACTAAACTCATCTAACCACCTTAAGCTTTACCTAGTGATTAGCACTTTGAGGAGAGCGTTAGCCTAGTTAACGTGCCCTTATTCGAGTCCTACAATCAAGTTAAGTCCAGTCAATCCTGAGTCCAAGTCATCTAAGGTCTGAGTTTGAGTCTTTTGAGTTTGCTGAATCTTTCTCTTAATTTGAGTCTATCGAGTCTTATGCTTATTTCTTTTCTTTTCAATCCTTAGTTGTCTAAAGCTAGAATTAGAGTATGTTACATATTTCTTTCCTCTTAAGTTTGTAATGACTTTTCCAGTTTGTCTTAATAAAAGTTTAGATTTTTCATGCATATTCTTTTTTGAATCCAACTTGAATGATACTCCTAAAAAAAAAAAAGAAAAATAAATAAATTAAAAAATTATTATTTGCACGTATTACACCATAACATCATGCCAAGTTGAAGATTTAGGAGGGAATATCTCTTATAACTTAGCTACAAATTTATTGTGCACATCAAGTCTATCCTTCTTTAAGTTAAGCCCAACTAGCTGTTTATTTGGGGCAGTCAAATTCTAAATCCTTGATCGAACACAAGAACATCTTAATGGCTGTGATCACTTTACAAAGAGAATTGAAGAAGGGCCATGTCAAGTTTTGAAGTAGTCAATTTGCCGAAATGGGGAAAGGTCTAATGAAAAGCTACAAAATGGATCAAATGGCTAACAAGATTATCATGTGTAACTTTTTTTCACACTGTAGCAAGAACTATGTGGACTTGATTCTTTAAAAAAAAGAATAGAAGCAATGTAAGAGACACATAGGAAGCTTAACCCGAGTGCGGTCCAAATCATAGTAAAAATATCTTTTGTGTTGTAAGGCATCATCTCCTCATATTCTCTATGTCAGAAGTATTGCATCAATCGCATCCCCACTCGTTTCCTCTGAAAAAGAAAAAATGATTTGTCATTCAAGTTATATTCTATTCTGAGTCATGTTATAATCCATATGAATCTGTTGAGTGGGTCTAAATAATTTATCCTCATTCATCTATTGCATGAGCAATTAAATAATTCTATCCTCCTCAGAGTCATTTTTCTTTGTGCCATCTCTTTTTTTTCTTTAATCTTCCAAAGGGTGAAGAAATTTTTCAAGTTGAACATCGAGTCGTCATAAATAAAGTTGCCCTTACTCATCATCAGGGACATGTCATTAGAAGACATTCACATTTTTTTTAGTAACCTTCAGTTAGTCCACCACCTCTTATCAAAGGGAAGATCTCTAAGTCGTGTTTTCCTATTAAAGTGCTTGAGTCACCAAAAGACCAAAGTCAGATGGCTCTCTCTCATTCCTAGAAGTTCATCCCAACCTCTATGCCAATTCAACTGAACCCAAAAAACATTGTCCTTAAGAGCCTTCCTAGCCCAGATAATGCATTCTTTTCTTTCCATAAAGCATTACCAAAAAAAAAAAAAAAAGAACAACCATAAAGCTGAAGCCCTTTGTAGAATCAGAATCAATTGAGCCTCTCAAAGATCTACATCGCTCAAGCCATGCGCTGAAAGCCCATACCCACTTTGAATCCCATTTTTTTAGCAAAATAAAGGCCATGCACACTTTCTAAAAGCCCTAATTTTAAATCCCGAACCAATGTAAAAAGTCTACCTTCCATTTCCATAACCTCAGCTCCTTGATGAAACCAAGCTACTCGAAGGGTCCCACCGTGAACTGAATCAAGCATATCTCTCTCACTACTTAAAGAAAGTCTAATCTCCAAAACCTAAGTCCTTTAAAAATGCACAATCACATGAACCCTTTAAACTTATCCAAGTCATTTCCCCTTGTAGTAGAAATCCTATCATACCAAGACCATAATAAGTCCTCAGAGAGTAAACCCACCAATTATATGTTCATCTTTAAAGCCTCAGTCCCTTTGCAAAACCTAAACTAAACCTTTCAAAGAAATCAATCCTTAAGGCTCAAGTCGTCTTTGTATCATCCCAGCAACTAAAACATCTAACTCGACTAAAGCCTGTGTTCAAAGTCTCTTCAGGAGCAAAACCTAGATTTTTTCACCTTTTTAAGGGAACCATTAGGCCATATGGAGCATGCCGTGAATCCTTATTATCTATTGACACCCCATTACTAAAATCAATCCTTCCTCTAAAGTCTTGGGAAGCCTAAACAAATAAATCCTCACTTGAACCTAAAATAAGCCCTCTACATGCTAAATCCATTATAAACCAACCTGGCTGTCTTGTTGCCATGCCAAGCCTTAACCCATGTCAAATTAACTGAATTATTGTCCTCTAAAATGGGCATTATTCTAAAATCACCTTTTTAGATAACCAATTATTGGTTCAAGACATATAGCTTGCATAAACACCTTTCTACTCAAAGTCTAAACTGCCCATCATGGTCATTACTCAAGAATATCATAAAATTGGTAGATCTTCCTAGGACAACCCCTTAGGAATCCACCAAAAATCATTTCACAACCTATATGTCACTTTGTTCAAAGGTTATATTTAAGAGTCAGCATCGCTATGCAAATTGCATTCATGGCATACACAGAGCAAGCTCATGAATTCACCCTATTGCATCTATGCAATCATCCATTATAAGCATCATCACAAATCATCCATTAATAAAAAGTTCATGAATTCTAAAACATGCATACATAAACATGCATCACCTTTGCACCAATATCTATGCAACCATTTGTAATCATGCATCATCATGCATACACCAAGCTAATGACATCTCCTCATTTGTATCCAAACTTCATCTACTAAGTAATATCAAGTTAAGTCAAAAAACTAAAGATGGTTACCTTTATCCAGCAGATAGTCACACTCTATCCAATGGAGCATCCTATGATTTCGTTGAGCATAATACTAGATAATCTGTGTGAGAAAGAAAAAATTATTTTTACTGAGGATCATTTTCAAAAGTAAAAGGAAAGTCCCAATAGGGGGCATCACCTTCATTTCTACCAAGGATCATTTCTAAAAGACAAAAGGAAGATCTCATAAAGGGCATATCCCCAAGTCATCATTTTATGCCAATTTTTCACCTGAGTTGCCTTTATCCATTGTTAGAGGCATCAACTTCAAAATCATCAAGTTACCTTTTTAGCTGAAGTAGCTCAATAACTTTATCCTTCATTAGTGACACATAAGTCAAACTGCTTATTGCATCAAATCAAACAAACCCCTCTCCACTTTATAAGACCCATCAAGTCAAGTGGCAATCCTATAAAATCTAACCAGTGAAGTGTGACTTCTAGAGTCTCTTTAATCACAGCAAATTTTTTTCAAGCCTTCTTAGAGGTCTAACCTTCACATTCAGAGGCATAAGTTTCCTTAATGCAACTAAATCTTTTTAGAATATCTAGAGTCAACTAAATCTTTTTAGAATATCTAGAGTCAACTCTCTATAGATTGAAGCTCTCCTCCTTCTAAATTTTTTTTAGAATCTCTCAAATTGACTTGCCATAGGCTGAGGCTTTCCTTTTACCAAAATTTTTTAGAATCTCTTAAGCTGATTCGTTATAAATCAAAGCTCTCCTCTTACGAAAATCTTGTTAGAATCTCTTGAGCCGACTTGCCATAAGTCGAGGCACTCCTTTTACCAAAATCTTATCAAAATCTCTCAAGCTGACTCATCATAGGTTAAGACTCTCTTCTTACTAAAATCTTATCAGAATCTCTTAAGCCAACTTGCTATAAGCTAAGACTCTCCTTTCACTAAATTATCTTATCCAAAATCCATGAACACCACCCATAATTGTCTACAAATGGTCACCTAAGCATCCTTGTGTTTCCTTTTCCATCCCTCTTATTTTGAATCAATCATATCCTTCACATAGAAACATCTAAATCCTCACTTAGACGTTACTCTGGTTCTCTTTTCCATCCTCTTTCATCTTAAAGTCAACCACATCTTTCACCCAGAAATGTATAAACAATAACATCCCTCTAGTTCCCCTATTCCACCTCTTTTATCGAAAATTCATCTAAATTCTTCACCCAAAAATGTCTAAACATTGATATCACTTTGGTTTCCTTTTCCATCCCTTTTATCGAATATCCATCCAAATTCTTCACCTAGAAATGTCTAAATAATGACATCCCTCTGATTCCTTTTTCCACCTCTGTTATTAAAAATCTATCCAAATCCTTCACCCATATATGTCTAGTCTAGGCATTATATGGTTCCTTCCCCTGACTTTTCATCTGAATCAGCTAAATCCATCAATTCACCCAAAAATATCTAACGACTAGTCTAGATATCCCTTTAGTTCCTTTTCTCGCTTCCATTATCAATCACACTTTTTACCCATAAATGTTTAGAAACAATTACTTAAACATCCTTATGATTCTTTTTACCATCTTTCTTTTTGACCATGTCTCTAACTCAAATATGTCCAAGTACTGACATAGATATCCCTTTGATTCTTTATACCATCCCAACTCCTAGGTTCACTATCATCAGAATTACCTTATAGACAAGACAATTCTGATAACTATAAACCCTTAATTTTGCATCTCTTGATGCAGTCATATCTTGATACTTGCTAAACTTAGGGCACGACGCAGAGCCGTTATGGCGATCTTATTAATCGATTAACAGGCTAGAGTGAAAGGGGCAGCGCCCTTAGAAGAAAAATTGGCCTTCAAGTACCTTATCTTATAGATACTGAATTTTCTAACATGGACCAACATCATTCTTTAAAAAAAAAAAAAAAAAAAAAAAAAGATGCATGGCAGCCGTAGGTACTTGTCACTGTGCGATGCTATAGCCTTCCTATGCATTGAAAATTCTATTTTTGCCCTTTCCAACCCAATTTTCAAACACTTTTTACCCATACCCTTTTAGTCTTTTTACTCTTCTACTTTTCAGATTGCCCTCGCCCCCATTTTACTATAAATAGCCCTCCAAATCCTCTCATTTTTTCACACTTTGAATTAGTATGATGGCTATCTACTAATTCCCTTCTTCTTCTCCTTCTAACTACTCTCTTTAGTTAATTAATTAATCCTTTTATTTAATTAATTACTCCACCCTAACCTAAGTTAATTAATCCTTTTAATTAACTAATTATCTTTTTTTAAAATTAAAATTAATCACACAATTAATTAATTAATTAATCTTTTTAATTAATTAATTAATCACTTTTTTTCAAAATCAAATTAATCATTTTTTAATTAATTAATCCATCTATCCATTTCATCATATTAATTAGTTAATTAATCATTTCAGTTAATTAATTAATCCTCAATCAATCCAATCCTCTAATATTAATAAAATGAAATTTCAATTTGGCAAAATCCTCCACCTAATTCAAGCAAAGGTACAACTTTTTCCTCATCAATCCAACCTCAAACCAAAATTAATATGACTAATTCCTAAATGGATTTTGATCCCCATTAAATGGGGAAAGTAAGTAAGTTTGGAATTTAAATTTAAATCTTAATCAATCCTCTTCCTGGTCATTTTTCAATGTAATTATTTATTATGTATTTGCTTTGTGAGGAAATTTTCTAGTCTTTCTAGAATTCTATAAGGGTTAGAGAAGACAATCCATTATTTAATTTATGTAATTAGTTAATATTGGAATTAAGGAGCAATCATATGGTTCCCCTAGAAACCATAAGGACTAGAGGAAACACTTTACTTAATTTATGGATGATTTATTTAAAATGCACTTTTAATTTTCTATTCACTCATAGTTATATGCATTCATATTATGTCATATTCATGCATTTTTTATAATTGTCATTTAATAATTGTCCTTGATAAAACCAATTTTTCTAAAGTCAAATTAAACTTAAGAGCTAAATCAAAGTTATTTAAAACCAAAAACCTAGTCTCCGAGCTCAACCTAGTTCGAGACTAATGATTTTGTTCTTGGGTAAATTAATTGACTATAATTAATGAAATGGAATCACAAATGGGATTTTTTCTTTAATTTTTTCATTTTTAAAAATTAGGTTGGTCACTCAAGAAATCACTTTTCAAAATAAAAAATCAATTTCTTAAATGATAGCCGTTCCAATCATGAGCATCAAAACTCATTTTGTGACCTTAAAAATCGCTCATCTTTCCTTAAGGCAATTCCCTAAGCGAGAGAGGGGCATTCAAGTGAGGTTTCACACGAGCTAAAAATGGGGCTTCCACCAGTGATCATTATTTATTGGTAGGTTCTGGTCTCGAGGCTTGTCAGGAGCCATAATATGCTTAAGTTGGAATTGCCAGGGATTGGACCCCCCGGTGCAATTTGTGAGTTAGTGAAGACTTATAGGCCTGATATTATATTACTATTTGAAACTTTAGTTCACCATAATAAACTTTAAGAATTAAAATTTAAATTGGGCTTTGAATAATCTTTTTCAATCAATAGGGAAGGATGAAGTGGGGGTGTGGCTGTATTGTGGAAAAAACAAAAGGCTTGCTCTATTTTTGATTTTTCTAGAAACCACATAGACCTTGTAGTGACTAATGCAAAGGCTAGAAATTAGAGACTTACTAGATTCTACAGGTTCCCTAAGAGATGGAGAAGAAGGGACTCTTGGGCACTTTTTTGTCAACTTTCTTTGGGCTCAAATCTTTCTTGATGTTGTGTGGGAGATTACAATGATATGCTTCATGAAAATGACAAAAAAGGAGGCATGTCTCATCTTGAGGATTTTCTTTGAGGCTTCAAAGAAGTGGTGGAGGATTGTAACTTGCTAGATGTTCTTCTTATGGGGTATCCTTACACATCCTAAAAGGGGAAAGGCATAGACCATGCTATAAAAGATAGATTAGATAGAGCTATAGTGACTTCAAATTGGGTAAGCTCTTTCCCTAACCATCAACTCCTTAATTTAACTGCTCCTATTTCATATCACACTCCTTTATTACTACTCACTCACTCTCAATCTCCATCTGTTAAGAAGCTTAGGCATTTCATATTTGAAAATTAGCTTAGACATTTCATATTCAAAAATTATTAGCTTTTGGAAGCAAATTTGAATGATGTGGTTAATGAAGGGTGGCTTCTATGGATGGGTCGATTTTTGATAGAGTCTTTTGCTCCTCTCAATTTAGGGTAAGAACATGGCCACTCGATTCCAGGTGGGTATCCAATAGCGCCATGAAGAGATAGACCAATTGAGATATAAGGATGATGTTGAGTCTATGAAACAATTCAAGGATACTAAGATCAATTTGTCATAGCTTCTAAAGCAAAAAGAGTCTTTTTGGAAGCAAAGATCAAAATCCTTTAGGCTAAAAGACGGAGTTGCCAACACTCGTTACTTCTATGCTTTCGTTACAACTCATAAGAAGAACAACACCATTAAAGGCCTCTATGATGATCTGGGTATTTGGAAAGAAAACCTGGATGATTACTAAATATTGCTTACTCTTACTTTTCATCTCTATTTTAAGATAGTATGGGTATTTATGAGCCAATTATAAATTGCTTGGAATCAAGGGTTTCCCTTGAAGATAACCATTTCTTGATAGCACCGTTCACCATATTAGAGTTCAAATCGACCCTTGATCAAATGTACCCCAATAAGTCACTGGGGCCTAACGGCTTTAATCTGATATTTTTTAAAAAAATTTTGGGGTCTTTTTGGTGAGCAAATATTCAAAGAAGGCATAAGCTGGTTGGAGCAACTTAGATTTTCAAAATCTATCAACGCTATTAATATCGCCCTTATTCATAAATGTGAATCCCCTAGCACTATAAAGGATTTGAGGCCCATAGCATTATGCAATATGATATACAAGATCTTGTCTAAGATGCTAGCAAATCGATTAAAGGTGATTCTGTCAAAAATTATCTCATAATCCCAATCAGTGTTCATAACAAGAAGAGCTATAGTAGATAACATTTATGTTGGTTTTGAATTAATTCATAGCATGTCCAACCATTGCAAAGGGAAGCAGGGTATTATTGCTCTCAAGGTCTATATCAGCAAAGCATATGACTGGTTAAATTAGGGGTACCTTAAGTAAATTATGCTGCGGTTATGTTTCTATGAAAAATGGGTGAACATGGTCATATTATGTGTTAGTATGGTGTTTTACAAGGTCCTACTTAATGGTTTTGAGACTGCTACCTTGCCTCCAAAGAGGGATCTATGTCAAGGCGACCCCCTTTCACCATATCTCTATATTATATGCTCTGAGGATGGTAGCTTACATCGTTTTTGCATCAACAATCAAGCTCCCCCTATTTCATACTTGTTGTTCACATATGATAGAATGTTTTTCTTTAAAGCCTTAAAAGGGGAAGCTAAAAAAATGAAGGAAATCCCTCTCACCTACGAGCATAGATCTAGGTAGGTCATTAATTTTGGAAAATTTGGCCTTTTATTTAGTAGCAATATTGTGCCATTAGACTAGCAAGTCATCAAGGACGTTCTTGGTGTCTCCGTCCCTTTGAATACAAGCAGATATCTTGGTATGCTATCCTCGACAAGTAAAAGTAAAAGAGTAATTTTTAACCATCCTAAAGAACAAATTTGGAAGAAGATATAATCATGGAAAAGGGAAATTTCTCTCTTGGGCTAGACATGAGATTTTGATTAAACCAGTTCTTTAGTCCATTCCATCATATTGTATCTAGCTACTCTTACAGATGAATCCAAAGAATGATAAATAGCTTCCAGTGGGGCTTAAATTATAGGAATTGTGGTGGATTTAAATGACTCAATTGGAACAAACTGAGTGTAAGTAAAGTAACCAAAGGAATGGATTTCTGTGACTTTTATGCATTTAATCTAACCATGCTTAAGAAGATGGGTTGAAGGCTCATAGTGGAGCAGGATACTCTAGTTAATTGCATTTACAAAGTAAAATATTATCCCAAGGGAGATTTTCTTAAAGCCAACCTTGGCTATGGACCAAGTTATACTTAGCGAAGCATTTATGCCTCTTGAATTATTCTTGAGCAAGGGCTACTTTAGAAAATTGGTGATGGAAGCTTGATTGGAGTTTGGCTTAATCCTTAGTTTAGAGACCACGAAACTTCAAAGTCATCTCTAATGTGGTACTAGGTTGTGAAGGGATGACTGTTAAAGACCTTATGATCCTTGGCTATGTAGAGTGGGATGTGGAGCTTATAATGGAACTCTTTTATGTAAGAGATGTGTCTGAAATTCTAAATATTCCCTTACTAATGATAGCTGAAAGTGATAGGGTCATTTGGCACTTGAGTAAAAATGGCCTATACAAAGTTAAAACGGGCTATAATGTGATTATGAGATTACTGGACTAGGATTCAAAGCACCAATAAAAAGGCCATTAGAGTAGGCTTTGGAAGTTGCTTGTGCCACCTAAAGTAAAAAACTTTCTTTGGAGAGCATGCCATGATTGTCTTCCTACTAGGAGCAAATTGCAGCAAAGAGGTATAGATCTCCCATCTGTTTGTGTGCTGTATGGTAATGACTGAGAAACTCCATGGCATGTGTTCGTTTCTTGCCCTTTTATGCAACAATGTTAGCATATTGCTGGATTTCATAATAAAGTTGATTGTATTGCTAATGTTGTTGATGGTTACAATCATTGGTTCTTTTAATTTTTAAATAAGTATGATGCACCTACTATTAGAAAGTGTTGTATTATAATGTGGAATGTTTTGAGGCAAAGAAACAAAGCTCTTTGGAATGGCAGTAATCTTAATCCACACCACATAGTTCACGTAGCTTTTGAGTTTTTATTTGATTGGCTCCAAGTGAAGCATTCAAATGTGCAAGATGTCTCTCTTATGAGTGATGTTTTCCAGCCCCAAAAATGGCAGCCACCACTAGTGAATGTTCTTAAATGTAATGTGGACTATGCAATCTTTAGTGACATTGGCAAAACTAGTGTTGGTTTGGTTATTCGTGATCATAAGCGGTCCTTTGTGGTTCTATGTCAAAGGTTTTCGAAGGGCAAGTCCAAGTTTTAAAAGCTAAGGCTATAAGTATCCTTGAAGCTTTGTCATAGGTCAAGGCATAAGGATTCCAAGATGTGATCTTCGAGTTAGACACATAGGTCATTGTCAATGCTATAAAGGGACGTGTTTCAATGGCAAATGAGTTTGGGTCCTTAGTTATGGCATGTAATATGTGTTTATTATCAATTTCTTCCTTTTCCTTGAACTTTGTTAAAAGAACTACTAATGGGATTGCTCATCATGTTGCTAGAGCTTCAAGTTCTATTAAAGGGTTTAATTGTTGGTCTCAACCCCCTCCTTTCATTGCTGATTTGTTACTGAACAATTCGTAGTAATGATATTTGCTAATTTACTCTAAAAAAAAAGTAGTTTACTAATATATTATCATTTACTGTGCATTTATATCAACAATTATATTAAATACAGGAAAGGAATAGTAAACAAATTAAAGGTTAAATAGGAAGAAATCGATAAAATTAATTAGAAATCAATAAAATTAATTACTTCTACTATATTAATTATACTTTCTTAATATGTGTGTGAAAAATCAAATGAAACTATTAAAATGGGACTGAAAGAGTATTAATCGTTAAAATTTGAAAATTCATATATCGATTTGTTAAAAATTAAAGTTTTTAATAGAATTGTAAATTAACTTAAAATTTAGGTACTTTTAAGTAATTAACTGTGCAATATAATAAATCATAAACTTGCAAAATACTCATTGAAAAATTGATACTTAAAATTTTAATTAATACAATTAACATTAATGGAAAAATTTACAGCTAATATAATCTAAAGCTCAACCTAACTACCAAACTGAAGGGGAATCTATACAACACAAACACAATTGGTATATATGAAAAGCTTAATATATAAATAAGAGTTATTATTGTTAGCATTAATTATTTTTATAAGGTTTATTGCATTAATTTATCATGAATTTTACATCATTTTGTAATTATAGACTAGTGTAAATATAGTCTATTTTTAACTTTTAGATAATTTTATTTAAAAATTAAATTGGAAAAGTTTACACAATTCACTTTTCTAATTGATATTTTTACACAATTTTTTTTAGACCCATTAATAATTTAGCAAGAAAATAAAAAAGTAAAAATAAAACATAAATTGGTTTGATATAATAAGAAGAGAAGAACACGAGATTATTCATTTATTGATTTAGTTGGAGCAGGAAAAGAACGATAATGGAAGTGACAACTGTTGCATCTTTTCTTCTCTCTCTCTTTTTTTTTTATTATTTTTTTTATTTTTTAATTATTATTAAAATCGGATCAGACTTATCAGTTGGATGATTAAATCATAAATTAGCTATTGGTTCGATCCAAAATTTTAAAAATTGAATCTAACAATACAATATTGTTTTGATATAAAAAATTAAAAATTAAAAAAATAAAAACTAATTACATTGAACATGACTAATCAGATTATAAACCGATAAAAAGACTGATTTACTATTAGATTTGATTTTAAAAACATTGATTCTTTTCATCAAACTGGTTGTTTGACTATGATTTGTTTTTTATATTTCTTATGTAGTATAGAAAATTATGCATATTGTCCATCTTTTATTATAATTATAATAATTTTAAATTAGAGTAAAATTATTTAAAAGTTAAACAAAAGGATGCAAAATTTAGAATTGTTATATCATGGACCCGAGTCCATATTACATTATGGACTCGAATTTGAAACATTAAATATTATTTACATAATAAACTAATTACAAATTTCAACTAGTATGGTTGGTTAATGTATTTAGTATATAAGAGGTTGGGAGTTCTAGTCTTGCTATATGTTTTTTTTATTTTTCTTTTTTTAGTTATTTTTTATTTTTTTCCTTTTTCAGTTTTTTTCTTTTTCTTGCTTTATTTATAATATTTGTAATTAAAATTATATTAATAGTTGAATTTTTTTATTTGTTTAATTATTCTAATTAAATTTATATTTATTTCTATAAGAAAAAAATTATATTAATGGTTGAATTTTTTATAAATATTTATCTATTTATTTCTATGGAATTATCAGTTTGATTTTTTATTTATGTTGAATTTGAAAAAACTAATAGAGTTATTAAATATTATTTTATATTTATTTAGGTAAATTATTTAATGCATCAAATAAAATTCACTTTTTATAAATTTATATAAAATTATATATATATATATATATATATATATATATATATATATATATATATATATATATATATATATATATATATATATATATATATATATATATATATAATTATATATATTTTTTTATGATAAAAAAATTTTGTTGTGATATTTATATTATTAAAGTAATATCTAATATATATATATATATATATATATATATATATATATATATATATATATATATATATATATATATATATATATATATATATATATATATATATATATATATATATTAATTATAAAATAATATTTTTTTATGATAAAAAAATTTTGTTGTGATATTTATATTATTAAAGTAATATCTAAAATTTTTTATGCTGTAAACTAATCTATCAAAATTTACAAATTAAAAAAAAATAAATTCATCAGTTATAAAGTATAGATTTATAAAATATAAAATATAAATTCATTACTTTTAAAGAATATATTTTATTCCTTTACTAGTATAACTGATAAATTTATAGTTTACAAATGATAAATTAACACTATATATTTGATGAATTTATAAATAATATTTAATGAACTTGTTGCTTATATTGTATTAAATTTTACTCGATCGAAATAACAGAGATATTTGTTGATTAATAAAAAAAAAGATAATTTAGTATTGATTTATAATTATGAATTTGACAGTAAAAGATAATGAATTTACATGTGATATATGATAAATCTCAATGTTATATCTAATGAACTTAATAATTATATGTGATGAACTTAAACTTTAAATCTAATAAATATCATAATTATATGTGAAATATTAAAGAATGAAAATTATAAATATGAAGAATAAATAAAATTAAATTATAAAATAATTAAATTATGAATCTGACAGTAAAAATAAATGAATATGCATATGATATATCTAATGAATCTGATAGTTATATATGATGAATATAAACGTTATATCTAATGAATCTGATAGTTATATGTGATGAATCTAAACCTTAAATTTAATAAACATCATAATTATATATGAAATATTAAAGAATAAAAATTATAAATATGAGAAATGAATAAAATTAAATTATATAATAATTAAATTATGAATTTGACAGTAAAAATAAATGAATATGCATATGATATATCTGATAAACCTGATAATTATATGTGATGAACCTAAACATTATATCTAATGAATCAAATAATTATATGTGATGAATCTAAACTTTAAATCTAATAAACTTCATAATTATATGTGAAATATTAAAAAATAAAAATTATAAATATGAGGAATTAATAAAATTAAATTATAGAATAATTAAATTATAAATTTGACAGTAAAAATAAATGAATATGCATGTGATATATCTAAAGAATATGATAGTTATATGTGATAAACCTAAACATTATATTTAATGAACCTGATAGTTATATGTAATGAATTTAAACTTTAAATATAACAAATCTCATAATTATATGTGAAATATTAAAAAATGAAAATTATAAATATGATGAATGAATAAAATTAAATTATAGAATAATTAAATCATGAATATGATAGTAAAAAATAATTAATCTATATGTAATATATAATGAACTTAAACGTTATATCTAATAAATTTGATAGTTATATATGATGATCCTAAATTTTAAATCTAATAAACCTAATAATTTAAAATTTAATATGAATTTATAGTTTATAAATGATGAACCTAAACTATATATTTGATGAATTTATAAGTAATATTTAATCAACATATTGTTTATAAGTAGTGAATATGATTATTATATAAATTATATTTGACGGTGAATTTTCAATAAATTTATTATTATTTAAAAAAAATTTAATTTTTGAAAATTCATTGTCACAAAAAAATGATATTTATCTTTTTGTTAAAAAAAATGATATTTATCCTTTTATTAAATTATCTTTAAAAACCATGTAAAAAAATTACCCATAAAAATGTTAAAATGTATAAAAAAAATTATGTTGAAAAATTAATGATATTAAAATTAATTGTCATTATGAGAATCAAATAAAAAAATTCAACCATTAATATAATTCTTTTTAATATTTTTAATATTAAAAAGCAAAAAAAATAAAAAACTAAAAAAGAATAAAAGAATAAATAAAAAACATAATTATCATTATAAGAATCAAATAAAAAAATTCAACAATTAATATAATTATTTTCAATATTTTTAATGTTAAAAAGCAAAAAGAAAAAAAAAACTGAAGAAGAAAAAAAATAAATAAAAAACAAAGAAAAAAATAAATGGAAAAAGAAAAAAAAGAGATTGGTGTAACTTGATCATGTACCTCCAAGTCACAAAATCAACATGTTAACCAATATCACTAACTTCTTATTTTATCATTCTTAGTATGTATATAATACTTAACATATATTCTGAAATTATGATACTATATGGTTCTAAATTTATGATATAAATTGCCCAAAATTTAGATATATTTTATGATTTTTTATAATAAATAATTTACTAGTTTAAAATATTGTGTAATATTTTATAAAATGTACAATGCATAAAAGATGAAATACGCGTTCGCATGCTAACATTATCTCTTCACAAGAAAATTGACCGTATCAGTTCTTATCTCTGTTTAAAAAAAAAAAAAAAAAAAAAAAAAAAGATAATATATAATATTATTTTACAAGATTTACATTTATTATGCACTCTAAATCCAAAAGGAATATATTCCCACGTCAAATCCTCGCCACAAACTTTACTTTATGATCATTGAAAAAAAAAAAAAAAAAACCCTTCACTTTATGATGCTTCAGTTTAAATAAAATAAGTTAGTATGAAAAAATGAAAATCTTACATATCTAGTTTATAAATTTTAAATGAAGGTAAATCAAATTATTATTTAAATATTATGTATAATTCAAAATATATTTTAAAATTGTATAAAATTTTAAATGATTAATTACCTTGCTAGTAAATTTAGTTAAATTTTATACGACTAATAATACTAATAATAACAATAATAATAATTATTGTTATTATTTATCTTGATTTATTAATTATATTTGAGTAGAACATAATTAAATCAAGTTAAATTAAAATATGAGTAAACTACTATTTAGTTTTTAAGGTATACCTAAAATAATAACTTCATCTCTATAATTTGAAAAGTCACTCTTTAATTTCTAAAATATAATTCCATACACTAGATAGTCGTTCTATTACTTTTTCCATTAAAAATTAATAGAAAGTCTAAAATGCTTCTCATTTATAATTAAATTTTCTATTTCAGACATCTTTTTTCAATCATTCATCACCACTCTTTTTCTCTCTTTAAATTAAACTCAAAATCAATCAACAAATCAAATTTAACAAATTAATCATAACAAAATTTACACAATAAACAAACTAAATTTATAAATTAATTTACAAACTAAAAATATTAATCTGGGTAAATTTTATCTATCATCCTCTAATTAATGATTAATGTACTTTGTAATTTTTATCTAAAAAACTAGACATAAAAATACTCAAACTATACACTTTTTGGAACTATGCGGTCCTTCTATATGATTTTCGTCAACTGATATAATAGTCAGCTGACATGAACCGCTAAATTACCATTTTTTTTAATAATTTTTTTGCCACATTGATTGTTCCCTCAACTCCTCCTTTCTCTATATTGGCATAGGACTTTCTTCTTCCCAAGTCTCTTTAAGGCATTCTACCAAACATCTTATATGCATCATCAATTTGTTTGCATTTCTCATTTATATTCACTCAAGAGTTCAAGTTACTATAAATTGAAGATTATATCTTGATGCATCTTTTTTTTGCGGTCCAACTGAAAGCTTCAACATGATGGAAATGTGGAGTTCAATTTTGTTATATGTTGCAATTTATGGATATGGCTTCATTGTGAAACTAATATTTGTGTTGGCATACTTATATGTAATTAATATTTATAGCATAATTAAGCTGATTTTTGTTATTCTAAGTTGAAACTAGTAGCCTACAATTTGGTTTATAGTTTAGCATTAGAATAAGTGGCATTATCAACTCCTAGGTGTAAGGCTAATATACAAAACATGTAATTGATCTTATGCTTCAAAATGATGAGGAAGAAATGGATATTTTTATTGTAATTTCTATTAACTAATTCATATCATACTTAGTTTCATTTATTAGTTAATTCAAACTCAATTTTGAATTTCATATTAATTTTTTCACTCATTATATATCTATCATAGCACATATTCAATATAAATGCAAATTTTATAATTTCGAACAAGGGTTCATTTTATTACCATTTCCAAACTAGCCATTACAAAAAGGTCATTAACCTATTGCTACACATATTCAAACCACTTAACCATACAACTACTATACTAATCAAAACTTGAACCCTTAAAGAGATGGGATCTCAACTAAAACATGTCAATTTTTCTTCTTTGCTGACAAAGCTGACAAAATTGGGATACCAATAGAGAGTATAGACACACCCCATACAAAAACCTTGTCAAATTTCATAGTGTACTTCCTCTTCTTCCCTATTTTCCTTCTCTAACATTTCTATTTTCCTCATAAGACAATTAATCACACTCTTGGATTGCTCAGTGAAATCAAGATCTACCCAAACAATTTACATTTTCCTTTAGCTGTCTGCAAAATTAAATAAAATACCGCCCAATTTTGTTTCTATTTCCACTATTTAAACAATCCAACCCTAAAAATCAAAAACATCACGATCAATGCACTTACCCTATAATTTGGACACCCATAAAATATACTTTCTGGGTTCACCTCAGTCCATGAGATTGTTAATGAAGCTTCTTCGCTGTATTTGCATAGCAATGCACCTATTAAGCTTATGAACTCTACAACCCACTATCCATGGAATCCATCTTACTACGAAAGAAATTTGACAACAATAAAAATAAATAGATTCTTAAGTGGCGAGCCCGAGAAGGGTCTCTTCTCATTTCTTGCTTCCCTTATATATATATATGTGTGTGTGTGTTAAAAAGAATAGTTTAGGTTAATTTCAAACCTAGAAACGGAGGGCGATGTAGAGAGAGAGAGAGAGAGAGAAAGTTTTAGTGTGTCTATTAGCCTACATGCAGAAAGAGAAGAAATTAAAATTGGTATGCTGACATGGCTTAATTAAATTGGTTAAATATTAGGTGGAGTGCTGCGTTAGGTATTTTGATGGAATAACACAAAAAGTATTTTAAAGTGATTGTTATATATAGTTGGAGTATTTTTAAGTGGTATTTTGAAATTGAGGGACCAACAAGTGTATGAGTTAATATTTAGAGGACCATAAGTAAAATTAACTCAAATTTTCTTTATGTAGGATAATTTTATTTGTTATACCATGTGTGAGATGATTATAAGACAAAATAATTTATTACAAATAATATTAATTACTTTTGGCCAAAAAAGGAAACGGGGTGAAATGGTGAATGTACTCCCATGCGGGGGTACAACATGAATAACGGTTGATTTAACCATTTATCTACAAAAGGTTGTGAAAAAAAAAAAAAAAAAAAAGGGAAGTGATTCAATTTCACGCACTCATCTAAAATTTTACAGTCGTCAAACCATTCTTTTATTTTCCTAAAAGAAGTCAAACTCGAATATGTCTACTTCTAGACTCCATTTAGATAACTATACTGTAGCATTTAAAATGATTGGATATTTTAAATTTATCATTGTATTTATTTTTTATAATTTTATAAATAAAATTTAAATATAAACTCGCAGTAATTTCAAATGATTACCTCTATAATTTGTGTTTGCTTGAAATAAAATTTTGATATTTTTTAAAATTTTCCTTTTAAATTATTTTATAATGAAAATTTTATTATTTTTATTAACAGTGGTCTAAGAAACGCTAAAAAATTAATTTTTATGAACAAATGATTTTCTAGTCTCTATAAAGTCTAGAAAAATAATTTATTAAAATATTTTCCATTTGGTTTCAAAAAAAAAATATTTTCTATTTGTGTTTTTCAAGTTTCTCAATTCACAAATAATTATCAATAATTTAAAAAGAGATGTTATAAGAAAAGATTATCTTATATTATATAGCCTACTATATTTTTATAAGATATTTTCTTATTTAGTATAAAAAAAATATTATTTCAAAATGTTGAATCCGAATGTGATATCGTTATGAAATAATTTAAATGAGTTAACTCTATAACTTTTTTAAAATAAAAAGACGTATTTGTTAAAAAAATTGATTGAAAGAGAATATGATATGTGCAATCATAAATAACAAAGAAAATCATGATTTAAGAATGTATATGTTACTTTGTTTATTTCCAAGGTCACATTTGATAAAATTAAAAATTAAATACTAAAAATTTAAATATTAAAATATTAAGTAATATAATTTTTAAATTATAAAAATATTTAAAAGTTTAATTATTTAAATCCTCTTGAAAGATTAATTTATTATTTTAAGTAATTTTTAATTTAATTGACATTTTAAAAATAAACATTATCAAATAATTAAATATTAAAAATTTTAATTTTAAATATTAAATGCAATCATCAAACATTATCTACATGTTTTAAAATTAAATCAAATCTATTTAAATTTGTATTTTTTCTTATTACTCAAATAGATTATATCAATCATCGAGATTACAGACTATTAATATTAGTGTCAATAGACTATTAACGTAATAGTTATGTGGAAATAATAGCACTTATTCCGTATGAACATAACATTAATGCCAGTGAATATTATTAATAGAAGACTTCAAATTATATATTGCCAAAAATTTCTGCAAAAGTATAAAAGAATCAATCTATATTGTATTTCCCCAAAAAAGAAAAATTCAAGGATTGATTATCCTCAAAATATTTCAGAGCTTACGTGTCAACCAATGCCTAAAAACCTACGCCATACGTGTGACTCTATCAAAGCCCATCCTCTTACACCTTGCCTCGTCACTTCCGGTGGTTAAGGTTAAGGTTTAACACGTCACTCTTGGCGCAAGTTAGAACAAGTCAGTGTAGCTTACAATAGACATCCACACAGGACCCGCCTTTTTTGTTTCCTAAGATTTTGAAAAGAAGCGAAGCTGACTCTGTGCTGATTCTGGCAAAAACCCTAATGAAATTCCCATTTCCAGGCAAGAAATGGCAACGCAGTTTTGATTTTTGATTCATTTTAAGCTTAATTTTGTTGAGTAATCAAATTGATCAAGCATTTATTGGGTAAATTTACAGTAATTGCTTAATTTTTTGGTCTCTAATGGGGAGTATTAAGCCCTTGCCAGAGGCAGCTCGCAGTTCGATGCGTTCTGGGATTATATTGTTTGATTTGACGAGGGTCGTGGAGGAGCTGGTTTTTAACAGCTTAGATGCTGGTGCTACTAAGGTAAATACGTAACTGTAGGGTATGATTTGGACGAATGCATTTCTTTTTGTTGGTCCTCAAAATATGGGTTTTGCGAGTAATTTATTTATTTATTTTTAATGAGAAATTATGATTATTTGTTGTTTCAGGTGTCTGTCTACGTGGGTGTTGGGAGCTGCTATGTAAAAGTGGTGGATGATGGTCAGTTAGTGAATAGTGATTTATTTTCTAGTGCATGTACAGTTTGGTTGGTAGTTAACTTAATGGTGTGACTTTGTACTTGCAGGATGTGGTATCTCTCGGGATGGATTGGTGTTGTTGGGGGAAAGATATGGTACTTTAAATTATCATTCATTTCTCTTTTCATTTTATTTATCAGTGGTTGTGCTTATTGTTTCATGTAAATTATGTTCCAAACACTTATTTTGGTGCATTGTGGAATGTGGTGTTCAGCCTTATAATCTGTTATGCCAATTTTAGAATTTAAATTTTGGAAAAGATGTTTAATTCTTGGAAGACCTTTGAATAGGATTTGCAAATTATCCTTGTAAAGAAAAATGTTTACCTTACACTTATATCGTAAAATTTTGCAAGAAATTTATATTGTTTTCACAGGATTGTTTGTGTAATGGTAAACATTAATTAAAATTTTCAGTTGGAAACTATCAACTATTTTGTTTCCTTTGATCGAAAGCTTATATAATAATGATAAAAAAAGTAATTCTAGGCTATATATATATATATATATATATATATATATATATATATATATATATATATATATATATATATATATATATATATATATATATATATATATCCAGGTAAAAGTATATGCAAAATCTAAAGACTGGAATATTCAAAGCTTTCTGATGTAGAAGTTATGTAGACCGTTGGCTTTTTTGAGTGGTATTTTGGTAGCATTGTATCTGAAATAAATGCAGTTGCCAATTTCAAACGATAGTCATTAGTGGAAGAAACATACATGTATAACCTCTGGGTGCATTTTGTTTGAATCTTAGTCTATTAGTTAGCCATGTGATAATGCTGGGGTGTTTGTCATGTGTGAACAGTGACATCAAAGCTTCATCATCTGGCTGATGTGGAAGCTGCTAATGGGAGCTTTGGATCCCGAGGGGAAGTATTGGCTTCTATTGCTGATGTTTCCTTGTTAGAAATTGTTACAAAAGCTCGCATGAGGCCAAATGGATATCGCAAAGTCCTTAAGGTCAGTGTGGTTCAGCACTTTTTCTTTTTTGCTACTTATTTTTCTTTTATCATTCTGAGTTTCTAATGTTGTTGCTATATGCATGTTAAAGTGATTTACTTATTCCCTTTTTCAGGGATCTAAGTGTCTGTATTTTGGAGTCAATGATGATATGAAAGACAATGGCACAACAGGTAAATACTCTTCTGGCGAGTATTATTTAGTTCTCATGGAACCCAGGTGTATAGATCTCTTTAAGCATTTATTGGAATCTCTCTGTTTCTCTAGCCAACATCATTATGTATTTGTCAGTTGTTGTTCGTGATTTGTTTTACAACCAACCAGTTCGAAGAAAGTATATGCAATCAAGGTTTCTTGCTATCTCATTTTTAGTTCTATTGCGGTTTACATTGTTGTTTCACTAATACATTCTGTTGCTTTATACTGACTTGATGCTTTTTCATTGCTTTTCTGAATTGGAAGTCTCAAGAAGGTTTTGGACTCGGTCAAAAAATGTGTACTTCGAATTTCACTTGTACATTCAAAGGTTTCCTTCAAAGTTGTTGACACTGAAAGGTATTTCTGGTCACAAAAGCAAGTTGGAACTTATATGGTTATTATTTGTTTCTTGACATCATTTTTTTTCATTAGTGAGGATGAGCTTCTCTGCACGCGTCCTTCTTCTTCATTGTCACTATTGAAGAGTGGCCTTGGGATTGAGGATTCCAGCTTTCTTCATGAATTGAATGTTAGCAACGGTGCATTAAAGCTTTCTGGATACATATCTGGTCCATGTGATTGTTTAAACTTCAAGGTGCAATATCAATGTAATTATTGAATTGCTTTCATTTATGCAATGTTCATTCTACTGGTTTCTGACTACAAGATATTCTCTTTTGCAGGCTTTCCAGTATGTTTGTATCCTTAAGTCTTTATGTGTATACCAATTTTTATAGATTATATTATCCGTGATCAGAAATGGTTAAATGGCATTTTCATTTTGTTTTAGACCTTGAAATTCACAGATATCAACTCAAGGTTTGTCTGCAAAGGTCCAATACACAAATTGCTAAATCAGTTGGCCACTAGGTTTCAGAGTCTGGATCCTTGTAAAGCTAATAACATGTCTCAAAAAGGAAAGAGATGTAAGCCTCAAGCATGTCCAGCCTATATTCTAAATCTAAGTTGCCATTCGGCTCTCTATGATTTAACTTTTGAGCCTTCAAAGACGCATGTTGAATTCAAGGTAATTCCATGTCTGATTATCGTTGCTATGTGTCAATATGGGATTGTTTGGTTTATAACACTGAATAAATAAATTCAAATGTGACATCCTGCAGTGGCTTAATTTTAAACAGATGTTTTATGGGTCTTTTCTTGTTGAATGTTTTTCTGGAGTGCAATAGAGGCTGTGTGAATATGATTTTTCACATCATTTGCTTTTGGTGGAAAAAGTAAATGCCTACATCGCCCCTCTTTCCCTTCCCCCCTCAAATTAAAGACTACATGAAATCTTACAATCTAATTCCTTAAGCAAGCAGCAGCTTCTGGAATCTATAATCACAGGGAACATGATGCTATTTTTTTTTCCCAGTTACATAGGATAATCTCGATTTGTGATATAACTTGGTTAAGTATGCTTCCAAGGTGAAATAAATGAGGAGGAGAGTTTGTTTAAGTATCCAATATTTTTGAGAGAGAAGTGTTTTATTGATGATCTAACTCTCAAAGATGCATGCAAATTGCATTTAGAATTTTCACTTTCTGTTTTTTTTTCCCCCTGTTCTGCAGTTGAGTAGTTGTAGCTAATATCCTCTTATGCATTTCAGGGTGAAACATCGCTACGTATGAAATTTCCAAATTTCACTGTCAAATTTCCAAACCTCGAGTCCTGACAGGATGAATTTATTTTTATCTTAAGCCTGATGAACTACTTGAGAATTTATTTTTATTTCCTCAAAAAATAAACTGAGGATTATATATACATATAGGCAGAAGTTGTGATTTTGTTCTATTGTTATAACCCAAAATATACTTAAACCACAATGGATTTTGTCATTTTGCATGCCATGAAATTTGTTGCCTAAGATAATGCTAAATATATGCAACTGTGTGTATATTTTTCTGCTTCTGGTAGTGCTGAAAGCATTTCAATTTTCAAGTACAT
The DNA here is from genome assembly GCA_947687605.1 of Reutealis trisperma. Classification (NCBI taxonomy): domain Eukaryota; kingdom Viridiplantae; phylum Streptophyta; class Magnoliopsida; order Malpighiales; family Euphorbiaceae; genus Reutealis; species Reutealis trisperma. The sequence continues at coordinate 116,347 of CANTUT010000900.1, forward strand.
TATGCTGCTAAAGATTTCATCTATAACTGAGTTCTATCCTTTTGAATTGCTACCTAGAACTTACTGTCATAATCAACTGTTGTATGTTGTTGCTGTGCAATTCTTGTCCAGGAAAGCTATTACTCTCTTTGCAATGCTGAGCTTCCCCACCCCATTTTTTCCAGGATTGGATTCCTTTACTTAATTTTATTGAGAACTCCATACAACAGCTTTGGAAGGAAAATGTGTTTTGTGGTATGCTCTCAGATTGTTGTGTTGTTTTATATGACTGAAATTTTTTATATTTGTTGGTTTTTTATTTTTTTCCCCTCCTAAATGTTTACAGCGGAATCCTCAGGTCATGCTGCTGGTATATGTAGGAAAGATGAAATCTGGAAGGAAGGTTGTTACAATATCAATTTTTCCCACTTGCTTTCTCTTGCTTTTTAGACTAGATATGTTTTCATTTTTGCACAAAACTGTTATTTTTGCCTTAGATATGTATGTCTCATGCTTCATGAATTATGAGGGAAGAATACAGGTTCACGCCTGAGACTTCTTTATTGCTACATTTTCTTGGTGCAGATTTGTCAGAGAATCCTGAATTTGCAATAAAGAAGTATGAAATTCAAAAACACAAGTCCTCTGATCACTTGGCTTCTTCCTATTTCAAGATGCCAGCCAAAGAGATTGGCCATAATTATAGTGGGGGGACTGACAAAGTTCCATTGCAAGAATCTTGCATGAATATTTCTGAATTCAAAGGACAAGAAACTGATATGGAATTTTTGTGTCATGATTACACTTTGCAATCATGGAATGACTCCCTTTCTAAGCATGCGACATCTGATGACAGTTTTTTATCATCAGATGATTATTTCTTGGAAGATAGATTCACTTCTGGAGAAAGATCCACTAATCATGAGCAGGGTGATATCTTGGGCTTAGAGTGGCAGAAGGAGTTCCCTGAAATCACACATGTTGAAAAAATTGAATCCTTTGGGAATTCATTTTCTTTGGATTGTCACAAATTTGGCGATGAATTAGATATTAGCAAGAACAATGGAAAACCTTTCTTACAGGGTTGCTCCTCACGAAGAAGGCTTCCACTTGGTTGGTCATTGTTTTCAAGTGAGGTAGGTGATGAATTTCCAGTTGATGGCTTCGAGACCAAAAGAAGAAGGATTTGCGCTAATGAAAATGTTGGCATCCTAAAGACAGATGCCAGTAATCACAGATTTGCTGTCTATCCACTGACCTTGCAGCAGCATGAGGTAACATGCTCGCCGGAGTTTCCTGCACATAGCATGGGAATTGACATGCCTGCTGATTTTGATAGTCTGTCAGGCGCTTGTGCGAAGTCATTTTCATTGCATGAAAACATTTTTGCCGAAGAGAATGGTCTTGGTTCTGATTCATTTGGCTCACACAGCCAGTCCATAAATTCTGAATGGTGTTCTCTTACTTCAGATGCCTTATTTCAAGACACAGCTTGGCCCATTGAACATTTTATAGATGATAATTCTCATGAATGGAGTGCAAGATTGGGTAAAAGGGAAAATCATTGGAATTTTGTAGATGATCAAGAAAGGGAGAACAGCTATTGGAACAAAATGGCACCAAAGAGATCTAGTGAAGACAATTTCACCTCAAGTAGTACAAATACTATGTTCATATTTAAGGATCATTCTGCAACTACAAAAGATATCAGAAAATTACTGCAAGGGCACAATGTAAATGGTGAATTATCTTTAGAACATTCTGACCTATCAGTTTGTGAGACTGACTGGTTACACTTAGATTTGCATTCTAGAGGTTATAAAAATGATAAGTATGAAAATACTGAAAATCAATTTAGATGTCGAGATTGGCAACAAGATGATTTTCCTAAAGAACGATGCAGAAGAAGTCAATCAGCTCCACCATTTTACAGGCATAAGAGGAGGTTTATTTCCTTAAGCCATCATTCTATGATGAAACAGGGAAATGCTCAGTTGTTCCGTGATGACCTTACTTCTCCAGGTATTCTTAAATTGCACTTTATGTCTTGGTATATTGATAACAGTCATCTAAATAGCCTGTACTGCACTCTCATGTAGAGATTGATGGCTTAAAGCATGTACAGTTTCAACCAAATTATGCAGAGGGCTTATTGATCTGCACTAGGTATTAGAATTTTCTTCTCCTCTTACATGCTTGTTTGATCCCCCAAAATATAACTAATTCTCTTTCTGAGGCCTGCTTTCAGCCCTAACAGGAAGAACAGGCAAGACATTATTCTGGACATGAAAGAGATTAAAGAAAGCAAAAATTGCAAACATTCTCAGTCTCTCCAATCTCATGATTCTCCAGTTGAAGGTAACTCCACCTTCTTAGGGAATAAGTTAAGGTTGTTGGCTTAAGGGCTTCGTATGGAGTGAAAATAGACTCAATTCTTGCGGAAGAGGTCAATGTATAGTAATGATGAGAATATTAAAAGGCACAACAAATTTAGCAATTCTATTAATATGTACATGGAATATTGTATAAACCTTGACTGTCCATATCATTTCAAACAGCATTTGGATTATATTATTGCCCAATAAGAAGTGCATTAGGCAGTGTCTTTTTCATGTCAAACATTTTACGGTTCTGATTTAGTTTCTTTCTTCTTTTTCTAATTTAGTTTCTTTCTTTTTTCCCCCCCACAAATTACATATAATTTATATAATCAACAGTATCTGACACATAATATAGTCACAATAACATATTTACCCGTGGGTGAATCTGTGCATGCCTGTATTTCTGTCTTTGCAGGTAAAGGCATACATGCAAAACATATTTGTATATTGTGTTGGTAGTTGTGTGTGGGTGGATGAGTGGTTCCATTTCATGCTAACTTTTCTTTCAGATCTTATTCCGAAGGAAATTCAGTACTTGACCAGTTATGAAACCAAATGCCGGAATTGTTGTCAACGAGTTGCAGTTGAGTAGTTTTGCAACTTTTGAGGGATTTCTTTAATATCTTTCTTCTCTGTGCAAGCTAAATTCTAATCAATTATAAATCATTTGTTCTCTTTTATGCAGAACCGCAACACATCATGCAATATTGACAATCAGTATAATATCCTCAACATCTCTTCAGGATTCTTGCATCTTTCTGGCAATTCGTTAGTACCAGAGTCTTTTCATAAGAATTGCCTTGAGAATGCCAAAGTTCTTCAGCAGGTGGACAAGAAATTCATCCCAATTGTAGCTGATGGGACACTTGCTGTTATAGACCAGGTGAATTGCTGTTATAGACTGGATCCATTGTGTCTTATTTCTCTTCATGTCGTTTTTCACTTCTTTGGGTGTCAGGGAGGGTGAACCTTCATGCAATGGTAAGGTTGCCACATTGTGATCTTGACGTTGCAGTTTCAAGCAATGAAAACAGTCTGCTTGAAATTGGGGAAGCTTTGAACATTGTACCCCTCACTATTTCTATATAACAATCTTCTTCTCTATAAGGGTACCTTAATTTAGATATAGGCTCAAAATAAAAATTGTATGGATTTAATCTGAATATCTATAATGGAAAAAACTACAGTTACTGATCAAGATGATGGGTTCTTAACAAATATCTTTTTCAATGGTAAGCCTTGGTTGTGCCAATTTTTTATGCATGTAATTCCACCTGTAGAAACATACAAGACTGATGTCTATATATACGTATAGGGATTTACAGAAGTTCTATGCATGTGGACGCACAAAAAAAAAAAAAAGAAAAAAAAAAAAGAAAAAGTTCTGTATATTTGGCATTATTCATGACTGACAGTGGCCCTATTTGACAGCATGCTGCAGACGAAAGGATTCGACTGGAAGATCTTCGTCAAAAGGTAAAAAAAAAAAAAAAAAAAAAAAAGAAAAAGTTAAAAATTCTGATATGAATTTTTTGTATGGAAACTTATAGACTCCCTTAATGCCTAGGTAATATCTGGGGAGGCAAAGACAGTTACCTATTTGGATGCTGAAAAAGAGCTGGTACGCTTCTTTTTTTCCCATGCCATGTTAGGTTCTGCAGTGTTCTGGTGTTAATGAGAGTTTTCTCATGTGTTTGAGATAACTATAACAACAGATCCTTCCAGAGATGGGGTATCAGCTACTTCACAGTTATGCTGAACAAATAAGAGATTGGGGATGGATCTGCAACATTAATGTTCAAGGTTCTGGCAGCTTTAAGAAGTAATTTCAGTGTCCCCTTCCAGCAAAAGTTTTATACTATTTTGTAAAAAATGAGTCCACTGATTTCGTATGCAAATTAAAATGAGAGTTACTCATTGGTTAAAAATGAACTGGAACCCAAGTGTAATGGCTGAGGTGCGGAGTCAATGCATATCTTCATGTATTTTAGGCTGTCAAAGATGTTAAAATGCTAAGGCCCTTTTATAAGCTTTACCTCTCATCATTCACCTATTATTATATTTATTGATATCAGGTTCTATTCTTGCAGGAGTTTAAATATTCTCCACCAGCAACCAACTGCGGTCGCACTTCTCGCGGTGAAGCATAAGATTCCTTTTCTTTTAACTTTACCTGTTTAATTATTTGGCCTATTGACAGCATGTTGGAGGAACACTTCTTTTCACTTTTATTATTTGTTGAACTAATTTATTTCAGATTGGTATTTGCTTATTTGAGGTTCAACTCCTGTTATGTCCTGTGCATTTTAATGCTGCCGTAATTATTTTATATGAATGACATGCAGGTACCCTGCATTTTAGGTGTAAATTTATCTGATGGTGACCTGTTAGAATTTCTTCAGCAGGTAATATGGACTTTTGCCATTTAGAATGCCCTCACTTCCCCCACTTCCCCCTTCCCCTGCCCCCTCTACCCCCCTCCTCCACCTTGCCTGCCAGCCCAGCCCCACTCCTCTGTTTGAAACAAATTTGATGTTTTGGTAATTCACATTCATATTGCAATCTGCAGCTTGCTGATACAGATGGCTCTTCTACAATGCCCCCATCTGTGCTTCGTGTCCTAAATTTTAAAGCATGCAGGGGTAAAGGAAACTTCTTTTTTCATTTTAAGGGTTATATTTTATTTAGGATACTAAAACTTGTCTTTTGAGGAATTTTCCTTCATTTTGTGAACTTTGCTTTTCTTGTCATTTCATTATTCAGGCGCAATCATGTTTGGAGATTCTTTGCTACCATCAGAATGTGCACTCATTGTTGAAGAGCTAAAGAAAACTTCACTTTGTTTTCAAGTAATAATGTCTAGATGCATAATTCATAGAAATTTTAGAACGAAATTATTATGTTTATAATTTTTGTTTGTTTTAATAGGTTGAGAGAGCTCATTTGAATAATCAATGATTTTTCTCTTTCTTTTTTTTTAAATCAAGTGTGCCCACGGCCGACCAACAACTGTCCCTGTTGTCAACTTGGGGGAACTTCATAAGCAGATGGCTAAACTGGGAGTGCTAGATGATGGTTCAAGTGAGTTGTGGCATGGGCTATGTCGTCAGGAGCTCAGTTTTGAACGTGCAGCACAGCGTTTAAGCACAGCTAGAGGTTACTGCTGATGAGAAATCAATCTAAAAAATTGACAGAATCATTGACAATTGTGCTTGCTGCTATAATTAGAGATACATTCATTGTGAATTCATTCTTTGTTGACTAGTGTGTATATCTCGGTTGTATTAGTCATGTAAAGCATGTCGGCAGATCCCACTATTGTATATTGAGGGATGATAAACTTGGCTCATTGATTCTATATAACATGCATTCACATGTAATGCATCCAAAATCTGTCTCCTTTATTTTTTCTCTTGAATTTTCCTTTTTTTCTATTAATTTTTTTTTGGGGTCAAAGAAAAAATGAATGATTTGTGATATCAATTTCTGCTCATGGAAGTACCATGTATTCCCCACGATCTGATGTGATGTTACATCCTAGAGGGATTATAATTGGAGATGCAAGTGGAGATTATTATTTAAGTTTCTATAAAGAAGGGAAATGTGAAATGTTTTTATCTTTGAGTGCGGTTTGAACGTTTGAATTATTGATTAAGCGATTGAGTTCAGTAATAATTCGTGGAAAATTATTAACTCTAGAGACACCATCATATGGGGGTAGTTAAAATTGTTTTAATTGCCGAAAGAACCAGAAATTTCTCGTTTCAAAGGGGGAATTGACAGGTTATCACATTTCGTTTCTTAAGATTCTCCCACCAGCCTAAGGGTGACAACTGATTAAAGGTGCCATCCATAGGTAGTGTTGACAAAGCCTCTTGACGGTCAGACGCGAATTGCAGAAATGTCTCCGGTGTTACTTTTATGTTTTACCCTATATTTGAGAAATTTATCATAAACGAAAGAAAATAATTTTTTTTTCTTCTTTATTTGGATAAGAAGAAAAATAAAATTATTTTTTTATTTATTTGAATAAGAGGGAAAATAAAATTATTTTTTATTTACCATCTTTCTTTATTTTCTCTTCAAATTGGATAGAGATTTGAAAGTAAAATAAGGTTACTTCTTTTCTTTTTAATTCTTGTTCTCTCATATTTTCCCTTATACAAACAAGGGGTTAGTATTGTAAATCCTTCAGATCAGTATGGTAGCACCTAAAAGGCAATGAACTCGCAGCAAACCAACTATGCTGAAATTTCCAAACACTTTCGCTATATTACTCTCACTATATTTATATCTATTAGTGGCAGTAAGCTGTTTTGACCTTTCTTCCCATAATTTCATATTGGAAAAAGCTACAAATTACAAAAAAATAGTCTCACATCTAAAAAAATTAGAAACTAAGTAATTAAAGGATAACAATCCAAATGAGTGGTGTTAGTGATTTTAGTACTAGTTGGATTCAAGTATATTTAATCAATCGCTAACAATCCAAATGACTAATGTTAGTGATTTTGGTACTAGTTGGATTCAAGTATGTCATATTCCATCTTCACGCATTCTTTCTCTTTAGGCTTTGCATTAAAGTTAAATCTCAAAAAGCTACAAACAAAATAGTAAAAAACAATTCAAAAATTCTCATACTTCTCCACGAGTGCTTGCAAGAAGTTGAGCACTCTATACACATTTCAAGCCTTTCATGAAACGATTTGTCGCAACAAGAGGAAAAAAAAAATCAAAAAAAGATGTATAATATTAAGCCATAACAACCATCAAAGATCATGAGTTTATCCTGTTCCACGTACTTCACCAACATTCTCAACAATGTATCTTTGATACGGCTAATTAGGCTTAGATGATGAAGTTTTCATGAAGTAAGCTTTAGAGATTGTTTGGCTTGCATGATGTGAACTCTTAATTTTGCACCTTTTAGTATGTTTTGAAGCTTAAAAGCATTTAGGCTCGGTAAACAAACTTTCAAAAGTCGAAAACTCTTAAAATGGAAAAATCAAGACATTTCTTTTTGACATTTGAACTCTCTCAAATCATCCGGGACTGAGTAATGAATACAATGCAATTGGAATAGTGTAAAATGGACAAGCAACGAGCAAGAATGTGCGAAAACGGCGAAATGGGCAGAATTGAGGTCGGCTACCGCACAGGCCTGTGTGGTTGCTACATAACCCTGTGCGGCATCACAGAAGTTTCTGCGGCAACTCTAGCGAAAATTCCTTTTTTCCACTATCCCACATTGGAAGTTTATGCATTATGAGCTCCAGCTTTCCTTATATATATAGATGACCTCTCTATTCTTCAAGACACCAATTTCTAGAGCTTGAAAAGTAATAACTTTAAGAAAACCGCTTTGCATTTGCTCATTGCTTCACAAAGCGAGTTGGGGAGTTTCTCCTTGATTCCTACCCAACCAGTTTAAGGCTTTCCGCCACCCGTTTATTCGAGATAAGTCTCTTGCCCAAGACTCGTGTCCGCTACCCAAGACTAGCTGCCGCTCGCTATTCAAGGCTAGCCCTCGCCTGCCATCCAATGCCAGCTACCGCTTGCTGTCCAAGGCCAGCCACTGCCTACCATCCAAGACTAGCTGCCACCCGTCATCTAATGCCAGTCATCGCTGGCCATCCGAGACCAGTTGTCACCCGTTGTCCGAAGTAAGCTTCTTTTCCTTTAAATTTCTTTTCTCTAAATTTCGTTGCTTCTTTTAGTTAGCTAATAAATTGATTCATCTAGGTTGCTAGCTAATTAACTCGGTAATCAATTAAATTAATTAATTAACTCAACCCTCTTTTAATCAATTAGTCAAAACATGATAAAGTGGCTAGGCTAAACTAACCCCTTCACAAAAAGGGAAAACTACATGCGTTCTGATTCCCATTCAAAGGGATACGTAGGCATGCTTGGGTCAAGCATCGAATCCAACTAAGATTAACCAACTCTCCTCCTTATCACCTTTTTCACTTACGTTTATTTTGCTTTCCTTTACTTAGTTATTAGGTTTAGTTTGAGAAATGTGTGACTTCCTTAGAATCCGTAAGAGCTAGAAGAGGTATTCCCTAAATTTGGATTTGATTGTAATATTAACTCTCTTTTATTTTGAATTCTAATTGTGTATAAACTTTATGAATTGAATGATCATACATATTATAAATTATTAATGCATTTTAATTGTTCATGAAATATATTTTAAGTTGCTTTTATATTACTTGACCAAACTTATTTTTTTAAATAAACCGAAAACCTAGTCTCCGAATCCTCTTTGGTTTTGAGGCCAGTGATCTTTTCCCTTTGGGTAATAATTGGAGTTAAATGGGTTTTTTCCTTATATTTTTTCAAATAAAAATAAATTAAGGTGGTGACTTCAAGAAATAATTTTCAAACCAATAAAAAATAAGCCCGAGGGCTTCCTCGTGAGTTCTTTCCCAAATGAGCATTTCAATTCCCTTTAAGGGATCAGACTAGTGCTCGGGCGAGGCCTCACACATGATAGTGTTGACCTCGGGAAGATTGCAACTCATCTTTTTTCTTTTTTTTTTCTGCACTATAACTTGAAAGAAAACTAGAAAGACAGAGATTAGAGAAAGAAGAAGTAGCTGATTTGCATGGCATGGGAAGGAAGCCCAATGCCTAAGTTAGCCATTGATAAATCTAAGAATATTTTTAGTGAAAGAAGGAGATTAGAGAATGAAGAAGTAGCTGATTTGTATAGGTTGCATGGCTACTATTTATACTTGAAGGTTCCTTCTGATGAATGAGAGTGGAGCATGTGTCATGCATCTGTAGTGACAAGGAAGAAGACTTATCCTAATAAGTGTTACTTAGAGAAGTATTCCTAATCATGAGATAGGTAAAGAAGGCTGCTTTGTCATGTAGAAGGTGTTGGGTCATACTTTGATGATTGAGTTTGGCGAAGAGGTGGAGTTATCTTGTAAATCTTTGGTGTGAAGATGTCTAGGCATAAAAGTCTTTCAGAGGTCTATTGATAGATGATTAAGATGGTGAGGATGGCAAAGAGGAGGATATCCTAGCGAAGGAATGGTGCCCTTCAGATAGCAGTGTATCTTTTGTACTCATTAACCATCTTGTTGATCTCTTGGACTAAGTTTCGTTCCTTATTGGGTTTTAGGTGAAGCCCATCAAATTTCTTGAGAGATCTGCATTCTTAGGGCCTAAAGTCCAAGTTCTCTTAAGGCATTTTTTTTCCTTATCAGAGGCCCGTCTATTTCAATAAAGATGTACTTTGTGAAGTCTTTGTTGAAACATATGTAGTGAAGCAATATTTGATTGAAGAGACTTCTTTGACTTGAGGTGTAATAGAATTGTTCAACCTTCGCAGGGAAATTGTTTGGCAAAGAAATGCTATGGTCATGAATCTTTTGAACTTCTAATAGCTAAGATTTTGTATGAATAATCGTGCCATTTTTTTTGGTTGAGGGTGATACGTGGCAGATTGAGTGGATGGGCTCTTCGATTTTAGCCGTTGGATCAATTTCCGATCACCTTTAGATTTGCTTTTTGAATTTCAAATTAATGATAGCTGAGCGGTTAGTGAGACTCCTTCCTTTATAAATAGTGCCTTCTTCTTCCTTGTCTTGTTTACGTATTCATAACTCTCTCTCTACTGTTCTTGTTGTTTTTCTGCCATTTTTGCTATTTAAAGCTCTGTGTCCTTTTGTTCTTACACTTTTCTTGTGTTTTTTCTTATTTCCTATCTTTGCATAAATGGAAATGGCCTTAAAAACTGTTGTTGTTGATTTCCCCACTACTCTATTGAACCAGTGGCACTTAATTACCACCACTATGGTGGCTAAGCGATTTGATAACTAGTCTAAAAACTTGAAACCTGCAGGCGGTGAGTTTGAGCTATACATTCCTAGGCTGGAAGAATTCTAATGGACAGGAAGAATGAGGAATGCAAAAATCCTTAAAGGAGTTACAAAAGGACTTTTATAACTGCATTTTCTCCTTCGACCAAATGGTTGTTGGATTGAGGTGGCCCCCCCTCCTTTCATGGTGGCATTGTTCAATCACTATCAAGTGAATCCTATGATGCTACATCCAAATGCTATAAGGGAGATTTTTTCTTTGAAGTGATGTGCACTACCTTGAGCATTACATAAATATTGAAGATGTTTCAACTCTTCTTCAAATTAGGAAAGTCAACTGAAGGCCTTGTATACACCAACTTCGCGCACGTGAAATGCCACCTCTTTTAATACAACAAGAAAAAAGTTCCCAATTGGGCAAGTTAGTTTGCTGTCATTAGGCGAAAAGTAAATGATGCTGTTGAAGTTCTTGGTTTTGGGTTCCCAGAATCCTTGATGAGTTCTGTAAGCAGCTTTGCTGATTGAATGAAGGACTTAACCCAAGAGGAAAAGGTAGGGATCAAGACCTTGATCCGAGGAAGGACATCCTACAATTTGAAAGCCTTAGAGATCTATATGAAACTTGAGACTGTCGAAGGTATGGTAATTTTGAACATACCAGTTTGTGTACTCATTTATAGTATTCACATTTGATAATATTCTTTGTTGATTTATTAACATCACTTATATCTTCTTTGTAGCTTCGTACAGTGAGGAAAGTGAACATTATGTTGTTGTAGAGGAAGAGTTGAAGGACATCACTCCTCTTACCTATAATTGTAATGCTCACCTATCATATGTGGATAAAGTGATTGGTAGTGGTCCATCAAAAGGAGTGGCAACCCTTTAAAGTTGTACTCCCTCCATTATATCTAAAGCTAATAAAACAAACTGCTAGTAAAAGAAAGAAGGCACTAGTTGCTGGCATTACTATCAATGTAGTAGCAGCAGTGAAGAAGGTTGCAAAGAAATCGAAGAAGTCTACTTTTGCTAGGAAGGAAAGAAAAAGGTAGATTGGTCTTCTGATAGCACCAGAAAAGAGGCTGTAGCCGAGCTTGCTAACTTGGCGAAGACCATAAGAGGAGAATCTACATCCCTTGCATTAGTGAATGAGGAAGATGAAGAGGACTTTGAAGTAATTTCTCCTTGGTGGGAAAGAGTAGGATCTTTGAGGACTACTCAAAGAGAAGAAAAAGTTGTTTCTTTTGTCGAAGAAACAAACACTCTTCAAAATGATGAGATTGCTCAGACCAAATAAGCTCAAACAAGAACAAGAGGCTCCCACTGCTAGTGTGATGGATCAAACAGATAGGGCTTGCTACTATTGGAAAAGCTTGCCCATCTTCGACCACCGAATCTCCTATTCTTGGTATGGTAAATTTATAACTTAGCACCTGATGATTTTGCATTTAGTGCTAAGTTCTTTTACTTATGTGTTTTGTTCTTTTGCAAAGAACTTAAACTTGTTGGATTTTGATGAATATTACAATAATCTAGTAGCTAAAGAAGCAAGAGGTGAGGCTGCTACTACTACTATTGCTACTTCTAAGGGTGAGCATGTAGGTATAGTTAGTAATGAACTATTACTTCAAATATATGTCGAAGCTCAACCAACTGAGGGGAGAAGTGCTAATGAAGTTGAGGTGAAGGTGTCTTCCAAAGCAATTACTAACCCTTCTGTGGATCTTATAGAAGATAAAGGCGAAGAAGAGGCTTGGAAGCATCCTCCCATTTCAGACTTTTCCTTTGTTGACACCAATCTCCTAGGGTTATCTAGATGCATAAAAAATGTCAGGATTGAAGCGGAGATCATGGACCAAAGACCCTTTTTTAGAATGAAGGGTGTGTTTATTAGTGGATTGAAGTACCTAAAGGAGAAGGTCATGAGTAACGAAGAGCTTCACAATAAAATTCCTCCAATTTGTCAACAATCCAAGGCTTTATTCCAGCATCTAGCAAACAGTGAAGTCATCCAGAAAGTTAATGACACAATCAACTTTGCCAATGATCTAGCTATGGGTCTACATCCTTTCCTATCTTCATGCGATCAGCCTAAATTTTCAACTAGGGAGTTGCTGCAAAGAGAAATCTTTGAAGGCTATAATGTAAATATCTCTTTGTTCACTGATCTTCATTTCATGTTTTGTTCCTTATTCACCCATTTATTTTTATGTAGACTATGAGAACTACCATAACGATAATAGAGTGCATGGATGCCTATGATGAGTTTTAAATTAAAGCTTGAAGAACAATAATGAAATGTACCGAGCTTATTAGAGAGCAGCACACTATCATCTATTATTTTCATAAGGAATTGAGGCAGTTAAGGAAGGAAAAGACCAGCTCCGATGAACTCAAAAAATTACAAGCTAAAGTACAAGGGCCATGAACCATAAGTGCTAGCTTGGTTGAGGAAGTGACTCATTAGCAAGGGAGGCTGAAAGAAGACGAAGAAGCCTTTGAGAAGAGGATTAGAGAGCTCAATGCTACTATCTCTTATTTAGAGGAGTCTTTATCATCAAGGGACAAATGTATTAAAGAGCTTTAGTCTTCTCTAAAGAGCGTAGAAAAGGAAGCACAAAACTTAAGGTCAAGGATTGATTAGTTGCGAGGTGAAGTAGATCAACTTAGGGCTAGCCAAGATAAACTAGCAGAAGCAAAGAGGAAGATCGAAGAACTAGAGCAAGAGCTAAATGCTGAGAGACACAAGTAAAACGAAGCAGTGCGTCAAGTTGAGAGTGCCAAGAAAGACCAGGAATTTGTCATCAATGATTTTATCAAGTCTGAAGTATTAAAAAAGTTCATTGCTCTTAAGGGAATACAGTAAGCCACCAATTTTTACAATAAAGCCATTGATGATGCTGCGAAGAAGTTTTCTGGAGACTTCGAGAAGGTTTAAAAAAATAAATTGGTGCAGTTCTTAATATTAATGAAGGCAATCTAGTTGTTTTGTTTTTTATAAGTCAAGGCTCTAGTTCGAAGGACACCTCTAAGCAATCTCCATCAAAATAGCTTCCTTTTTTGTTTTGTTTTTTTTTTTCTTTTAGGAGATAGAAAATTTTTCTGTACATAATACTCTTATAATTCTTTTGTAAAATTCTTTGATTCAATGAATAAACTTATATTCTTTTTCAATATTGCTTTGGCTTTTGAGACTTCTTTGGAAGTAATTGAATTGAATTAAATTTAAAATTGATACTTAACTCTTTAAGTTGAATCTTGAATTCAAGTAATTGAATCATTTGAAACTCTTTAAATTGAATCTTGAATTGAAGTAATTGAATCATTTGAACTTTGAACTATGAATGTGTGTTGTTCTCTCCCTTTAGAAAAGGAATAACTTATTCTTTTGTCTTGGCAATTATCATGTAGAATTCTTTACTTTAAGATTGAATGCCTTATTCTAACAAGGACTTTGGCTTTGCCATGGCGAGGGCTTTATCTTTGCCTTAACAAAGGAAATAAACCTCACCTTTATGAGGTTTTTAGATGCCCTCTTGCAGGGGACTTAGTGCTTCATCTTGGTGAAGGCTTTGACCATGCCTCAATAAGGACTTTGTCTTTGCCTTGGCAAAGGGAATATACCTCACCTTGGTAAGGACCTCACCTTGACGAGGTTTTTGGGTGCCTTCTTACAGGGGACTTAGTGCTTCATCTTAGTGAAGGTTTTGGCCTTACCTTGATAAGGGCTTTGTCTTCACCTTGGTGAAGGGAAAGAAAAATGTGAAGAATGCTTTATGAAGCAGAACATGTTGGAAAATACTTCATTTTTGAATTATTTATAGTACAGCTAGAGGTATTGAATTTTCCAAGTATGGGGAATTTCAACTTCTCCTAGCATTACAAATTTATATATTGTAGGACTTATCACTTTCTATACTTGATATGGTCCTACCCATATTGATGCCAATTTGCCTAATGCTTCTTTGCGGCCTGTGGCTTCAAGGTGTCTTAAGACTAGGTCTGCTTTAGCAAACACCCGAGTTCTAACTTTTTTATTGAAATAATTGGCTGCTTTAATCTCATAAACTTCTAAGTGGATAGCCGTTTTGTCATGAAGCTCTTATGAAAGATCTAAATCAATTCTTCTCTCTTTGTCATTTAGTTCTTCACTAAGAAAATTGATCATTCCACTCGATATGCTAATGTCAACTGGAATTATAGCTTCTGTGCCATAAGTTAGACTAAAAGGAATTTCATCTGTCATTCTCTTGGTGTTGTTTGATATGCCCAAAAGACGTGATAGAGTTCACATGCCCAACCTATCCATATCCATCAAGCTGCTTTTTGGGCCCTTGGAGGATAGTTTGATTAGCCACTTCGACTTGCCCATTCAATTTGGATGAGTAATTTTTGAGAAGTGTTGTATGATATGGAGACCATCACAAAAAGCTCAAATTTTGAATTATCAAATTACTTTGTATTATACTAATTAATTGATATGGAATACAAAATCGACATGGATATTCCTCCAAAAGAATTTAATTTTTTTTTACTGTAATTGTGGCAAAAGCTTCGGCTTCTACCCATTTGGTAAAGTATTCCACAGCTATTAGCAAGAATTTTCTTTGATTTGAAACCATTAGGAAAGGCCTCAGGATATATATCCCCACTTAGTAAATGGCTAGGAGCCTATGATTGGGATTTGTTCTACTACTAGAGTGCATTGATTTCAAGCATACTTTTGATAAATAGGATAGCTTTGTACCATTTTAATGATATCTTGTTTAATTGTTGGCCAAAAGTATCCTTATCTATCACTTTCACTGCCAGTGCTGTGCCTTCTAGGTGCATCCCATAAGACCTTTCATGTATCTCTTGTAACACATAACATAGTTCAATTGGCTAGAGACATTTTAACCTTAGCAAAGAATGGACTCTTTTATAAAGTATTCCTTGAATTAAGGCCTTGGCCTTTTCTATGTACTTTAGCATAGTTTCATCTTTACCTCAAATTCTCCCTTAATCTGACCCACTATTAATTGAGAATCACTGAAGACTTTTAACGTTTTAAGCCTTAAACAATCAGCAAGTAATAACCCTTGGATTATCGCTTTATACTCACTTGTGTTATTCGTGGTTAAGAAGTCCAATTTTAAGGCATATTTTAATAGAAAACCATTCTCTTCTTTGAGTGCTATGCATGGCCCATTACTTCCCATACTACTTGCCCCATCTATATAAAGTTCTCATGAGGAACTATTAAGAACTAGTAAAGAACTTAATTCAACTTGTTGAGCAGCTTCATTCAATGTTGTTGCATCTATCGAAGATAGTGGAATGGAGAAAGAGCATTAAGAGATGAAATTTGCTAAGGCTTATGCCTTGATGGATAATCATGGCTTGTATTGTAATCCATGTTGGCCTAATTTAACTGAACAGCATAACATTTGCCCTAAGGTCTCTAGGCGATGAAGAACTTTTTGGAGTAGTTGATTAGAGACCACTACTCCTTAATATGCTTGAAGGTAGACTTTGTACTTTCTGACTAATAGGAGTAGAGCATAAGCAAATTTTTCTATAAAAAGATAATTCAATTTAGCACCTTGTAGGATTTTGCTAAAGTAATAAATTGGCTTTTGTATCAAACCTTCTTTGCAGATAAGAACAAAGCTTATTGATTGGTCTAAAGCAGACAGGGTAGATCAAAATTTGTTCTCCAGGCAATATCTACTTAGAATCTGCTCAGAGTTGAGGAAAGCTTTAAGTTGTTTGAAGGCCACTTTGCATTCAGGCGTTCACTCAAAAGTATCTGTCCTCCTTAATTTTTTGAAGAAAGGCATATACTTTTTAATAGGTAAAGATAAAAGTTTGTTAAGCGCTGCTATTTTTCCTATTAGTCTTTGTACTTCTTTCACATTCATCGGTGGGGCCATATCAAGGATTATTTTGACTTTATCTGGATTTGGCTCTATTCCCTATTCGCTGAGTATGAAGCCAAGGAACTTTCTACCTTAGGATTTAGTTTCATCCCATAATCATTCATTTCTACAAAGATTTCTATGAGATCTCTTATATGATCTTCAAAATTTATGCTTTTAACTATCGTATCATCAACATATGCCTTGATATTTTTGCCTAACAGATCTTTAAACATCATGTTGATGAGTTGTTGATAGGTTGCTCCAGCATATTTAAGGCCAAATGGCATGGAAATATAATAATAAATACCTTTCTTAGTGATGAAGGATGTCTTCTTTTCATCATCCAAGTGCATCCTTATATGATGGTACCTTTTCTTTGCATCTAATGACAATAGAAAGCTGTAGCTAGCTGTTGAATCTACTAGCTTATCTGTTATTGGTAATGGGTCTTTTGGACAAGCTTTATTAAGGTCAGTGAAATCTACACTCATCTTGTAGGTGCCATTCGGCTTCTTGACTATAACAATATTGGCTAACCACTTAGAATAGTGTACTTCTCTGATAACCTTACTCCAAGAGCTTGTTGACTACTTCTTCGATAACCACTTGTCTTTCTACCCCAAAGCATCTCTTTTTCTATTTGATTGGTTTTTAAGTTTGGATCAACACCAAGTTTATGGGTGATGATCTTAAAATTAATCCTAGCATTTTGTTGAAGTCCAAGCGAAGTTAGGCAAATTTTCTATGGGAAAATGTTAAGATTCTCTCTTTTGGTCTTTACTTAATGAAAAATTGATCAATAGAAATTTCTTTGATTCCTCTTGCTGGATGAAGAACTTTTTCGATTTGCCCATCAATTCAGTTCTCTAGGGTGGCTTCGATTATGTGAATTGAGTTTAGACTTCTATCATTACAACTCCTTCTGAGGAATATTTCCTCTTCTTATAGTCTTTGACTGTATGATTTGTTTAATTAGTAAGGTTCCAACTAACATGGAACTCTCCACCCGATGGCCTTAGAATAGTCATCTTTAATCTTTGAATGTTCACTGAAGCATCAAGTGCATATAGCAGTGGTCTTCCTATTAATATATTATAGGCAAAAGGTGTTTACACAACTACAAAGGTTGCCATCATTGTAACATAGTCTGGTGATATGCCTGTAGTAAAGGGCAACCTTATAAATCCCTTTGATGGGACTTCAGAGCCATCTAACATATGAAAAGGATTATTCAATTCCTCTAGATCTTCGTCCTTTATTCCCATTTTTCTATGTGCTTCTAAAGTGATTAAGTTGATCGAACTACAATCATGATCTAGAATTCTCTTCCCTATGAAGTTGGCGACTATAACTTGAATCACCATTGGACTTGCATGTGAAACTTCTGATGTATTCATGTCATCCCACATCTTAGTTTTGTTGTAAAAGACAAATTCGGGTGATTCTTGTTTTCTTACCAAAGCTTTAGCTTTAGATTTATTGAGAGGTACATTGATAGCCCCACCCAGTGCAACTATGAATGACACATGTTGTACCTTCATTCATAGGCTGTTTGCCTTAATCTTGAATAGCTTTTGGTTCTTTTCTTTCTACTCTTTTCACTTTCACAAATTTCCTAAGTTAACATCCCTGAATTAATCTCCATATCTCTTCCATTAATGATTTGCATTCGTTGGTATTATGGCCATGTGGTCATTGAAGAGACAATACTGGTTTTGTCTCTTGACTTTGCAGATCTTTGCATAGGTTTTGGCCTTATCCAGATGCTTTGGTCTTGAAATGCTGCAAAGACCTTAGTTGGGGGTGGCATTAAGAGGTGTAAGTTTTGAAAGATCAAGACAAGGTTGTCTTGGCCTTCTTGGACCTCGTCATCTAGATGTACATTGCTGCTATTATTGATTTGTTTACATTGTCGAAGCCACAATGACTTCTTGCTTTTGTTTCTTCACCGTTTCTTATGATATTGATACTTTTGACCTTCTATTCTTTGAAATTTGACTGTAGCCATAAGCATCATCTTGCCTGATGTATTTTTGAGCTATGGTCATGGTCTCCTCGAGAGTTTGTGGGGCATGCCTACTCAAGGATTTGAAATAGACTCTATGAGTCATACCATTTTGGAGTGCTTTGATAGCTCTCGATTGGTCTAGCTTCATTACCTTTAAAACTTCTTTATTGAAGTGAATTATATAATTTCGAAGAGATTCTCCTTCTTCTTGGATTATCTGTTCCAAGAATTGGATCTTCTTTTTAATTGGGATGCTTGTTGCAAACCAATAAATGAAGTTCTTAGCAAGTTGTTTGAAAGAAGAGATCTTGCCTTCTTCTAAACTGTTAAACCACCTAGTGGCAGCTCCTTCCAAAGACCCACAGAAAGCTTAGCATAAGACTACATCTCGCATGATTTAAAGTTCCATAGCATGCTTGTAGTCCATGACATAAGTCCTTGGATCATATTGTCCATTGTATCTTGCGATGGATGGTGACTTGAACTTCTCTGGCATTTGGTAATCACTTGTTCTTTTGACGAAGGGTGATTTCAAGGCAAGTGCCAGATTTTTATCCATTACCTTCTTATGTTGATCTATCTCCATATCTTCGAAGAGCTTCTTCATTTTGTCCATCATCTCTTTAGGATCAAGTTGACTAGTAGCTTCTTAGCTATATAGGCTATTATGCTTCTTATGATGAGAGGAAGCTGATTGGGATCGTTATGCCCTTTGTTTAGAATGTCCCCCATGACTGGGAATTAGGTTGTCCTTCTCATTGTCATGAGAATCTTGTCTCTATTCATTTGTACATTGCCATGGTTCTTTGCCTCGAAGTGATCTTTCATCATTAACATACAAATTCTTTCCATGCTTAAACCTTTTATCCCTTCGTGGTGAAGGGATTCTTCCATTACCTTTTTCATTTCTAGCCACTTTGTCTCTATCAACACTCACCACCTTAGATTTTAACCTTTATCTTGGCTTTTTTCAGCCCTCGCATCACCATGAACTTTAGGTTGATGAGGTAAAGGCTGATTCATATTGCCCTAACTACATATTCTGTGACTGTGACAGTTTCATGGGTAAAGGGTGTAGGTGTTTGATTTTGTGTAGCAGCCAAGACTTGAATTGTAGAAGATAAGTGTGAAACAATAGTGTTTAATAATCGTAGTGATGATGGAACATCATTTAAGGTGTAAAGGTGATAGTTGAAGGAGTTTGAGTGTTATGTGGCATCAAGTTGTTCAAATATTGCGCAGAAGGTTGCAAATCCATAGGGATGGCTTAAGAACCTTTTAAAGGAATTGATTGATGTGCTAATGTCCCCGAGACTGATACTCCTATTGAATCTTGACTCATAGAAGTATCAGGGACCCCTTTTGCAGACATTCCTTGATCTTGAGGCTGTGAAGAAGAGGGTTGTTCTTCATGTTGAGTCATTTTTCTTGTTAGTTTGCAAGTTTGATATATTTATTGGATTTTTTATGGTGTTTAAGTGTTTATGACAAGAACAAAGAAAGGAAAGCTATGGCAGCTATCCTCTAAGAGAAGGAGAAATCGTAGGGTTATAAAATCTAGCTACTCATTCCTTATAGACAGCGCCAATATGATAAGCTCATAATTCGTATTAAAGGAGATGGGCCAGATTTAGGATAAGATGGATTGCATGAGCTCTATATAATTTGCAAGACAATAAGAAAGAATGAGGGAGCCTAAGCTATGGCCTGGGAAGGATGCTCTGACGCCCAAGTTAGCCATTAATAGAGTTGAGAATATTTTCAGTGAAAGAAGGAGATTATAGAATGAAGAAATAGCTTATTTGCATTTGTTGCATAGCTACTATTTATACCTAGAGGTTCCTTCTGATGAATGATGGTGAAGCACGTATCATGCATCCATTACGAGAAAGAGGAAGATTTATCCTCATAGGTGTCACTTGGAGAAGTCTCCCTTATCATGAGGTAGGCGAAGGAGGCTGCTTTGTCATGGTGAAAGGTGCTAAGTCATGCTTTGATGGATGAGCTTGGCAAAAAGGTGAAGAGGTAGAGTTATCTTGTCACTCATTGGTGTAAAGATGTCTGGATGAAGAAGTCCTTCAGAGGTCTATTGGCAGATGACAAAGATAGTGAAGATGGTGAAGAGGAGGATATCTTGGCAAAAGAATAATGCCTTTCGGATGATAGTGTATTCTTTGTGCTCATTGATCATTTTGTTGATCTGTTGGACTAAGTTTCGTTCCTTGTTGGCTTTAGGTGAAACCCATTAAATTTCTTAAAAGATCTGTGTTCTTAGGGTGCAAAGCACGAGTTTTCTAAAGGTGTATTTTTTCTTTATCACTATGAGAGGTAAGTTGAATTTTATCTTCTGAAGTAAAAAAAAGTAGAGAAAGATAAAAAAAAAAAATAAATGAAATTGTCTTTAATTTTATTATTATTTTTTATGTAAATAATAAGCGTCTATTTGACGAATAAAAATTATACTTCTTAACAATTTATAAATAAACCAAATATATTTTAAATAAATTTCTCGATAAGTATATTTTATATTTCTCAAGTATGTTTCCTCGAAAGTAGACATTTTATATTAAATGAGGTTAAGTAAGACTATGGTAGCATTGCTGTAATTCGAGTTGCCTGATCTCGTTAAGGGAAGGAGATGCAAATAGCATATTAGATGGAGACTCTTTGAGTAAGATCATGGAAGGAATAGGATTTTAATTTAGTAGAACAAAATTCGTAGCATTTGTTTATTTTTTTTTATAGGGATATACATAAAGTCATAAGTATATAAATATAAAAAGCTGAACTAGAAAAATTTTTGGAGTGACAAGGATGGTTTTTTGTTAAGAAAAAAAGGGTGAATATAAAAAAATAAAAATAAAAATTTAAGAGAGCAAATACGAAAAAAATAAAATTTTGGGATATATATATATATATATATATATATATATATATATATATATATATATATAAGTATTTTCACTAAATTCTTTTTAATTATATATTTATGATGGGTAATATGATCATTTATTAATTAAATAATATAATTATCTCATTAGATTTAATTTAAACAAAAAATTAATAAATTCAATTAGAGCCAAAAGAATAATTATTATTTAATATATAACTAATTATATTTAATATCTAATTGTATTTAATTTAAATAAAAAAAAGATAAATTTAATTAGAATAAGGAAAGAATACAATAATTATTATTTAATAAATATAATTAATTATATTTAATGTTAATAAGAAAGAATTCAATTATAATAAATTATATTTTTTATGTGTTTTTTAATATTAAGTAGCTTTTTAATCAAGTTTCTTAATATTTGAAAAAACATAAGAAGCTTGCTCAAAAACTTCTTAATATTCAAAAAACTAAAAAAAAAATTTAGAAGTTCGAGAAAATCTAATTTGACTTTGATTGTTCAAATATTAACAAGTTAAAAAAATTTTAATTTGATTTTTATTATATAAATTATTACTTTATTTAGAAAAATTTTAATTTGATTTTTATTATATAAATTATTACTTTATATCACTGTAAATTTTAAAATTAATTATTCTATCATTAGTTATAATTTGTATGTTCTAAAAAATAATAATAATTTATATAAATAAATCCAATCAGAATAATTTATATTTTTTATATTATTTCGAATATTAAGAAGTTAGAAAAATTCTAATTTGACTTTGAAAAATTTTAAATTATTTTTTATTCTATCAAAAAAACAAAGTATACTAATTGAGAGTTTATTTAATAATAATGAGCAAAATGTTATTATTACATTATTAAATATCAAAGCTTTTATTTATAATGGTATGTTTTTCTCTAAAAAAATTAGTTTGTTTGCAATTTTATAAACACTTAAATTTAATATTTATTTTTTAAATTTTTTGTACTATAGTCGATATTCAACTATCAGCATTGAAATACTTAACTTAAATTTAAATTTTTTTTTTTAATTCTCTATGCTATATCTGAGTTTCAACTATCAATATTAAAAATTAGTACTATTCAAATTAATTCAAATATATCAAAAGTTCATGAGCTAGGAGATTTGAGAGTATATTATTTTTAAAATTTATTTTTAATAAATTTGGAAACTCATTATTTATTTATAAAAATATTAATGTGATTATAATTTATGAAATTATCAGTTATGATAATATAATATTAAAGGGTGGTGAAAAATATTTGTAATAAAATATTAAAAGATTTAGACAATGACCAAAAGTGAGTCTAAAAGAAATAATAAAAAATACATTTCAAGTAATCATATATATATATATATATATATATATATATATATATATATATATATATATATATATATATATATATATATATTGGCATTACTATTATTGCAAGACATTATCCCTTTCAATTCGATAAGATAAATTTTAGTTCTGAACTTTATACGAGGTTCAAATTTAAAACAAAAATATTACTATATAAATGTAACAAATTTAAGTGTGTCTATATATATATATATATATATATATATATATATATATATATATATATATATATATATATATATATATATATATATATATATATAGACACACTTAAATTTGTTACATTTATATAGTAATATTTTTGTTTTAAATTTGAACCTTGTATAAAGTTCAGAACTAAAGTTTATCTTATCGAATTGAAAGGGCTAATGTCTTGCAATAATAATAATGCCAATATGTTAATATGTATTTGCTTTTCACATTATTAATATATATTTGTTTTATGTCATAGGTATATATTAAAAATTTGAGTATTCGATAGAGACATGAATGTTCGTATAACTCTATATGAAAATATTTAAATATTGATGAAATGTGTAGTTGACAAATATAAAAAAAATCTATAGAGGTACGGTTTTGTAACATATGACAATATGTTAATATAAAGTTTAGTTAATCACATATTTATTAGATCACTTCTTATTTTAAAATTTTATTATGTCTTATTTTTTATTTATTGTATAAAGAAAGAGACCATAGCAAATTTGTTGAGCTAATCTATGGGATGAAAGAACAAAAAAGAAAGAGGGAAAACTTTGATCCATCACCCATCCACCTTGTACAAGAAATTGATTGGCATGAGGGGAAAAATATTATTTTCTTGTGAAATTAACTAAACAAGATCATCTAAAAGATAAACTTAAAGTTTTTACTGCAGAAGAGATTCAAAATGTATCAATATAGAAGTAATAAATATTAAAGAGGAAGAAGAAGATGAAGAAGCTCCACTACTAAGGAAAAATCAAGATCTAAAAAGACTAAAAATTTATGATTATAGTATGATTGTTTCCTTTTATAGGAAAAATTATTTAATTTTTTTATTAACAATAATAATAGATCAGTTTATTTGATATTTAATATCAAAGTTACAAAAATATAAGTTGTCACAATAGAAAAAATTAAAATCTTCATTAATTTATATGATTAGAATTAATAATCTATTACAAGTATGTTTATAAAATTATATTAATTAGTAATATATTTTTTCAGAGGCAAGGAAATAAGAAATTAGTGAACAATTTGAAAGTTTATCTTTAAATAAAATTATTATTTTATATTTTTTAATGAACAAATCCAATAAAACAAAAATAATATTAATAATGAACAAAAGATGTACTTTGCTTGGCCAAACAATAAAATTTCTCTTTTGACAAAAGCAAAAAGAATCAATAATCTTCACACTTGTTAAAATGCTATTAAACTTAACAGTTTTTTCATGTTATATTTATTAACAGTAAAAAATTGATCAATAGTTGCTTTTTAATTTTCTCTCTATTTGTAAGTAAATAAGAACTAATTCAAAGTTCAAACTATTGAATTCTTTGAAAGAATAAGTTATTAAGAATTTCAAATTATTATACTATCAGATAAATTTCAACTAATATTAGAGAAAATCTTTGTTGAAAAAAATAAAAAGATAAAAGAATAACATTTAAAAAATAAATGTAGATAAATAAATAATTGAGTATAGAATATCTAATATAATATATAAAATATATAAATAAGTAAATTTTTAATACGAATTGAAAAAGATAAAGTTAAATAAAATTTTATATTTATTTTGAATCAAAAGATATCTTTATTTTATATTTATTTTCGATTGAATAATCGAATCATCATAAATACAAAAAAAATTCTATTTTCATCCATTCTATTACTTGCTAACTCTAAGATTCACACTGATACACATAAGCACAAAATTCAAATACGACACAATACCTATAAGCTCCACCATTTATTTCAAGAACATTATATTTCTTCACACAGAATTCAATGCATTACGAGACTGTACAATTCCAAAGAGTCAAATTAGATTTAAATATTTTGTTTATAAAATTTTACAAATGCTTAATTTTTTTAAATTTGAAAAGTTTAATTTAAACTGTATAGAGAGATTGAGAGAGAATATTAAATAGTGATATCAAATAAAAAAAAAAAAAGAAGGTGTGGATTGTACTAAAGAATAGATTCTAAACACATTATTATCAAATGGCTTGCCACCTCATAAATTAAAACTAATAGTTCATTATCTCATAATATTACTCAATAGAATGAAGATAGTACACAAAAAATTTAATAAAAATTAAAATGTTATACATTCAGAAATAATAGTAGGATAATATGCAGAAAAATAAGTCCTATTGCCAAGGATACCACTATCACATGCTGAAAATGAGTGATATCTTTTTCATTTTAGAAGAAAATAGTTTCTTGTACATTTTTGTTTTGCAACGACTATTAATAAAGTATTAGGACAAACAAACCTAATATGGAGATTTATTTACCATTGATAATTTTATATTGTATTTTCAAGAGGTGTTTGAGCATCTACTATGAAAAAATATTGGTCAAAAGTAAAAAGCCAAATAAATAGAAAGCAACTTATACTAAGAATGTAATGTATAAAGAAGTCCTGTTCTATAATAGGTATCATAATTTAAAAAATAATATCACATAATATTCATTTAAATTATTTTCATGTCATATAACATTTATATTAATATTTAAAATATAAATATTTGTAAATTAAATTATATTTTAAAATAAGTCGTAATAAGTTATAATGAAAATCAACGTGCGAAGTACATTAGAGGTGAGTAAATTTATGGAAGGGGAAAGAAGGGAGGGGGGAGGAGAGGGGGACAAGCAAAATTACTTAAGAACTCTTCATTAAGTCTTTTTTTTTTTTAATTGTACATTTATAATAGGTAATATGGTCATTTATTAATTAATTAATATAATTATCTATTATATTAATTTAAATAAAGAACGATGAATTCAATTAGAATAAAAAAATAAAAAAATAATTATTATTTAATATATAACTAATTATATTTAATATCTAATTATATAATTATTTAATATATAATTAATTATATTTATTTTAAATAAGATTAATATATTTTATTGATTTTCAAGTTCATATTGTAGTATTAGTATTACTAATTTAGCTTATTAATTTGAAAAATTAGTTAATATTTTAATATTTATTTATAAAAATTTTTATTATAATAAATATTATTCCTTTTATGTCAACTTTCACATATATGGTTTACAATAAAATAATTAATATCACAAATTAATATAATAATTTAAAAATAAATATTTGCTAGCAAAAAATTTATATTAAAAATTTTTTGATGAATTATGGTTTTATTGGTAAATATTTAGTAAAATATTATATTTTTGTATAATAATATAAGTTTATGATTAGTTTCACAGGTTGTTTATGTATTTATAGAGTCGCTAGAAATTCAAGTATAACCAAATGTGAAAATTTATCGTATCCCTAGTATAATAATAAAAAAAAAAATGCAATTGTACATATGTTAAGAAAGCAAGAAAACCAATGCAAAAAGAAAAAAAAAATTAATAAGTTGTTCTCTAGCAAAATTAAGATTAACATGATAAAAATTTTAATTCGACCTCTACTCAAATTTTAAGATATAATTGGCATAAAATATAAAAAAAAAGTAATAAATGATTTTCATAATACAAAAAGATGAAGGCAAATTAAAATTACTTACAATCTTTCATAATTATTTGTCATCCTAGATATATTTTTATTTTAATTAAAATATTAATACTAATAATAAAAAAAATCTCAATGATTGGCCGATAAAATTATTAAATTATTAAATATTAATAATAACTAATTATGATTATGTAGTTTAATATAATTAAAACTAATTGTGCTTAGAAGATAATTAATTAATTAATTTGTCCACTTATTTAAGAAGAAAAGTTAAACTTAGATGAACATTACAAACTAAATATTATGCTAACGAGTTTGCTAAATCTTAATAAATGATAGACATGTATTTTTTTAGTAAATAATGATAAAAATATCTTCTAAGAAAATATTTACATTTAAATTTTTTTTGATTAATTATGGTTTTATCAGGTAAATATTTAGAAATTTATTATATTTTTGTATCATGATATGAGTTTATGATTATATTTATGACTTTGAGAAATTCCATTGCTGATTAAAAAAATTATTTTTTGTTCTATAGGAATATGCAACAAAAAAAAAGTATATTAATTGAGAGTTCATTTAACAATAATCATCAAAATCATATTATTGCATTATTAAATGTTAAAGTTTTTATTTATAATGATATGTTATTTTCAAGAAAAAAAAATCAATTTGTTTGTTATTGTATAAATATTTAAATTTAATATTTGTTTTAAATTCTTTATATTATACTCGAGCTTCAACTATCAATATTGAAAATTATTACTATTCAAGTTAATCCAAATATATCAAAAGTTTGTAAGCTATTATTTCTAAATTTTATCTTTAATTATTTTAGAAGCCTATTGTTTATTTATAAAAAATATTAATGTGATTATAATTTATAAAATTATCAGTTATGATGACAAGATATTAAAGAGCGATAAAAAATATTTGAAATCAAATACAAAAAGATTTGGACAAGTACTAAAAGTGAGTCTAAATGAAACAACAAGAAAAGTATTTCAAGTAAATAATGAAATGATATATATAGATAAATACTTGAATTTGTTATATATATATATATTTTAAATTTGAATCTTGCATAAAATATAAAAATAAAGTTTACCCATTGATTGAAAGGAAAACAGTATGGCAGATGCAATAATAATGATATTAAATATATTAAAAAGTATTTACTTTTCAAATTATTAACAAGTATTTGTTTTATATCATATTTATATATTAAAATTTTGAGTATTTGATGAAGATATAAATATTCATATAATTATATATGAAAATACTTGAATATTCATAGGCTGCACAATTGATAAATATAAAAAATCAATAGAGGTATATTTTGTAATATGTTATATTATGTTAATACAAAATTTAGTTAATTATATATTTATTATATCATTTCTTATCTTAAAATTTTAATATATATTATTTTTTATTTATCGTATAAAGAAAGAGGTCATAGTAAATTCTACAAGAAATTAATTGGCATGAGGAGAAAAATTATTATTTTCTTGTAAGATTAACTAAATAAGAGTATTTAAAAGATAAAATTAAAGTTTTCATTAAATAAGAAATTCAAGATGTATTAATGATAGAAACAGAAATAATAAATATTAAAGAGAAAGAAGAAGAAGAAGAAGGCACACTACTAAGGAAAAATATAAAAATTGAAAAAGATTAAACATTTACAATTATAACATAATTGTTTCCTCTTATAAGAAAAATTATTTATTTTTTATTAAAAATAATAATAGATCATTTTATTTGTTTAAATGTATTTTTTATTTTCAAAAATAATAGTTAATTTTTTATTTTATGACAATATATTACATTATATTTTCTTATATTTTGATATTTAATATCAATGTTGCAAAAATATAAATTGTCACAATAGAACAAATTAATATTTTAATTAATTTATGCAGTTCGAACTAATAATCTATTGCAAGTATGTATATAATACTATATTGATTAACAATATATTTTTTAAAAGTAATGAAATGAGAAATTAGTAAACAATTTTAAAAATTTATCTTTAAATAAAATTAATATTTTATATTTTTTAATGAACAAATCCAATATAATAAAAATAATATTAATAATAAATAAAAGGTTTGTTCTCTCACTTAGCCAAATAATATATATATATATATATATATATATATATATATATATATATATATATATATATATATATATATATATATATATATATATATATATATATATATATATATATATATATATATATATATTTTATAAAAGAAGAAGGGAATTAGTAATTTTCACACTTGCTAAGGTATAATTAAACTTAACAACAAAAAAAAAAAAAAAATTAATTTATAATTGCTATTCTCTTTATTTGCTAAGCAAATAAGAACCAATTCAAAGTGCAAACTATTGAATTTTTTGAAGGGATAAAGCTATTAAAAATTTCAAATTATTAAATTATCAAATAAATTTTAATTTATATTAGAGAAAATTTTTATTCAAAAATTAAAAAATAAAAATAAGACATTTAAAAAATAAATATAAATAAATACATTGATTCCAAAATATCTAGTATAACATATAAAAATATATAAATAAATAAATTTTTAATACGAATCGAAAAAGATAAAGCTAAATCAAAATTTATATTTATTTTGAATAAAAAAATGTCTTTATATTATATTTATTTTGGATTGAATAGTTGAATCATTATAAATTAAAAAAAAATATATTTTTTATTCATTATATTACTTACCAACATAGGGCTTACACTAAACCACGCAAGTACAAAATTAAAATAGAACACAATACCCCTGAGCACTACTACTTATTTCAAGAAAAATATATTTTTTCATATACAATTCAATGTATTGTGTGACTGTGCAATTATAAAGGGCCAAATTAAATTGAGATATTTTATTTGTAAAATTTTATAAATGCTCAATTTTTTGAAATTTGAAAATGTTTCATTTAAACTGAATAGAAAGATTAAGAGAAAACATTGAACTGTAATATCAAGTGTAACAACAAAAAGAAAGAGTGGATTATACAAAAAAATAGTTCTAAACATATTGTTTCTAAATGACTTGTCATCTTATAAGTTGGAATTAAAAATTAATTGTCTTACAATATTGCTTAATGAAATTAAGATAGTGTGCAAAAAATTTAATATGAATATTACACATTTAAAAATAATTGTAAGATAACATGCAAGAAAATAAGTCCAATTGCCAAGGATTCCACTATCACAGCTAAAAATGATGGATATCATTTTCATTTTAAAAGAAAATAGTTTCTTGAGTATTTTTATTTTGCAATAACTATTGACAAAGTACAACGGTAAACAATACTTAATGTAGATGTGTATTAATCATAGATAATTATATGTTATATTGTCAAAAAGTATTGAATATTTACTATGAAACTATTGATTAAAAGTGAAAAGTCAAATAAAAAGAAAATAGTTTACACTAAAAATATAATTTATAAAAAAATTCTACTACCTAACAGGTACTATAATTTAAAAAAAATATTATATAATATTTATTGAAATTATTTACATATCATATAATATTTATATTAATATTTAAAATATAAATATTTAAAAATTAAATTGTATTTTAAAACTAATTGTAACAATTTATAATAAAAATTAACATGCAAAAACAAATTAGAAAAAATTAGTATAAAAATATATTAAAAATGATAAGTACAAAAGTACAGCCCCAGGCCCAGCCCGGCCATTTAAGCTCGCCAACGATGCAGCGAGGGCGTGAGGCCATGGATGTGTGCTATTTGATTTATTTATTGTTTGTGATTTTTTGTACAGATTCAGTTACTATAATATTTGTCAGTTGCATAGTATTTCTTAGTGTTTTAAAAATTGGATTTGTATTCGAATCGATCAAATAATTAATTTATAATTTAATTAGTCCGATCAATTAAACCGAAGATTCAACCGGTTAAATAAAATCCATTTGATTCCTTGTTTTTTAAAATTTTTTGACTGATTTCCATTAATATAGGTTCAATTAGTTAAAAATCGGTCAAAAAATAGTTAAACTAGAAATTTCAGGTTTTTAATTGAATTGAACCAAACTAACCAGCAGTTCTAGATTCAACCGGTAAAAATCGGCCGGTCCGATCTGATTTTTAAAATACTGGTATCTCTATTCTTCCATCTGCAAAAGCATTTTTATTTTATATATATATATATATATATTTGCCATAACTGTGCTTTGTTTATAGATCAAACCTCTCTTGTGCAAATAATAATAATAATAATAATAATAATAATAATAATGAAATTCAATTAACACCCATAAGAGTATTTTTAAGAGAGTTTTTATATATCTCAAACTCTTTATAGTAAAAGAGTTAATATAAGAAAATATGACTCTAATAAACTCTTTATTATTCAAATTCAAAATAGTGAGAAATAGAAAGTTAATTTTACTATTTATTATAAATTTTACAACTTTCTATGCAAGCTATTTATTAATTCTCTCATCTTTTTAATTTATGAAAATGTAGTAAAATGAAAAGGAAAAAAAAATTAAAATCATTAATATTTTATGGAAAGAAATAAAATGAAAAATTAAATTCAAAGAGTTTTTATAAATCCAAATTTTGAATTATTTTAGAAAATCTTATTTTTATACGAAAATAAAATTATTTAATTGCATGTACGAAATTGGTATTTAAATTTTCATAATTATATAAAAATTTAGATTTTATGATATTGAGAATATATTATTAATAACACTTTATTTAAATTTTAAAATATGTGAATTTAATGTAAAGAAAATATTTATTTATTTATTTAGTCAAGAAAATACTTTATTAAATTTGGACATTATAAAAATTTATATTTGATAAAATTAAATGTGAGGATAATAAATTTTATATTTGGTATTTAAATATTAATTTTTAAGAATTTTTTAGAAATTAATTTTATGTTCAATTATTTTTAATAAATATAAAATTAATCAATTTTCAAGTTTTAATATATCAGATTAAAGTATATTTTATAAGAAATTTAATAACTATTTATTTGTAATTTTTGGAGTTAAAATAAATTTTTAACAAATTTTTAAAGATAAAAAAAACTAACCAACCAGAGACTATCACATGGCAGCCTCGGGGTGGTTGTCTAGCTACCCAGAAAGGGCAACAACTATAGAGAGAGAGAGAGAGAGAGAGAGAGAGAAGTAAAAGAAGAGGAGAGAGAGGAGCAGCCGGTGGTTTTTCGGTAATAACTTTGTTATCGGACTTTCGATTAATGCACTGTTGGTTGAGTTGGAAAGCTAACATCTAAATGAAACTAACGAGATCTAAATCATTCTAATAAGAAATTGGAGGGTGCCATATGTGAGTCCCAAAGTTGGCTATTGTAGATTTCTGGTGAACTCCCATGACTGAAATTTCAAACAGTCATATCCCTCTCATTTGAGCTCCAATTCAGGTGATTTAAGATGCGTTGGAATCTTCTCTTCACAAGATTCAATTTGGTACCAACCTCATCACTTTTTTGTTGATTAGAGAAGAAGATCAAAAAATGAGATTTTGAAATTTTGATGCTCAATTTCCAATGACTGGGGGAAAGTAGGGGAGAGTGGTGGCTATATTCGAGCTCTTAATGTTGAGGCTAGTTGATTGGTATAGCTCTTTGACCTCCAAGAACACCATCCACAATGGCGGCTTTGATGAAGCTCCAACAAACTCATTATGATAGTTTCATTTTGACGTTCGGATGATGTTTATGAACCTAGTTCAAACCGATTCTACATAGGTAAACTCAAAACCCTCGAATCCAATTATATTATTTAATTTTTAGACTGTTTTATATGAAAAATCTGTGTTTCGGACTATCTAATATGGTGAATAAGTATATTTAAAAGTTAATATGAATTTTAATTATCTTATTGAAATTAAATTGAAAAATATATGCATTTAGGAATAGTGTGAATTTTATTTTTATTATTGGTTAATTTGAGATTACCACTAATTTTATGATCTAATCGAGAATAATCATAATAAAAATAAAGTAATTGAATATTATTAGAATTAAATTGGTTTATGAATAAATTACTACAAATGGAATTAATTTATTATTTTAAAATCTCATATAGTTAGTTAGGTAATGATTTTCATGAATTTATTTATATGATCATTGTCTTGCTTTAATTTGAGTATTGGAAGTGACTAATATTATTAAATAATTTTAAATTATAAAGGTTTTCTTTGCATAAGAAAGTTGATATATTCATGTAAATTAATTTTATTAAAAGAATGATTATCAATTTAATCTTATTGGAAAATGAGTGATATTGATTGTAAATGATTTATTAGCTAAATTAATTATATTGAAAGAAATGTTTATAACTATATTAATAATCTTCTTTTATATGTATATGTTTGAATTGACAAATTGAAGTTGATTTTGAGTGATGAATTGAGATTTTGGTGGTTGTTGAGTTAGAGACCCAAGAGATGTTGTTGATGTTGTGGCTAATTGATACGAGTTGTTGCTGTCATTTAGAAGTATTTATTTCTTTGCTTAAGAGGGGATAAGTCTAGTTTTAGGGGAGGCTCTGCTGAAATTTCGGCAGAATCTTGATAGCCATTTAGGTATAGCTTTATAGGTGAATTGTTCTTATTCTGATAATCTCGTCTGTTTACAGTACTAATGTTTTAAGCATCCTTCCAGTCACCAGATGTCGCACTCCACCGGGAGAGCTAATCAGGTTCCGTCAAATTTGTGAGTTATATAGTTTAATAACTTTTCATTTTATTATTTAATTAACATTTCACTTGCATACATGCATTGCTTGTTTATATATTGTATATATAACTATGCATTATGAATATAAGTAAGCATCCTAACATATGTATGTGATTGCTTTATTATGTTTGTACTGCATCTTATTGTTGTTAGATGGGATTGGGATGACATAGGAACTATTTAGGAATGTGAATTTGATTATGATGATGATTATGTAAGATGAGCTATAATTGATGTATGATGGCTTAGAGGCTTGCTCGTCGCCGTGCGCTGCTGCCAGTCGGATCAGCGTTGCGTGGCTTAGGTATAGACAGTCAGGACCTTATGTATTGGATTTAAGAGATAGTTTTGAATTAATAGAGTGAGATATAGGAAGATTAGCTCCCTAGATTGAGGTTTAAAGTGGTTTCTGTAGCTTGGTTGATTACATGAATTGTTTGTCTGGTTGACAAATGCATTAGCATTTCAAACTTTCGAATGGTAAGTTATATTATCACTATATAACTCATTGAGTCGAATGCTCATTCATGTTCAATATTTTTTCCCAAGATGTAGGATGAGCTTGTGAAGATATTTTAATCAAGTATTCCTGCCTTTCATCCTTCGGTAGTGAAATTCATATTAATATCTAGTTATGTAATTAATTTATATTAATATGTATATTAAATCTTTAGTACTTCGCATTATTATTTTTCTTTGTATAATATATCATTCTTTATTATTTTTTAGTTGATACTATCTTAGGCTAACTGAGATGTTCTGTTAAGCATGAATCCTATAGTGATAGATTTGATATTTTAAGATGATTGAGACGTTTGACTAGTGTGCCATTAAATTGACATGATATTTGTTTGGTTCTGCTTAACTTGTGATCTCAAACCCCTGTTTTGTAATAGTTATAATTGTCATATGATAGTCTTATCATTTAGTAAGTTATCAGGCTTACTATGGGCATTAGTAGCCACGTGCACCATCTGTGTCATAGTACCAGTCATGTGCCATCGGTTTTGGATCGTGACAAAGTTGATATTAGAGCAAAGGTCCTGTGACCTTTAGTGTGTTCAGATTTGAGGAAGTCTTACATGGTCCTTGTTCTTGTAACATGCAGAGTATAAGATTCCTATTCATCTCATTGAGTTTGTCTTGCCTCCAATTCAGTGTTATCCTTATATTGTAGCTTGATTATTGTTGCTACTTATATTTGTGTATGTATTGTGTGCATATGTTGTATGCTTTCTTTGATACAATAGATTTGGCTACTCAATTCAGACTCAGTTTATAATAAAAGGATACGTGATGCTAGTGATAACTCTTCAATGATAAAATTTTTTTTGGACACATATAGCATGACAAGAGTGTTGATAAATGTAAGTACTTTCGTGAAGTGAGAAATATTGGGACCATGTTAATTGTGATTTTGTGAATCCAAGAGGACTTTGATCTATTAGGGTATAAAATGATTAATTTTCAAAATTTTAAATGTTTTTGGAATCAATGCCTTAATTTTGATTTAATTAAGTAAATGAGTTTAAAGATAATAAATGATTTTAAAATGTGATGTTAAAAGTAGATGGGAAGCTTATTGTTTTGGAACTTGGTGCTTGTGTCTAGTTGTCAGTCTACACATGAATTAGATTTTGTATTATAAAGTCACACATCATTAGTCATGCATTATGAGTCTCATCACACATTGTATTAAATTTGTGAGTGGTTTAGCATCACTAGACATGGTATCTTGAGTTCTAAAACAAAAAGAAAATATTTTGATTTTTACAAACAGTTTTCAAATGATTTTAGAAATTAACTAGTTTTGAATATACCTAAAATGGATTATAGTCCTTTGGATGAGAAGTATTTTGAGTTTTAGTTTGTGATTTTAGAAAGTGTCAGAATGTGCGGTAGAAACGTAATGGAGAAGGTTGGCTTTAAGTGTGTAGTGTCAATTTTGATTTGAAAATTCAAGGACGAATTTTTCTTAAGGGAGAAGAGTGCAACAACCTGAGTTTTGATTTATTTTAGAAAATCTTATTTTTATACGAAAATATAATTATTTAGTTGTATGTACTAAATTGGTATTTAAATTTTCATGATTATCTAAAATTTGAATTTTATGATATTGAGAATATTTTATTAATAACATTTTATTTAAATTTTAAAATATGTGAATTTAATGTAAAGAAAATATTTATTTATTTAAAGAAAATGTTTATTTATTTATCTAGTCATGATAATACTTTATTAAATTTGGACATTATAAAAAATTATATTTGCTAAAATTAAATGTGAAGATAATAAATTTTATATTTGGGTATTTAAATATTAATTTTTAAGAATTTTTAGAAATTAATTTTATGTTTAGAAATTAATTTTACATTCAATTATTTTTAATAAATATGAAAGTAATCATTTTTCATGTTTTAATATATCAAATTAAAATATATTTTGTAAGAAATTTAATGAATATTTATTTATAATTTTTGGACTTAAAAATGAATTTTCTACAAATTTTTAAAAATAAAAAACCAACCCAAAAAAAAAAAAAAAAAAAAAACAACATGGTAGCCTTGAGCTGGATGCCCAAAAAAGCTAGTAGCTGTAAAGAGAGAGAGAGAGAGAAGTAAAAGAAGAGGAGAGAGAAAGAAGGAGCAGCTGGTGGTTTTTCAGCGATAACTTCGTCACCATACCTCCAATTGATGCACCATTAGTTGGGTTGAAAAGCTAACATCTAGACAAAACTAAAAGACCAGAATCACTCTGATAAAACACTGGACAACACCGGACGTGCATCCCAAATTCGGCTGTTGCTAATTTTCGGCTAACTCTAGTGACTAAAACTTCAAACAGTCATATCTCTCTCATCTAGGTTTCGATTCAGATGATTCAAGATGCATCGGAATCCTCTCTTTATAAGCTTCAATTTGGTACTAACCTCACCACCTTTTGTTGACCAAAGAAAAAGATCAAAAAATAGAATTCCAAAACTTTGAGGCTAATTTCCGATGAGCTCCTAATGTTGAGATGAATTGGTTGGTGTAGCTTCCCAACCTTTATGACCACTATCTATGGTGGTGTGCATGGCTAGATGACGACGGCGGCTCTAATGAAGTTCTAGCGAACTCATTCCAACAGTTTCATTTCCACGTCCGAATGATGTTTATGAACCTAAATTCGATTTGATTTTGCATGGGTAAGCTCACCCTCAAATCCGATTATATTGTTTAATTTTCAAACTATTTTATGTTAAAAATCTGTGTTTCGGACTGCCTAATATGGTGAATAACTATATTTATGAATTAATATGAATTTTAATGTGTTATTAAAATTAAATTGAAAAATATATGAATTTAGAAATAATATAATTTTTTTTTATTATTGATTAATTTGAGATTACTACTAATTTTATGATCTAATCGAGAATAATCATAATAAAAATAAATTAATTGAATATTATTAGAATTAAATTAGTTTATGAATAAATTATTACAAATGGAATTAATTTATTATTTTAAAATCTCATATAGTTAGTTAAGTAATGATTTTGATGAATTTATTTATATAATCTTTATATTACTTTAATTTGAGTATTAGAAGTGACTAATATTATTAAATAATTTTAAATTATAAAGGTTTCCTTTGCATAAGACAGTTGATATATTCAAGTAAATTAATTTTATTAAAAGAATGATTATCAATTTAATCTTATTGGAAAATGAATGATATTGATTTTAAATGATTTATTAGCTAAATTAATTATATTGAAAGAAATATTTATAACTATATTAATAATCTTCTTTTATATGTATATCTTTGAATTGATAAATTGAAGTTGATTTTGAGTAATAAATTGAGATTTTGATCATTATTGAGTTGGAGACCCAGGAGGGATTATTGATGTTGTGGCTAGCTGATACGAGTTGTTGATGTCATTTAGAAATATTTATTTCTTTGCCTAAGAGGGGATTAGTCTAGTTTTAGGGGAGACTCTGCTGAAAATTTGGCAGAATCTTGATAGCTGTTTAGGTGAGTCATTCTTGTTCTAATACAATCTCGTTTGTTTACAGTACTGATGTTTCAGGTGTTGTTGCAGTCACCAGATGTCGCACCCATGAGGAGAGCAAATTGGGTTCTATTAAATCTGTGAGTTATATAGTTTAATATAACTTTTCATTTTATTATTTAATTATTGTTTCACTTGCATACATGCATTGCTTGTTTCTATACTATATATATAGCTATGAATTGTGAATATATGTTAAGCATTCCAGCATATGTATGTGATTGCTTTATTATGTTTGTACTGCATATTACCTGTGGTTGTTTGGATGGGATTGGGATGATATAGGAACCACTTAGGAATATAAATCTGATTGTGATGATGATTATGTAAGATAATCTATGACTGATGTATGACAGATTGGGTGCTTGCTTATCGTCCGCCGCTGCATGGCTTAGGCCATAGACAGTTGGGACCCTATGTATTGGATTTAAGAGATATTTTTGGATTAAAAGAGTCAAGTATAGGGGGATTAGCTCATCAGATTGAGGTTTAGCATGGTTCCTATATACTGATTCCCATCTTTGGTTGATTACGCGAATTGTTTGTCTGGTTGGCATATACATTAGCATTTCAAACTTTCGAATGGTAAGTTAAATTAGCACTATATAGCTCATTAAATCAAACGCTCATTCTTGTTCAATATTTTTCCCCAAGATGTAGTATTAGCTTGTGAATATATTTTAATCGAGTATTTCTGCCTTTCATCCTTCGACAGTGAAGTTCATATTAATGTCTAGTTATGTAATTAATTTATATTAATCTATATATTGAACTTTTAGTACTCCACATTGTTATTTTTCTTTGTATTTGTTAGTTGATACTATCTCTTGGGCTAATTGAGATGTTCTGTTAAGCATGAACCTTATAGTGATAGATTTGATATTTTAAGACGATTGAGATGGTTGCCTAGTGTGACATTAAATTGATATGATGTTTGGTTGGCTCTGCTTAACTTATGCACCTATAACTCTGTTCTGTGACAATTACAGTTGTCACGTGATAGTCTTGTCATTTAGCTAGTTGTTAGACTTATTACTAGCACTAGTAGCTATATGTATTACTCGTGTTCTATTGTTAGTCACGTGCCATCCGGTTTGGGCATGACATTATTAGAGTTAGAAAAATTTTATACTCTTTATATTTAAAAATTAATTAAGATATTTTTCATTTATATAACAAATATTTTTTTAAATAAAGAGTATGAGTGGGAATGTATTGTGTGATTCACATTAATATTAGCTTTACTTCTTTACATTCATAAAATATAGTGAGGTCCATGATAACGTGACTAAGAAGGGAAATTCTCTCATGCCCAGTTTCCTATAAAATGCCTACTTTCTCAAAATTGTACTTTTTAACTTTTTGAAAAATATACTTTTCCGTAAATTGTGTTAAAAATATTTGGAAAATATAATTTTAATTAGATAAAATGATATTTTTAGTGTCTTAATTTGATACAATTTATCAATTGAGTGTTTAAATTTGCAAACATTTTAATTAAGTGTTGTAACCTGTAAAAAAATTTTAATAAAGTATTATTGGTAGGTTATCAACCAGTAACCTTATATAAATTGCTGATATAGATGAGAGATAATGAATATGTGATATGCTTTTTATTGATTTGGGGTAAATGACATGTACATTTTTGGCATTCCATATCCAGTTCATATGAAATTACTACACAGAATAATTCCAATCCAAAAGCGTCCTTCTCTACCAACCTCCCAGCCATAAAAAAAAAAACTCCTACCCAAATGTTAATTCCTATACGGATGCTTGTATCATCAAAATGGGTTTCAACCCAAACACATCTCGCTTCAATTATCAGCTCCAGAGTCTTCTTGAAAAAGGCCAGTTATCTCAAGCACGCCACCTGTTCGATCAAATGCCTCATAAAAACCTCGTCTCATCAAACTTGATGATTTCAGGCTAATGAGTTCACAAATTTAATTATTTTAGTGTGATGTACACTGGATAATAGCATTGTATTATGGAGATACATACGTTGGAGGTGAAAGATGTTAGGCCCAATGAGTTTACAAATTTGATTATTTTTTGTTTTAAAAATTTTTAATCTAAGTTCCAAATTTCAAATAAATTTCTACTTAATATATTTTTATTCATATAATTTATTTTAATTAGAGATTTCTTTCTTTATCAAAGATGGAGGAATTGATAGGAAACAGTAATTTTGAAAAATTTAAATTGATAGATTCTGTTGAGCTAAGTTATTTCAAAACTTAATCAATTTCTATTTTGATCTTGTCAATTAAATTAAAACTATCTAATATGTATGTTGAGTGTCTATTTTGCAGATTAAACATATTTGATAGATTGGATTTCAAAGATTCTTAAATTCTCTCAAAATCTCATACTTGGCCTAAGTCGTGACCACTATACCAAAATCGCGACCACAACTACTAATCACGACGGTGACAACTCTAATGCGACCAAGACCTTCAAAAGCCAACTTGTTCAATTTTCTACCTCGAGAAACAGAGAGAATCGTGACCTTAGTCTCGACTATGACTAAGGGCGTGATAATGGATTCATGACCGTGAATAGGGAGTCATGATCGTGACTTTTATATAGAAGCCCATGACTGCAGTGGATAGGTGAGGGACCAACAAGAAGATGACACATGTCAACTAGCCATTGAGATTTCTGAAGATCGCGACCGTGAAAATGCCATCTCGACTGCGAAAATTGTGTCACAACCGTGAAAAAGGGCGAACTGTGACATTGCTCTGACAAAACATTTAATATAAGATTTTATGACTGTTATGAAGATTTTTTCCATTAGTCTTTGTAACGGGAATTTGGAGGGAAGAATCTATAAATACCCCCTCTAAAGACCCTCATAAACATCCAACAACCTTCATTTAAGCTAAATTTTTGCAAATTTAATTCTCAAAACCTTAACCTTTCAATTTTAATTATTTGGTTGTTGTAAGAGCATTGATTGCTCAAAAGGTTTGAGTGTTAGCCTTCAAAACACATTGTATTGGGTTGAGAGTGAGCCAATAGAAAACTCTTATATAAATTTAAGTGTGAGTCTAAGGGAAATACTTGTGAGAGTTATGTGTTAGCCATTAAAACACATTGTAAAGTTTAGAGTAAGTTTGAAACTCCATTGTAATTACCTAATAGTAGTAGAATACCCAGTTGAGATTGGAGAGTGGATGTAGGAATTGTTAACACTCGAATCACTATAAAATTGCTTGTGTTTACTCTCTTTCCATATATCTATCACATGCCACTTTTGGGATATGACAGTCCTAAGGCATAGGTAAGTCTAAGACATCCGAAAATCTGTAGAACTTGATTACATTGGGAATCTAGTATAATCCTGGCAACATACCAGCATTACAAATAACATTTCCTGGATGCCAAAACTTTCAAGCCAAAAACACTTCCAATAATTTTCCTTCCTTATATCCCCAACTTCACATCTAATATAAATCCTCCAAATATTTTTTTCATATAATGATTTATTTACAAGGTCAATATCATGTGTTAGTAGTTGATAGCGCTTTATACAAAAATAATTATGCTAAATTTTCCACTAGCATTATTATTATATATAAAATAATTTACATTAATGAATTAGGAGACTTAGGTACCAAGGCATATCTAGATATCATACTAATTTTAATTATATATGTTTTCTTACAACTAATTATATAATCATCA
This sequence comes from Reutealis trisperma, assembly GCA_947687605.1. Taxonomy (NCBI): domain Eukaryota; kingdom Viridiplantae; phylum Streptophyta; class Magnoliopsida; order Malpighiales; family Euphorbiaceae; genus Reutealis; species Reutealis trisperma. Next base: position 156,962 of record CANTUT010000900.1, read on the forward strand.
AAATACAAAATGTTTTCTTTAAATTGACTTTCAGCTTCAAGTGAATAGCAAAACTTGAGCTGCACTAATTAACCACTAGTCCTGTAAAAAAAATAAGGGAAATGGGAATGAGTAAATCTCAGTAAATGCATTCTAAATAATTATGTACATGGGGTCAGTTCACTTCAAGTTGGCTTCACAACGGAACCAATAATACTAGCACTAGGGTTCAGTAGTATGAATGATAATATCCAGAACTATAGCAATGAAGGCAATGCTAATAAAACTAGCACTAGAGTTCAACAGAAATCTGAATTCACTAGATGAGTGCTGAAATTTTTCATCGCTACTCATTAATATTACATTAGTGGCAAGAGCTCTTCTTTCTTGTGGAGCAATACAACAATGTAAGATTAGCTAGACCTTATAGCTAGGGCATTCAAAATCCCTCATAGCAAGGGTCACTTCATTGTGCACAAAGCTCGGTGTTCCCTATACCAGAAAAAGGAGATCTCTACATTAAGGACAATAGCATTGTACCTTTTTTGGTACTTCAAGGAATATTCAATTAACACTAAAAAATGTTTGATTCACTAATAAATATGAAAATATTGCCAACAAAAATCAATGGAATAATATGGCAATAGGATTCTCTTGAAATCCGAGCAATGTACAATATCACTGTGAAAGAACATATGATATGGTTTTTAATTCAATTTCACATAATAATTTAGAATTCATATTCAAGAGCAAAAGATTTAGGTATCAATAGAAAAAAAATGGACAATTCAATCAAAGAAGCAAATGGCAATTCCATATACATAAAAGGGTAGAATACTCTCACCTTTTCCTTTATCTTCTTTAATTCCTTTCTACTACTCAATATGAGGATTGTCTTCCTCCCCAAAGTTTTTCACTTCCATTGATTTTTTCTAGATCCTCTACATACAATATACATATATATTAGGTTTAAATTTCTATAGGCAAATTCATTAGAATATTAAAATTGAAAATCGATCTATAGATTTTTATCCTAACTTAGCCTCCTAATTACTACCATAACATGAGCCACACCATTCCAATTATTATGATTCTTGAAATATTTAAATCCTAACACATTATTCTCCAACATATCCAAAATTCAATATATTTGGACTTCTGTAGCTTCTAGGGTGACTTATCAAAATCTGCCTTGACTATGCTGCCTAGGTTCACTGAACTTACTTCACTCTTTCTACTGTATATTAGCCTATATGACTTTAATTGACTTAGTAATTTTTTTTAAAATGAAATTATACTCCAAAGGAACAATTCATTAGTTTTGGTCTTTAAGTAATTCTATCAATAAGGTTTCCAAAACTCAGACTGAAGTCCTGCAATCCTGACTATCCTGCTTACAGAGATAGCCCTAATAACTGTTCTATAAATATCAATCCTCTTAGAATTTCACTATAAAATTTTTAAGAAATTTAGCTAACATCCCAAGAATCATTTCCCATTTCTGAAAATCAAATTCCCATCCTAACATTTCCAATCAGGCCTCCAAATCCCTGCACTACAAAGTGACCTATATGTAAGGCAGTATACTTTTCGATCCCACAACCACATAATTCACATATTGAGCTTCAATTTTTATGTTTTGACCATAGTTAAATTTGGTATTTAGAGCTTTCAAAATCAAGCCTCAAGTTCCAGTAACCACTCTCCCTAGCTTCTGTTTTCCTTCTCACACTGTCTTCCATGTTCTCTCACTAATTCTTCTTCAATTGAGCCCTTTTCTCCCTCAATCAACCTCTTTTCTTCATTTCCTTCACTTCTCCCTATTCATTCATTATCAATCAATCCTCAAAATTTAGCAAACAAAGCAATTAAACATGACATAAACTTAAGAATATCAATAATCAACTAAGTAACTTGATCTTACCTTGGATGGTTCTTGTAAAATTTCTTTGATTTTTCTTGTTTTTTTTTTCTTCTTCTCTTCCTCCTATAATTTTTTCCTCTCTCTCTACTAACATCTCTCCTTTATTTCTCACACTTAGAAGATTTTTCTTGGTTGCAAGAAGCAAACTAAACTTATCTTCCTTTATAGTTTTTAATTTCTTTCTCATTTAATTAATTCCTTAGCATTTTTTGGCATAATCACTACCATCCAATTCCCTTGACTTTTCCAGCCTATTTTTCTGTCCATATTTCTTTATTCTTATTTTTATTTTATTTACTTTATTGCTTAGGTGTCATTTAGTCTAAATTATAACCATAATTTTACTTATTATTGCAAAAATGCCACTTTCTAACCTCTGATCACACTATTATTATTTAATAATATTCTTAATTACTAATTTGAGTTCTAATAATATTTCTAATAATCTTTCCTAAGTTAAAATTTTCCAAAATTTCAGAAACCGAAGTCCATCGGTTACGCATGTAGTGTATTGATTTTATTTATGTATGTTCTATACCCAACTCCAAGTTCATTTTTGAGTTTCATCACTTCTAATATCCTTATATTTGTCTAAAATTTTCAAATAAAATATAAAAATCTATTTTAGAATCGAAATTTGCCGACTCACTCTAAATGTCTCGATTTTCCGAGCACATATCTTTTTTTAGGTCATTAGCTCATAGTTTCCCATTTTCCTTCATACACTCTCTATTTCATTTGTTTTTATACCAAATCTATCTCTTTTAATACCTTTCTAATATTCTTTACCTTATTTCATACAATTAGGGGCTCGATTTTTGGATCGATATCCATTCAGTACTTTGATTTTTCGCAATTATCATCTACACTCTTTTGCTCTTAATCTAGTCACTTCCTTTACAACCTCAGCAATCACAGTGAACTCAAAATTGGGGTGTTACAATCTCTTTCTATCTAAATTTTAATTTTCCATTAATTCAACCCTTCATTCTTAGTGCACAAGGGCAAGCAAGTTGTATCAGAGTTTTGGTCTCATTTTTCAAGCTTAATTATGTGAGAAAAAATCAAAATGGCCAATGAAGGGATGCATCACCTCAAGCCACACTTTGACAGCACTGATTATGCATATTGGAAGTATAAAATAGAGGTATATCTTGATAGTGATCCCATTGATGTATGGGATTGCATAATCAAATAATGGAAGTCTCCATTAAGAACGGTTGATGGTGTTGATGAATTAATTCTTAGAGAGGAATGGGTGGCTGTACAAAGAAAAGCTAATGGCAAGAATAAGAGAGCCATGACAATTCTCCTTAGTTCTCTCTCAATAAAAGAATGTGGTAGGATTCAACATTGTTCAAGTGCTTTTAGCATTTGAAAAGCTTTAGAGAACTACCATGAAGGAACCAAGCAAGTCAAAGCTAAAAAGATTCAACTACTTACAACCGAGTGTGAGCCTTTTAAGAGGAAGCCCCACTGAGAGCATCATTGATATGACAAATAGGCTCCTAGTCATTGTCAATAACATGAAGAAATTGGGCAAAATATATAGCTTGGTTGATATTAATCACAAAATTTTTCTCAATGCTTTTCCAAAGAAAGACTATGAGCTAGAGTTGCTAGCATTAAAGAAGCCAATGAGGATCTTGGAAAGGTTCCTACAGATGTTCTTATTGGCAAGCTTTGCATCGAAGAGATGTCTTTAGTAATAGAGAAAGAAGAACAATAAGAGAAGGAGAAAAAGAAGTCCCTAGCTTTCAAATCCTCCCTCAAAAGCAAATAAGAAAGTGAGAGCTCAAGTGAATTAGAGGAAAGTGAAGATGATGGTGATTAAGAACTTACTATGATTTCTAAAAGGGTCAAGGACATCATCAAGAGAAGAAAGAAAGAGAAGAGGCTCTTTAAGAGATCATCTTCAAATTCCAACTTTAACTTAAGCAAAGAGAAGAAGAATGACATTACTTGCTATGAATGTGGTAAGCAAGGTCATATAAAATAAGAATGTCCCAAGAACAAGAAGAAGAAGAAATAGGACAAAGAGAAGAAGAAAGGTTTCAAGGCAACATGGGATGATGAATCCTTCAGTAATGAAGAGGAAGAGGATGTTGCAAACCTTTATTTCATTGCCTTAGAGGACTCATCTAATGAGGAAAGCTATAATTCTCAATCTTGTGATGACATTGATGATGATTTGCATGATGATGATGAGGATGAGTTTGAATTAATTAAAGCTATGAATTTAAAATGCAAAAAGTATAAACCCAAAATGAAAATTTTCAAAGATAAGCACTTTAAATTGGAGGAGAATTTTAAAGAATTAGAAAAACTGGTTTTAAGTTTGAAAACCTCTAATGTTAGTCTCAAAGGTTCATTAGAGGAAATCACTTCTAAAACCTCCTTTTTTGATTCTTTATATTAAGAAAATAATGCTTTAAAAATTGAGGTTGAATAATTAAAAAACTCAATTTCAAAATTTCACAAAAGGAAAGAAGATTTGGATACTCTTATTGTATCATAAAGGCCACCCTTTGTGAGATATAGTCTTGGCTTTGATAGCTCTTCTTCATTCGCATCCTCTCCCACTACATTCATAAAGGCTATAACTCCTCAAACCTCTAGCATTAAGGTAATTAACAAGGGAGTGAAAACACATACGAAACCTCCAAGTCTCAAAAAGACTCAAAAGGTATCACAAGGCTCTAAAACTAAGCCTTAAAGAGCAAAACATGCCTTTATATATCAAAAAAGAGGCATGCTCAAAAGCACCCACAATCACAATACAACACTTTCTCTTGTATGCATTATTGTCATAATGTTGTGAAAAGACCAAAACTTTATAACAAAATGGCTAAGCTTGATAAGACTTTCAAGTCAAAGCTCAAGTGCCATTGTTGTATGAAAAATGGTCACATTAATGTATTTTGTTATTTAAGGAAGGCTCAACTCAAGCTTGAGGATCCTTCTAAGGCTAACCCCTAAGGACCCAAATATATTTGGGTACCTAAAACAAAATGATTCAACTTTTCTTGTAGGTATGTCTCAAATCCACTACTAAGGAGAACAAATGGCATGTAGATAGTGGATGTTTAAGACACATGACAAAAAATGCAAGCCTCTTCACAAATTTAAAAGAAAAGAGAGGTGGAAACATCACATTTGGTAACAATGCCAAATGTAAGATAGTTGGCATTGGTACCATAGGTAAGGACAATCATTCTCTTATTAAAGATGTTCTTTTGGTTTATGGTTTGAAATTTGATTTGCTTAGTGTAAGTCAATTATGTGATAAGGGTAATAAAATCACCTTTGACTCTAAAGCATACAGTGTCACTATTTTAGCTAATGACAATGTAGTGTTTAAGGGTGAAAGGAAAGCAATACCTATATGATTGACTTAGATGATTTGGCTAACCAAGATGTCAAGTGTTTCATGTCCATTAGCAATGAGTCTTGACTTTGGCATAGAAGGCTTAGACATATAAGCATGGAGCTTCTACATAGCCTTTGCAAGGATAAGCTTGTTGAAGGACTTCAAAAGATCAAATTCTCAAAGGGCAATATGTGGATCTTCTCAAATGGGAAAGCAACACAAATCATCCTACAAATCAAAAAATATTGTAAGTACTTCTAGAGCCCTTCAACTTATTCATATGGATTTGTTTGGACCTAGTAGAATTGCTAGTTTGGGTGGAAAGTTGTAAGCCTATATGCTTGTTGATGACAACTATAGATTTACTTAGGTTAATTTCTTAACTCATAAGATTGATGCTTTTGATGAATTTAAAAGTTTTGCAAAAAGAGTTCAAAATGAGAAAGGTTATTTCATTTCAAAAATTAGAAGTGATCATAGAAAGGAATTTCAAAATGAACTTTTTGAAAATTTTTGCATTGAACATGGGATTTCATGTAATTTCTCCTTTCTTAGAACGCCTCAACAAAATGGTGTTGTAGAAAGGAAAAATAGAATTTTGATTGAAATGGCTTGAACTATGCTTAATGAGTATAGTTTACCAACTTATTTTTGGGCGGAAGCTGTTAATACTTCATGCTACATTTCAAATAGAGTTTTCAAAAGATTTATTTTGAATAAAACCTCTTATGAATTATGGAATGGAAGAAAGCCTAAAATTTCATATCTAAGAGTTTTTGGTTGCAAGTGCTATATATTAAATACCAAGGATAACCTTAGAATATTTGCTTCTAAAACTGATGAAGGCATTTTCTTAGGCTATTCCACCATTAGTAAAGCAATAGAGTCTTTGATAAAAAGTTTATGGTAGTTGAAACGTCTATGAATGTTGAATTTGATGAATTTAGTAAACTTGATCTTAGGAAAGGTAGTGTTCTTAATGATCTTGTAAGTGAATTTGAGAAGATTGGAATGGATCAAGATGAGATTCCAAAGGAAGTTGAAGACCAAGAAGAAAACTAACAAGATCATGGGGCTCCATCAAATCCACAAGAGGAAGATGATCAAGAACTTCCTAAGGAATAGAGATACTCTAAGAATCACCCCAAAGAGCAAATCATTGGTGATCGATCTAAGAGTGTAAGTACTAGATCTTGTCTTAAAGCCTTAGATAATAACCTTGCTTTTGTCTCTCAAATTAAGCTAAGGACTATTGATAAGGCTCTTAATGATAAAAGATAGGTGATTGCTATACAAGAGGAACTCAACCAATTTGAGAGAAACAAAGTTTGGGAACTTGTTCCTAGACCTAAAGATCATCCTATTATTGGATCTAAATGGGTTTATAGACATAGGTTAGATGAGCATGGTTTCATCATTAGGAATAAGGCTAGAGTAGTTTCCAAAAGGTACAACTAAGAGGAAGGCATTGACTATGATGTAACTTATGCTCACGTAGCAAGATTAGAGGCTACTAGGATCTTACTTGCATATGCATGTCATATGGATTTCAAACTTTTTCAAATGGATGTTAAAAGTGCATTTTTAAATGGATTTATTGAGGAGGAAGTTTATGTTGAGCAATCCTTCAATTTTGAAAATCATACTTTCTAATCATGTTTTTAAATTAACTAAGGCCTTGTATGATTTGAAACAAACTCCTAGAGCCTAGTATGAAAGGCTTAGTACATTTCTTTTGAAAAATGATTTTACTAAGGGCACAGTTGACATAACACTTTTTTGTAAAATGGCATAAAAATAACACTTCAATTGTTTAAATTTATGTTGATGATATTGTATTTGGTGCTACTAATGAACATCTTTGTGAAGAGTTTGCTAAGTGTATGATTTGGGGATTTGAGATGAGCATGATGGGTGATTTTAAGTTCTTCCTAGGACTACAAATCAAACAATGCAAGGATGAAATTTTTATCAACCAATCCAAATACACAAAGGAGTTTCTTGAGTAGTTTGGCATGGATGGTTGCAAAATAGCAAGACCCTAATGAGCACATCAACTAAGCTTGATAAGGATGAAAGGGTAAGCCTATAGATGAGAAGAAGTATAGAGGTATGATTGGTTCTCTTCTCTACCTTATAGCATCTAGACATGTCATAATGTGTAGTGCTTGTTTATGTGCACATTTTCAATCTTATCCCAAAGAGTCTCATTTGCATGCCGTTAAAAGAATTTTAAAATATTTACATGGCACATTACATTTAGGGTTATGGTATCCTAAAAGAACATCTTTTAACATAATCTGATTTTCAAATGTGGATTATGCTAGTAGTTTGCTTGATAGAAAAAGCACTTCCAGAGCTTGTCATTTTTTTTTGGTGAATGTTTAGTTTTATGGTTTAGCAAGAAACAAGTTTTAGTTGCCTTGTTCACCATCGAAGCAGAATATGTGGCAACGGGTTGTTATTACACTTAAGTTCTTTGGATGAAATAATAACTCAAGGACTATTGTCAAGTGATTGATCACATTCCCATCAAATTTGACAACACAAGTGCCATAAATCTTTCCAAAAACCCCATCTAACATTCTAGGAGTAAGCATATAGACATGAGGCATAATTTCTTAAGAGATCATGTGCAAAATGGTGATGTTGTATTAGAATTTATTGATACAACCAACCAACTTGCTGATATTTTCACAAAACCCTTAAATGAAGAAAGATTAAATTTCATAAAAAGGGAAATTGCATGCTTGATGGGAGCTCATTGCCTTAGATTTTCAAAACTATATAAAAGTTTTTTTCATTTGCATCAAAGTTTCATGCATTTTATGTCATTTATATTTAACATTTTATTCTTTTATTTAATCTTGAATTGAGGTGACTCTTAATTCAATTAAATTTAATTATTTGACTTTATGCAATCTGGTTGCTTTTTAGTTGCATATTGATTGCTTATAGTTGATTTTTGGTATCTTTTTGATTTAAATTGCTTGAATTTCTTTTTAATAATTAGTTGATATCTTAGTGCATAAAATGTATAATTGCATCTATATCTTAGTACATATAATTTCCTTCAAAATCTTTTCAAAAATTTCTAATTTTTTAAAAATTATGGTCACTACATTGATTTCGCAGTCGCGATATTCAAACTTTTAGCCATTGCCACTTAGCCCTTAATGTCTCACTCGCGATTGCTAAATAGCGGATGCGATTTTTAAATTTTTCAAAAATCAAGGTCGAGACTAGGTAGTCGTGGTCGCGACTCTGGGTCTAACAAAATTTAAAAATTAACTATTTTATAGCAGAAAAATTTGTATTTAATTCAAAACTAGTTGTTTTATAGCCGTTTTTCACCTCTTTTTGGCTTATAAATACCTCACATTATCAGTTCTACTTATTTTCTAACACTCAAATCATTTTCTACTTGAATTCCTATTACTCTCAAACTCTCCTCTTACCTTCTCCTTTAAAGACTTTACAATCTTTCTCTTCTCTTCAATTTCTTATTCATCAATGGCCTCAAAGAAAAAGTTCTAGGAAGGGAAAGGAAGTCCAAACCTCTTAACCACCCTTTCGTCTAGAACTTATAGGGGGAATCACCCAAGAGGAAAAGCAAAACTATCTTAGAATCAAAGACAAAACCATTCTTCCTTCAAAAATTACTCGCCTAGTTTGCTTTAAAACATTAGGAATTAAAGATAGCATTATTAATTTTCTCAATAATATTCAATGTGGAAAGTTTGTGTTTGTTGATGAGGATGGGTATGAAGAGCTTACAAGGGAATTTCTTGCCACCCTTGTGATCCACAAAAAGCTACACACAACTCATGGACATTATCCAATTGACTTTCAATTTTTTGGTAAGCTATATGAACTTTCCCTCAAAAATCTTGCAAATATCTTTAGCCTTTAAACCGAAGGAGCCTACACTTCTAATGATATTTTCATTGAAATAAACCCCTTTTCGATTGAAATCTCCATTGAGCCCAAATTTAACCCAAAATCCTCCCTAGCTAGACATCAAATCTCTTTCTATGTGGGTCCTTCATAGAATTGTCACCCTTTTAGTCAATGCTAGAAGGGATGACAACGAAAAAGTCTCCCAAAAAGACCACTTCTTTCTCTATGGACTTGTGAAAGGAAAGAGCATTCAAACCACTCATTTCCTTGTTGATCAATTCCTTCATCTCTTTTCCATAAAAAAGGATGCCATTCTTCTCTCTTCTCATGTCACTACCATTGCCAAACATGTTGGAGTCTTACTCCACCCAACAAAGCTCTTCTCCAAAATCATATAAAAAAAATCCCTTATTGATTTTCAATATATGATCAATGCCAATGCATTAAGGGAAAAAGAAGGGAAATATAAATATATTTTTGGAGAAGTTAGGATTCAAGAAAAGGAAAAAAAAAGGCCAAGGGTGGTGATGGGTGAGGGTAGTTAAGCAAGGGAAGACGAAACACAAGTAGAACCCATTGTACTTCCACATCAACCTCAAGATGAAACCAATAGACTCCTTCACAAAGTCTTGAGGAGACTCACTCTCTTAAATCACATGCACCATGATATCTTTGATATTCAAGGTCATATGGGTCTTCCTCAATGTAATTTACAAGAATGGGAGTTTAGTGAAGATGAGGAAAAACCACAAGAAGAGGCCCTTAATGAAGAAGAAGATATGCAAAGGGATGGAGGAGATGCTTCTTAGATTTCTCTAAGACTTCTTCTTTCTTATGTTTTTTCTTTTTATATTTTTTAATGTTTTTTATGCATTCATTCCTTGTGGCATTTTATCTCAAAAAAATACTTTGATATTTCTAATGAATGCAATTATATATTCTATTTACTTTGATCTTTTATGCTTTACTTTTATTTAAATTCTTTCAAATCTTTTTAATCTTGCCAATGGGGGAGATATATAGAAAAGAACTTAAATAGACAATAAAATAAAATTAATTTCATTTAATAATTGATTAAGAGGGAAACCTTAAAATTGAAAAATACCTTATGATATGTTCTCTTGAATCATTTGTGATATGTTCTTTTGAATCTTGAAAATTTAATTGTCATCATACTTTTTACTTGTTATCAATTGCATAAATTGAGAGGTAGCATTCCCAATTTTAATGAATTAAAAATTATTTTATGTTTAAGTTCAATTTGATTGTCAAAATAAAAAGGGGTAAATTGTTAACCTAAGTTATTTTAAAACTTAGTCAATCTCTATTTTGATCTTGTCAATCAAATTGAAGCTATCTAATATATATATATTGAGTGTCTATTTTGCAGATTAAACCTATTTGATAGATTAGATTTCAAAGATCCTTAAATTCTCTCAAAATCTTATACTTGGCCTTTGAGTTGCGACCACTATGCCAAAATCGCAATTGCAACTACTAAATCGCGATCGCAACAACTCTATCACGACCAAGACCTTCAAAGGCTAACTTGTTCTATTTTTTGCCTCGAGAAACAGAGAGAATCACGACTACAACTAAGGGCGTGATCATGGATTTGCGATCGCGAATAAGGAGTCAAGACCATGACTTTTATACAGAAGCCTATGACTGCAACGGATAGTTGAGGGACCAATAAGAAGATGCCATGTATTAACTAGCCATTGAAATTTCTGAACATTGTGACCGCAAAAATGCCATCTCGACCGCGAAAATTGTGTTGCGATAATGAAAAAGACTTAGAGACCGCAACGTTGCTTTGAAAGAGCATTTAATGCAAGATTTTATGGTTGTTATGAAGATTTCTTTCCATTACTCTTTGTAACAGGAATTTGGAGGGAAGAAGTCATAAATACCCCATTCAAAGACCCTCATAAACATCCAACAACCTTCATTTAAGCCAAACTCTTGCAAATTTAATTCTCAAAGCCTTAACTTTTCAATTGTAATTATTTGGTTGTTGTAAGAGCATTGATTGCTCAAAAGGGTTGAGTATTAGCCTTCAAAACACATTGTATTAGGTTGAGAGTGAGCCAATAGAAAACTCTTGTCTAGGTTTAAGTGTGAGCCGAAAGGAAACACTTGTGAGGGTTGTGTGTTAGCCATTAAAACATATTGTAAAGTTTGGAGTAAGCTTGAAACTCCATTGTAATTACCTAGTAGTAGTAGAATACCCAATTGAGATTGGGGAGTGGACATAGGATTTGCTAACACTTGAAACACTATAAAATTGCTTATGTCTATTCTCTTTCTCTATCTCATTCTATCTAAATTTTTATTTCCCACTAATTAAATCCCCTTTTTGCTGTTGTTCGCCTCAAAATGTACGATCCAAAAGCGACCTGCAAGTATACAGGGCAATTGTTATATATCGGAAACACCCAAGGTCATATCTCTTAAGGAATTGCAAATGAAAATATTTGTCTCAATTCAAAGCAAATTAAATTAAAGGAATTTGAATGATTTGATTTTGAAAAGAAATAATTGCAAAATAGGAAATTAAAAATAAATGCAATAGGTTTAAATGCAATAAATGAAGGGTGCCTAGGATTTGTATTTAGTTTATCAATCCTATATATTCATGAATATACCCATTTGATTATGCTTAAAACCTTAGTTTCTAACTACTCAAAGAATAAAAATCAATCTATTAGCAATCACATTCATAAAAATCATTCTATCAAATCATATATCAAAAACTAAAGCATAATATTAAAACTTATATTTTTAATTCGTTTCAAGATCCTAAAGGAATGAATTCTGGAATTGAACTTCAACTCTCATTCCTTCATTCAAAACCTAAGTGAAACAATTGGTAGCTAAGCAATTGCTCAATAACAATCAATCAATACAATTAGGAATAATAAAAATAATCAAATGGGATTATATTCAATTCCATATCATGAACACAACATACAAACCCTAGACAAGAATGAAATTAGCTCATGGAAAATAAAGAATTTATCATAATTTTATTATAATCAAAAGAATCCATTAATCAATTCTATCAATTCAATAATCCTAAAAAGAATTATAATAAAGAAATAAGAATTAAACCACGTTGATCAGTCCGTTTTATCTGATTCAATCTCTTGAATCTTCACAAACGAATTCCCTAAGAACAAAATTCTTATCTAAGTGTTGAAATCTGAAAAGTAAAATTAAGAGAATAGAAAATTGGAAGAGAAGATACTATCCAAAATTCCCCCTTTTTCTCTTCCTCCAAACGATCCTATTTAAAACAACCAAACTTCTTCTTTTGTTTCTACTTTCCCAGAATAAACTAGGGTTAAAAATCTCGGATAACCTTTAATATCTGCTCATAGGTGTTGCAGCGGACATTGGGAATTAGCAGCTTCGCGCTGGGACAGGCATATAGCAAGTGACTTCCTGCTGCGTTACGCTGGAGAGTTGCTATGAACACTAGGGACTGGTGGACTACAGGAAGCAAGCTGCTACGGGGCACTAGGAATTGGCAGCTTGGCGCAGCAAGGCTGATAGGGAAGGTAGGCAGACTGTGGTGTGCGCTAGGATGATTGTTGCATGGGCTGTTGGGGCTGTTGCTGCTACTGCTGGGCACCAAGAAGCTGCTGCGTGCGCTAGGGATTGCTTTTGTGTGCACTGGGGTGGCATGCTGGTTGCTATGGGGTGCTAGATGCTGCTGCTGCACAAGGCTGCAGTTGGGCTTGGCTGCCACACGATGACATTCCTCCTGCCGTGCAACGTTCTACCAAATTTTTCATCTTCGTTCTAAACTTTCATTTCTTTAATTATTTAATGCAACTAAAAACAACTTAACAAACATATTAAAAATTCATAAAATCATAAAAATAAATTAATAATTAATAATTAAAGGAACAAAAAAAAAGATAAAACTATGAGAAAACAAGTGCACAAAGGCAAAAAGATTCAGTGGAAGAAGATGGCCTAATTGCAAGAATTTTAGAATTTTAGAATTTTTAGATCATTTTGTAATTTTTTAAAGATTTTTTTTTATAAAAAATATCCATGTCATATATCCAAACCAATCAAAAGCCTACAATTGTCACACATTCACTATCTCTCATCCACATCTGCAATTTATATAAGGTTACCAGCTAGTAATATGTTAATAGTACTTGATTGAAATTTTTTTTACAGATTGTAACATTTAATTGAAACTTTTGCAAGTTTAAACGCTTTATTGATAAATTTTACCAAGTTTAGACACAAAAAAAAATTGTCATTTTACCATTTTAATTGTGAATAATATTTTTATTATTTACACTAAAAATTAGTAAAATGAAGAATAATTTTGTTTTTTATTTTTAATTACACTTCCCTTTCACTTCCTTAGCCCTCTTAAATAAATTACTTCATGTACGACATGGAAAGTAGCTAAGTTTCATACTTGTCAAGAAATACAACTCATTATATAAACTAAAAAAGCGAGATTTGTTACTCATCACAAAGCTCAACTTTCCGACCAACTTAATACTAAACGACACACCTGTCATCTAGAAATTTTGACAATTAAATAAGATAACATATCCAATTTTTTTACTATCAATAAAATCAATTATAAAATGATACCTACTCATATTTCAAAATAATTTTTCAGGATCCAACTATAAAATTGAATATAATAAAAAATTTGGGACTAAAATACTAAAAATAAAATCGAATTTGAGTCGAAAATGCTTCACTAGTAAAATAATTTATTTATTTATTTTTTATGAGAGAACTCATACTAAATTTTCTTTAATAATTATCGTGGGATGGCATGACTTCATTTTTTATATAAATGAAAATTAAATAACAAATTTTTACCATTAAAATGAAAATGATGGACTAGAGGTTCCAAGACAATAGTTCTCTTATGCAACACTACTATGTATGACTAGCAATACAACCAAAGATAAAGGTGTGCATTAGTCAGTTCAATGCAGCTTGGTTTGAAAAATTAAAAATCAAAATTACTAAAAATTTTAAATTGAATTGAACCGAATAAATCCCTTAAACAGAATTTTAAAATTTTGATTTAGTTTAGTCGAAAATTGGTTTTTTAATTTGATTTTGATTTTTATATATAAAATAATATATAAATAATGCATAAAATATAAAATAATATATAAAATATAAAATATAAAAATATAAAATAAAAATAATATAGAAAGTATTCAAAACATATTTAAATATATAATTTTAGCTTTTTAACCTGTTCAGTTTTTAAACTTCTGAAACCGAATAAAAAATTTAAAATTAAAACTTTTCAAAATCTCAAATAGAAGCTCTTAACCATCTACCTAATAAAACTATATATGTAATCTCAATTATTGCTTTCTCTCTCTCTCTCTTTTCTTTTATTATAATTTGCCATTAACTAATCAATTAATAATCATTAACCTCTCACAATGGAAGTGTATAATGAGAAGAGTATAATGAGTGTCATTATGCACCTGTCAACCTCCCATTGTGAATGCCCTAAGCACAATATACTGACAATAATTAATCACTCGTGAGTTATAAATGCTTTCTTTTCCATTACTTTTGGGTTACAACATAAAAAGAAACTGCTGTTAAATTATTTGCACTCTATGTGATGATATTACCAAAACGGAAAAAGTGCAAAAAGCATTACAGTAAAATGGCCATTATCCATCCCTTGGTGGCATTCATTCATCTAACTCTCACCAAGCAATTATATATTTTGTGATAATATTTTTATGGTCATTAAAAATTTTACGCATAATAGATGATAATAATTTTTAACTTATCATGAAATTTAATATGCTAATTTTATCCTGACAACTAAAAATAATTATCATAAAAAAATTTAAAAATTAAGACAATTTTTCAAAAGTTGTGACAAATCATTGAAATAAAAATTTTGAATAGAATATTTTATGACAAGTTTTGATTGTTGTCACTTAAAATTTTAAATTATAATTATTTTTTTTTGTTACTTACATTTACACTTGTCACAAATTAATTTAAATATAATTTTATTTTGATTTACTTTAATGACATAAAATTAAGTTATCACTTAAAAATTTATATATTACAACTAAAAAAGTTATCACAAATAATAAAATTATTCATGTCAATAATAGTACTATAATTAAAAAAATTTAAAATTATGGGCAAATTTTATTTTTTTTATTTCCTCCTAAACAATAAAAATTTCCCTCCTTTTTTTTTATTTTTTTTTATTATCTTCTCCATATTTTAGAATCCTAGTTTACTTATATTTAGAATCCAATTAAAACTTTGAACTTTTATTTATAAACATAATATGTTATATCGTTACAGTCTATTCATTGTTTTCTGCGTTCATCTAAAAAAAGGTGCTGTTCCTTTTTTTTTTTTTTTTTTTGTTTCAATACATCAATATTTTGCCATCACTGATGCAATTAAGGCTTTAATAATAATAATTCACATGCAAGAAAGATATCAATATATCCCTTATTTCAATTTCAAATGGCATGAAGGAAAAAGAAAAAAAAAAAAAAGAGAATGCATTGAGTATGATATTCATAATTTGTTTTTGGTTTCCCTCACTTGTGCTTCTCAACTCCCCTGAACACCACATAATTCACAATTTACTTTCTCTGCATCCTCAATGACGAAACTCAGGCATGCTTTTCAATAGGGTTGTGTAAATACTTCTTTTAATATCTTAGCTTCTTAACTCTTTTAGATTCAAAATTTACACATTCCTTTCTCCCTCTCACTACAACCACTGCTCCAAATCACCAAATTCAAGTTCTTTCTTCTACTTCTATCAACACAACCAATCACCCAAACATCAATTCCAATTCTAATAATATCAATTCTAATTCTACTACTATCTAATGCCCAACAATCCAATACCCTCCTTTTCTTATTCTTTGCCCAATAGGCCCAACACCACACTACGCCCACTAAGCCATGTCTTTGCTTCCCCTGCATCTTACCTTTCTTCACCATCTCCTCCTTCCACTTCTTATAATTTCCATAATCACTTTATACCTCTTCCTGATGCTTTAGTTACTTCATCCAATTGGTGAGTCCTGCATCATCTATTATTGTCTTAATTGGTTTCCTTTACTTTTGATGCTCTTGTTGATAGCAAATATATAATTTGATTTGATTTGTCTTGTCTTGATTTTTCCCCTTTTTAGCTTTCGTTTATTTTGATGTGAATGAAATGATTCTAATTGTTTGTTTTATGAGGTATCTTGACTAGATTGGATTAATGGATTAAAGATTGCTTTTTTTTTTTCCTATATAATTTTGTTTATGAAAATGATATTTCTTTGTGGGTATTTGTTATTTGTGATTGGATAGTTGTGAAATTGAGTTAGCCACTATTAAGAGAAATTTAGATTAAAGAATTGCTAATGCTACAATGAATATATATATATATTTTCCTTTAGAGATTGGCCACAGTGGCATTTGAAAATTCTTTTGTCTTGAATTTATAGTTACGTTGATTTGGAGGAAATTGAATTGGAACAATTCTCCAAAGCATTTAAATGAAAGTTCCTACTTTAATATCTCACGGTTCTTAGACCATTTCCTTATTCCCTCAAAACAATATGCCTTTCTTAATTGTATATTAACTCATTGTAGTATTATCTATTTGATATTTCTTAGTTGAAAACAAATGGATGAGAGGATCATTTGAATACTGAATAATGATCATGACTTCCTTCAAGAAGTTAAGTGTTAGGAGGAATTTTATAATTGAGGAGTAAAGAGAGTTCAAAATGTTCAATAGTGAACAAGTAAAATCAATAATAATTTTCTATGTTTAATATCCATCTATCAATAACTTTTGAATGAGTATGGCATATCAAAACAACTCTGAATTTTGAAGACTTACAATGAAGTAGTTTAATGATTGAAGATTGATTTTCCTGGTTAGAATGAAACATCATACCTTTTTGAATTGTTAGTTGTAGACTGATAATAGTTTTCTACTTCTTTGTCATTTATCTCAATATTGGAGTAAAAGACATTTGATATCTTCATTTAGGCCTACTACAGATGCTTCAGCATGGAATCTTTTCTAATCAATATTTGTTCCTATAATATCTTCTCATCAAAATGATTCATTGTGTTTTGTCACTACGTGTCCTATCTAGATTAAATTCATGAAGAAGTTGCAAAGAGCTACAAAATACACTGTAATATGATTTTAAGCAATGAGGTGGCAAAATTTTACTGTTGGGGTGTAAGTTAAAGAATTCAGGAATAGGGTATGTTTGGCCATATTTAGGGTTTTAGTTAGTTTCATGTGAGAATAATATGACAAAGCTTGCTTTTTTGTAAACAATTCCTTCCTAGTCCATTTCCAGCTCTAATGAAATGGTTAATGGCCCATTTCCTCTGGTTTAACATGTAGACTCTGCAATTGACTTTTGTTCTATATGTGAATTATGTAACTTGCTGCAATTATAAGAGAATTGTAGATGAAGATGGTGAGCTTTGAATGGCATGGTTATTTGTACAATAAATTACTAAAAGATGGTATCCTTTCTTATCAAAGGCTGGAGTTAATTTCATCCGTCATTCTCCAACTATTTACTAATGCCCTTTACAGTCCTCCAACTTGAAAACGCCACTTAAAAATACTCAAAATTTGCAAAAGTTTTTTTAAAAGTACTTAAGTGTAACTTTCATCTAAAACATAAATAGAAATTTGATGTGGCTTAGTCGAGTCATCAATGACTAATCAAGGGTTGCCACAACATAACCCTTCAAATTTATACCTACATAGCACGTGGTGGACATTGAACTACAAACCTCTCTCTCTCTCTTAAATAAAGGCATAAGTCACATAAATGTTCACAATATAAGAGAAATTGTAAAGCCCTATCTCTATCTGGAAGCAGTAACCAGAAATCCAAAATTGCAACTAAAAGCAACCCTTAAGAGTCAATTGAAGGCAAGCAAAATGGAACAAGCCAATGTTGATTCCATTGAAGCCTATATTGTTATATATGGAAAACCAAGATGCAAATGTGGTGACCTCAACTCGTCTTAGAACCTCATGGATGGAGGCTAACTCTGGTAGGAGGTTTATCAGGTGTCCACATTATGGGTCAGTGTATTTTGAGATAAATTTTCATTTTGTTATGAATTTTTTTGGGATTACATAGGTATCTTAATCAGGGTTAGAAATTTGTTTTAATTTTCTGTTTTCAAAAATCTTATGGCTAGTGTGATTATTTTGTCTGGGTTGATCCAAAGTTTCTAGAATGGGTGAAGATTATCATCAATGGTCTATTGAGAAAGACAAATAGATAAGAGAAAGAGTTAAGAGTGTATACGATGGTTGATAGAAAGTTTAATTTTGGGAAGCTCTTTGTCTAGAGGGTAGGGATTTCTTCTGTAGGTGTTCCACTTATGGATTGTTGTTTATCCATGAAGAAAGATTAAGCTTCTGTCTAGTTTTGTTAATGTTATTTTGTAAGGGTGTAGGAAGCTAAAAATCTGGAAATGTTTATGGCTTGATGTACCTTGTGGCTTGATGTATCAGTTGCATTAATATAATGAAAGTAAACTTTATTGGTATTGAAAATTCTTTATTAGACCTATTGAATGGTCATTCAAACATGAGCATTTGATGGATAAAACCAAATGTAACATAGAAAAACACATATATACTTAGAATAAAACCAAATGCAATATTGAATGTAACAATACAAACAAACATAAACTGAAATTATTAATATTATAGATTACTTTCAAAGTTCAACTAACATAATGAGAGCAGTTATTGCAAATATATACATCAAATAAAATATAGTTCTTACTTCACTACAATTGCACCTACAAGACCTGTCTATACTTAAAGAGTTGATTACAATGAAGAAACCAATTCAAAATCCACGAATTGGTTTCATCAGTAATCACAAAAAATAGTTAATATAAATTTAATTTTTCATCAAGCCAATAAACATTAAATTGATTACATAGTAGTATATAAGTTCTAATTGGTTAACCACAACATCATCAACATGTTCTATGTCAGTTACTGCACTTGTGTTTTGGATCTCTTTGCATTTGGAGATCTATAATATGCTTGCCCATATCTTGACTCTAGCGTTTGAGTTAACCGTTTCATGGGCCAACTTTGTTGAGTTAAACCACTTTCTTCACTTAATAAATTTTGCATATACTACTTATGTTTCACTCTTCCTTGTCCTCATGCACTTGGTGTTCTCTGCATAAATTAGAGAAATATTTATTTAAAATTGTCCACAACATAACAAAAACATAAACAATTATGTAAGAATTGCAATAAATATGATACAACTACCATTGGCCTTTATTCTTCACTTTAATACATCAAATTTAATAATTAATAAAGACATGCATAACACTCACCAACTCAAAGTTACTTTGGACAAGCAAAATTAAGAATTTACTATTGAAAAGCCTTGTTCATTGGATGGTTGATTAGTTGGATAGGATGGGAACATTGCTCTAGTGTATGAAATTTCTATTACAATTTTTGGTTGTATGTCTTTTTTTCATTGTACTCTAGTTGAGTTGGATTGATGAGTGGTGGTTACACATGTCTCTGCAAGAATAAAAAAAAATGTGAAAAATAGGTCAATAAAAAGGCATTGTGACTGACTTAGTTAATGATAGAATTGCCTTTTGCTCCATTGAAGTTAATGAGATTCTAGCTCCATCTTTTTTTCACCACACTATAAATAATAATTTTTAAATGTAAAGAAACATGCACATGAACCTAGTTAAACTAAGTTCTCCTTATTATATTTCTAAAGATAAAGTGAGTAATATACCAGTGGTAGAGCTTTACTGTCACCTCCATGAGATCTACTATTGTGTCCAGTTTGACCATATATTTTGCATCTCATACGTACTAACCCTTTCTTCCTTAATCTTCTACTAAGAGATGTTGAATATATTTGAGGTTTTTCTCTTCTCTATTTACTTGCTAAAGCTGCCTTTTCCATTTCCTCAGCCTCTTTTCTCCTTTTTGTAGGCTTTCTACCTCTTTTTTTTTTTTTAGTAAAATAGGTGGAGGGGTGATTATATTACTTCCATCTGATTTAGGCCACATATTTTAATCATTTATATGTTCAATGATGTGGCTGTAAACCCTAATGACTATGGCCACATGATATAGCTTATCAACATATTCCTCTAGTCTTTGATTCTGCCCAAAGATGCAAACAATCACGTGTTGGCATGGGATTTATATTAATTACCATCTTCTACATATACGGGTATGTGATAATCCATCATAAATTAATGACCCTTTCCATGTGCTTGATTTCTTAGTGATCCAACAAATGTAGAGAAATAATCCCTTGATAGCTTCTTACTCTAGTCTAGCTTCTTTTATATTTTAAGGCATAATATTCTACCTGCATCTCATGCCTTGATGAACTCAGCTTACTTCTTTGCCACCCTCCTTATTAATTGGTTTGTTATCATTTCAAGCAGTGAAATGATTGGTTTTCTTCTAGCATCCAAGATGTATCTGTTGAAGCACTCGCATATATTATTGAGTAAAATGTCACATTTTGTATCTATCTTAAAGCATGCTCTACTCCAGTTCTTGCAAGGCCTTTGCCTCAACCATTCTCTGCATTCATGTGACTTTTTTCCATATCATTTATACATTATTTTAGCCAGCTAGAGTAACTTACCCGTGCATAAGCCCACAGTAGGTCTTTGTAATGTTTTCCCCTAAACAAACTCCTCATATTTGTACACAGATGCCTAACACACATCCTATGTTCAGCATGAGGAAACATTGTTTCAATTACCTTCACAAGACCTTACAAGAACATAAAATGTACACTACTATAAATCACAGCAAATAAGTACAAATAAATTAACACATCTAGTGCAAGTATCTTACCTTTTGTCTATCTGACATGAAGGTGCACCTTTAGGAATTATAGAGTTGAAAGTCATGCATTAACAAACTCATAAACCATACTAAGTTCTCTTTATTTTCTTGCCTCACAATTGCCTAGGCTAATGGATATATGCAATCATTAGGGTCTATTCCTACAGCAATAAGCAATTGACACTTAAACCTCCCTTTTAGCGAGCAACCATCTAAATATATTATATTTCTATAACCAGATTTCCAACCATCCGTCAAAGCAACTAAACAGATATAAATTCTTTGAAATTCGCCCTTATTTTCTTTAAAATGCACACTAGAGCTAGGGTTTGATCTAAGTAACTCAAGCTATAGTCATGAAGTTTACCATATTAGTTGTCATTATCTCCATTGATTTGTAGCAAGGCTAAGTTTCTTAGTCTCCACCCTTTCATTTTTGAAATTGTATATCTCAAATCTATTTGCACTCTTGTAATGAAAACATTCAACAACCAATTTGGATTATGTCTAAATTCTTCCAAATACTTACTTGCTAACCATTTTATTGTGAGATGAAAGCTTGAGTACACTTTACCACTATCATGTGATAAATGGACAACCTTAGTCTAGAAATTTTCATTTTATAGGTCCTTTCGATCTTCTTATAAAGCAAATATTCTCCAACTACATTTTACATCCTTATATATAGCTTCCACTCTAGTCTTATCATTTTTTCTAAACCAGATTTGAAATCTATTTTTGATACCATAATTCCTTATTGCCTCCTTTATCTCATGCCTATCTTTAAATATCATCCCTACTAAAAATGTTGGATCTTGTATATCATTCTATGCATCAAACTCTAGAAATCTTTATTTACCTTCATCTTTGAGAATCTGATTTAGTATGTAATTCTTCATTTGGGGTATAATCTAACTCTTCATTACCACCCTCAGTCCCAATAGCATCATTATGAGATGTTTGGACAACTTTTACAGTACCTTTTAGCCTCCCTTTTGTTCTGATATTAACCTTTATGATGTAATCTATTGTATTATTTATGTTCTCATTTAACACCTCGTTCAGATTATCATCCATATTTGGCAAGTTATAATTGGGGTCATAAAAGTTAAGATCATCATCCTCCAATGAATTTGTGTCCATATTGGTGGTAGTAGGTTCTACTTGTGCAGCTATGGAGGTTTACACAGTGGTGGCAACAGCTTCTTCTGGCAGGGATGTGATGGTTCTTGAAATTTAATTGACTCTTTTTTGGTAAGACAGTGTTGTTCCTATATGTTTTTGAGCCTTATCATATTGATGGACATTTGATTGAGAGTTAGTGTCAATCTCTTATGGTTGAGCTTCATTGCAAGAAGATTGGAAATTGTTTGTAACATCTTTCTCTGTTCATTCTTGAAATTGTGGCATTAAGAACATGCCAAAATATATCATCAATTATTGGGTAAGTTATTCCCTATGCACTTCCCTCAACTTAATCTACATTATGTGTTGAATTGCTTAAATTGGCTTATGCATTTCATTTCTACCTGGTCTTGCAATTAACTTTTTTAGTCTAACAAATCCCTGTGCATTAGTATCATTCCTATAACTTGCTTGACTCTCATGAATAGGTGGCATGGATCTGAGATTCTCATTCTAACCAGTACAAGAGCTTCTAATATTTGTAACGTCTGATTTTGCTTCTGATCTTGGCTGAACCAATGTCTATTGGGTTGTTCTATCTTCCTCTTCAACATGGTCTATATACACATCAACTTGACCTACATTAGATGTGTCTAATAACATCTCAAATACATCAGCCCTTTTTCAATCAACCTAAGTCTAGTGGTATAATCTCTATTAAGCATCTTCCACCATTGCCTTACTTTACCTTTTATACCTAGATTATTTAACACTTTATTTATATCATCTGTTGAGAATACAGTAGTATGACACCAAGCATTCTGTGAACTTCCCTATTATAATATCCATTCTCTTCCTTATTACGATTGAAATGAAGTCTTTCTATAAAAAGACTATATGGAATTGTAAATTTTCACATATCAATTATATCATTGCTTTATTAAACATACCAATTTTATATAAACCCTAATTATTTTAAAAACCCAAATTAGTACTGTTAAATAATAAAACACTAAAATTAAAAGTCCTAAATTTATTACATCCTAACTACCATTCAACCCTAACTTCAGATGAATCATTGGACAACCTTAATCAGTAAATTAAAACATATACATTCCTTTGACCAATGCCAATTGACCTAGAACAAACTTATTTATGCCATAAAAAAACAAGACATACTTAGTCCAATGGTCTTCATCAATAAGTAGCAGGTCCACAAACACGACTTATAGAGCTTTTTTTTTTTTTTTTTCTTCACCCTCTTTGTTTATTGATTTTTTTCTTAATAAAAGCTTTTACTCTTTTCCTAAACCCACTAAAAAATTTGGGCACCAAATTTTCCCTTCAATCAACAAACCCCTTTTCCTTTATTCAAGAGAGAGAGAGAGGTTTGTAGTTCAACATCCACCACGTGCTGCACAAATATGAATTTAGGAGGGTTATGATGTGGCAGCTCTTGATTGGTCATTGACAACTCAGCTAAGCCACATCAAATTTTCATTTGTGTTTTGAATAGAAATTACACTTAAGTAATTTTAAGAAAATATTTGCAAAGTCTAAGTATTTTTAAGTGACATTTTCAAGTTGGAGGGCCATAAAGGCAAAAGTAAATAGTTAGAGGATGGTGGATGAAATTAACTTCAAAGGCTGAACAAAATATGCTTGAATGCTTTCAAGTTGGCCATTTGTTTGTCTTCACCTTCAGCTTAAACCAATCATTATTTTCATTTACTTAGAATAGCATAGTTAGTAATTGAATTCAATCATGTCATTTGATTTTTTCCTGCCATAGAAGTTTTTTTTTTTTTTTTGCAATAAAATAATTGTTGTCTAAAAAAAAAAAAAAATCAAAATCAGCTGTTGTCTCTAATCTCTATATTAGAATGAAAATGATAGATTATTTAAAATTTAAGTCTTTTCATGGGCTAGATTCACATGTAATTTAGTTTTAATACTTTCTAATTATTTCTAATTTGTAATTACCATATTATATATAAAATGGCCATTAGTTTCATGACAAGTTTCCATGGATTACATAGGCTTCCTTTTGAGTACTACTATAATATATATTCATTTTTCCCACTGTTAATATATTATTATTATTCTAATTAATTAAGTTGATGATTGGTTAATATTATATTAATTAATAGTTAAAGTATAAAATTAAATAATTAATTAAAGGAAAGAAAAGGTGGCATTAAAAATGGTAAAAAGTAGATAGATTGCTTGTATAAACCATGAACTAGTTGATAGTTTTATAGTTTATTACTTGTTTTAACAAGTGTTTTTTTCCCTCATTTTTTTCTAGTTCTAATTAAAGTTAAATAATTCCATATTTTTGTTGAAATTTTGGTGAGTTTAATGGTGGGTTTTGTATTATTCTTATCTTTATTTGAAATCCCATGTTTATTCTTTTGCATATTAAGTTCAATTCTAAGTCAAGATTCCATATTATTAACATGCTCTAACTACGCAATCAAGATTGCAAGTTGTTGCCACTCTTAGGGCCTTCTAAAATTGCTTTAGAGATAAGGAAAAAAGGTGATATGTCAAAGGTGTTTATCCCTATCTTATGTAAATAATTTGAATGCTAATTTTTTACTTTTCTAAAATGAATTTTTTCCTGCCAAATTTATATTGTGAATTTACTTTTATGACCTTAGAAGGTGGAATCATATCTAGATTACTATTGGAAATAATAGTTCCTTTTAGATTAAGGTGACCACTCTCTTTGCTATTTAATGCAACACTTGATCATAGAGCACCTTCAGTTCCTCTTAGTGAATTAGTGTTATATAATTTTGATTCATCAATATGGACTTTTGCAAATTCTTATTAATTAGATTTTACTTCTGTTGAATCTTCAAATTCTATATCATTTGTTGAGGATATTCCAACATAAGTTGAATTTGTCATATCCTCTTTCTTTATTCATGGCACATCAAAATATATAAAAAAAAAATCTTAAACAAGCTTTACTTTGTTTCTATATAAATATTTATACTATATTACTTGTCATCATTGTCAATTGTACGTAAGGAACAATAAGAACACAACTGACATATACTAAGATGAATAAAAGATTTGAAGGTCCCAAATGGATTTGTTTCTAATATATCTAGATGTGCAAAATTTAAAGGAGCGAAAGAATTTCAGGGATGAAGTGTCATATTCACCACATATTTTTGCCGTGTATCATTCCTTTAGTAGCTAATGGTTATTTACATATAGATGTCTGCGAGCCATTAATTGAATTGAGCAATTTATTCAAAGAGATGTCTAGATGACTTAGAAAAATGCATAGCAATTACTCTTTGCAACTTAGAGAAGATTTTCGCACAAGCTTTTTTTTGATGTTATGATTCACTTGTGTATTCACTTACTTGGAGAAGCTAAAATTGCTCGTCCTCTCCAATATCATTGGATGCATCTGATTGAGAGGTAATTTTTCACCATAGACATTTTAATTACTTACTTAAATATTAAATTTAGTTTTCTAGTATTTACTCATGATTTTGATTAAATAAAAATAGGTATTATGTTTGTAATAAGGCTTATCCTGAAGGGTTGATAACATAGGGATACATTGTTAATGAATGTATTACTTTTTGCTCGAGGTAATTAACTTCCATGGAGGCTAAATTCAATCATCCTCCTCAAAATGATGATCGTTTAGATAGTGTTCCAAGTGTTGTTTTAATATTTAATCAGAAAGGATGTGCAAAGGGAGCCTTTCAGACATTAAGTCTCAGTTGAGAAGAAATTAATGAGGCTTTTGTGTACATTCTTCAATAGTCAGACACATCAGATACGTTTCACAACTATTCTCTTGGTGGCACTAGTACACTTTTTCAAAAATTATTGTTCATAAGATAATTTTTTAAAATAATATTGTTCATAAATAATTATTTTATTTAACTAAAATTATTGTTTTACTAGAAGGAAAAAAGAGGAAAGACAATATTCATTACTATTGACCTTCACACTAGTAATGGAAATAAGATGATTATTACTATGTATCCTTATGTTTGCAAAGCAATAGGAAAAAACGCATGGGAAGTTGTGAATTATTGTGGGTTAATAGTGCACACTAATACTCCATTAAGTGAAGAAAATTGGAAAGCAGTAAAGGATGAATTTGGAGCTGCTATGCTAAAAAAGGTTTGGCTAATAATTCTAAACATGTTTTTAATGGAAAATAAATAAACTAGTTTTGTTAAAATATTATCTAATTTGTAATCAATTTTAAAATATTTTAATTTTACCATTGTAGGATAAATTTATGGTTGAAGATGATGATGTTGTGGATCAATTTGAAGAGTATATTATGAACATCATGAGGTACTTATATAAAGGCTGGAAGCCGCTTATGTAAAGGCTAGAAGCACTAACTTCATAATATGTTCATTAAGTTAGATAAAAATGAACAATCAACATATGTTCCTTGAGAAGTGGATGATGATGACTGGGTTGAAATCACTAAGAAATGAAAATCAGAAGAATTCTTTGTAATGTAATCATAACCAAATTGTTTTGATAATGTGACATGGGTAATTAGTTCATCTTAGTTATGTTTTCCCCTATTTTAAAAAATATCAATAAAATTATCTCTTATTATAAAAAAGAATAGTTTTGATAATAGATTTTGCAGCATAATCACATCCCTCCATTTTAATTTTAACATTAATGTCATGTAAAAGGTGAGCAACAAGAATAAGAAAAGTCGCTCTCATCTTAAGTCAAAGCATACCTGTGGCTTAATGTCTTTTATGGAAGTAGAGGAAAAAACTATAAGTAAATTATTATTAATTCTTAGTTTGTATGCTTATTAGGACATAATTTATAAATTAGTTGTAAAGATATTTATAAATTATTTGATTTTAAAATAATCTTGTGTTTGTTTAGAGAAATCCTAATGCCAGTGAAAAATTGAATGTTACTGAATTATGGCTGGTTCAACATACAAAGAAAACAAAGAAAGAGAAGTGACGTGGTCCGATACTATATTTAAAGAAAATTTTGTAAGTTTAATTTTAATAATTAGATTGAAAATGTTTATAAAAACAATAGTTCTTTAATTCACTTATGCATTTTATCATTAACTTGTATGTATTTATTTTCATTTAATATGTATTTTTATGGTTTAGGAGAAATTCAAAGATCTTGAAAACCAACAAAATGAAGATGGTGCCACACTTATGATTGATTATGAGATGTTAATTGAAGTGTTGGGGAAAAGGTTAGGTTATTTCCGCAAAATAGGGGCAGGAGTGAAAGCTCTAAGTTCCAAGGGAAATGCAAGATTTATGAATGTAGAAAAAATTCGTACAGAGTTGCGAGTAGAAATGCAATCCAAATTAGATGTTATTACTATTGAGAGAAAAGATATAGAGCAAAAAAAATATGAGAGGAATATGAGAAAACTTTAGATCAAAGGGTAAAAGAACAAGTTCTCTTAATTTTAAGAACTTGTTCAACAGAGGTTACTCCTGCTTGTATTGTAGACAAGAGTCTAGGTAAAACGCAAATTTAAGATTGATTTTATGTAATACATTCTAAGTTTTTGTTAATTACTAGAATGGCACTAATTAATTACAATTATGAAACTTTTAGGAGCATAATGGAAGAATGAAGATGATAAATAAAGTATTTATGCTCATTTTATTATTTATATAAGTTATTACTTTATTATAGTGCACTTATTTAGGGATAGTCTATTGCTATATTTAACAAATAGGTCACATCACTTAAGTTTTTATTTTTACAAAGCTAAATAATGTGATGAGAAATTTGAGATCCTATTTATTGGTTAATTATATTGTCTCTTTTAATTAAGTTTTATTCAAATGCAGGCTACTTTCAATTGTTTCCTAAAAATTTAATCATGCAGAGATGGTTAGATTGTCGTTGGAGTTTGGATGTGATTGCTTGGTTACAAGTGTAATCCATAGACTAATCCCTCTATAATTTGCATATTAGTTACTTTGGAAAATGTAATAGACATGGATTAATCTAATGGTCAGTCTGTCATTTGTTTGATTTTGTACGTCACATTTGCATGGTTTTTTTAACTGGTTTCCCTATTCAATGAATACATTTTCAATTTGATCCAAATATGTCTTGGCATAGCTTTATATTCGTGTACTTGAAGGCATATCAATGGTAATCTTGTTTGAAAATGGTATATTAGTCTCAGTTTTTACAATTGGTTGTTTTATTGGTTACAATGTTAGAATATTATATTATTATGCATTGACAAATTTGTTGTTGATCAGGTCAATGATATTTCCTTGCAAGACTACATTGGTGTCCAAACATCAAAGCATGCCACCTATATTCCACACTCTACTAGAAGGTGCTTTACTAAACATTTTAGGAAGGCCAGTGCCTAATTATTTAGAGGCTCACAAATTCATTGATGTGTTTTTTGCTTGCCTTTAACTCCACCATATTAAATTTTCTTTTTATGTTTCTATTTATTTTCTTTACCAATCTTCGGTTCTAAATTTATTGATCAAAAGCTATGAAATTTCTTGAACCTTTCAAGATGAATTTCTATTAATGTTTGGAAGAAATTTAATTTTTGTGTTATTATAAACAATAAGTTAATGTATAATAAGAAAATGTATTATTATTATTATTATTATTATTATTATTATTATTATTATTATTATGCAAAAACAATATTATGGTGAAATGATTTTTTGGAGCTTTTTTATATTTTTGTTTTGCAATCAATGTACTAATTTATGACAATAAAGTTTGTCATAACAATATAATAGGTGACAACTTTCACTCATATGTATGACAACTCTAATTGTCACGTACTAAATTTGGTGATAACATTATAATATCACTAAAATATGTTACATAATTAATAAAATG
The DNA here is from genome assembly GCA_947687605.1 of Reutealis trisperma. Classification (NCBI taxonomy): domain Eukaryota; kingdom Viridiplantae; phylum Streptophyta; class Magnoliopsida; order Malpighiales; family Euphorbiaceae; genus Reutealis; species Reutealis trisperma. The sequence continues at coordinate 186,062 of CANTUT010000900.1, forward strand.
TGTCATGATCAATGTTGTCATTGATTATAATTTTTGTATCATACTTTGAAATTGTCATGATATTTAATCACCTAATAGATTTTAAGTGATAATAGAGCATGTTACTAATGATTGTAACATGTCATGAATAACATGACTAATGACATTTACCTTGTCACTATATATATATATATGTATATGTATATTGTGACGACTTATTAAGTTGTCATGACATTTTATCATCAAATATAGTTTAGGTGATAATGGAACATGTCACTATTTATATTATCATAGATGACTTATAAGATTTGTGATAATTGATTTTGTCATTAATTAAAATTTTTATGACAATTGATGTTGTCACAAATTAACTAACTATATTTTGTGACAATTATTATTATCACTAATGATATTTTTTTGTAGGAACTATTGAAATTGTTTTGATATTTTAATGTGTGTATTAAATTATTTGTGACAACATTACTACTTTGGTGACAAATTATATATTTATAGTCACAATAAAACTTATCACTAAAAGTATATTATGTGATGACATATTTATTGTAACAAATACTATATAATTTGTCACAATTTTTATTGTCAGTTTTAGTGACAGGGTATTAAGTAACAACATCATGATAATTTTTTATTAAGACTAAAAATTTTTTGTGACATTATTTATATTTTTGTGATATCTTTAATTATCACAAAGATGCATGAACTGTTGCATTCCTTATTAAAAAAGAAGGTAGTTCCTACAAAAATGACTAGGCAACATGTGGTAATCTCATAGCATGAAAACAAAGGTAACAAACAACTACTCCCTAGTGCCAGGAGAATTGAACCAAGAAATAATACACGAAGACCAAAGATGATAGCAAACACTGTAGTTAAATAGGACTGAAAGTGTACTCCACCTATATAAATCACATAAAGAAATAAGATACTTGAATTAATCAAACAGCTTCACTAGCTTAATAACAAATGACATAACAGAGAAGTATTATGATTGAACACAAGGAAAAATTAAGAAATAGTCTCAACTTTTGTTTTCCAGTATTTTAGCACAATATGAGTAATTAATTCACAAGAAAATTATTAAAGGCATCATGCCATGTATTGGAATAAGCTTTTGAAACATGGAGCTAATCTTCCATCTATGAAGCACAGAAACAGGAATAGCATAGCGTTTCCATGTTGTGAAAACTCAAAAATGTTGACACTCAATTGAAACAGCACTGACACATCTTCAAGCTATTTCTACAAATTTAAGGAATTTGGAAACACCTTTCCCTTTTGGAAACATGTTTCTCTTAGCCAAAATAGATAGATTTAGGTGATTTAGGAACCTAATTTAAAATCTTCTGCCTATTCATGCTTTCATCTCCTCTCTTGCTCTTTCTTACTGTCACACCCAATCCACCACTCATTTGCACATCAATAGTGACTGATTTTGGTGATGACGACATTAGCTAAGGTTGCCCCATTATCAGTAAAGTCTCCTAGGTTAGATTTCTTTGTTTTAGTTTGCTTTATCATTTTATGTTTCATAGGATTCCCTCATCTGCTTTCTCAATAAATTTTGATTTGCCTTCTTTTTTTTTTTTTTTTTAGTTTCTAGGTATCGGCCCCATACCCAACAAAAACTCATAACCATCCAATATATGATTTGATTTATTTATTTTTAAAACTGAATTGGATGATTAATTAATATTGAATTGGACTTACTAAAATTTGAAATTTTGCCCGAAGTTACTAATTCATGATTAGATATTCTGAAATTCTGAATTGGATATGCACGATCTTAAAATTTTAAAATTGATATTAAATTAAGTTTGTCACTTTCTTGTAATTTTAATTCACAAAATTTATGCTTTATTTGTCATTTTCATAATTTTTTTGTTGGATATTTAGATTTGTATTATCATATATGTGAGTTGTTTATTTATTCAGGTTCTATATTATTTCATTTTAATAGATACTAAAAGTAGTAGCTCTAGTACTAGTAGTGTGACAAAACATAGAGAAGATGAAAATTGTCCTTTGTGGCAATATATGACTAGAATTGAGAAAACAAAGGATGGAGGTGGTAATGTCAAATGGGCATGTAATTTTTATGATCAAGAAAAGCAAGGGACGTATACTAGAATGAGGTCTCATCTATTAAAAATTACCATAAAAGTGATTGGTGTTTGTAAGAAGGTAGGAGTTGATAATATGCATGACATAAGAAAACTTAAGGATAAGGTTGTAATTAGAATCTCTATTGCACAACCTAAGCGAGTTTCTTTGCCTATTACTACCACTAACACTAATCCATGTCCTTTATCTTTAAATGAATAAAGTCCTTTAGATGCTTGAAAAAGGAGAAGAGTTGATGATTCTCCTCTTGTTAGAGCTTTTGACATGCAAACTAGAAGTCAACTAGATGAAGAGATTGCTAGGATGTTCTACACTAGGGGTATAACTTTTAATTAGGCAAGAAACCTATATTATATTAATTCTTATACATTTGCCACTAATCATTCTTTGGGTGGTTATGTACCTTTTAGTTATAATAAATTAAGAAGCACATTACTTCAATGGAAGAAGGTGCATGTAGAGAGGCTTTTAGATCCTATAAAAAAGCACTTGGATAGAAAATGGTGTTAGTATTATGAGTGATGGATGGAGTGGCCCACAAAGGAGGCCTTTGATTAATGTAATGGTTGTTTGTAATCCAGTCCTATGTTTCTAAAAGCAATAGATTGTTCAAGTGAAGTGAAGGATAAGCATTTAATTACAAATATATTGACAGAGGTAATTAATGACATTGGTCATCATCAAGTGGTCCAAATAGTCACTAATAATGCTAAAAATTGTAAGGCTACTAGGGAAATTATTGAAGGTATGTTTTTTGCACATTTTTTGGACTCCATGTGTTGTTCATACTCTTAATTTTGCTTTGAAGAATGTATATATAGCTAAAAATGTGGAAATTAATATGGAAACATATGATGAGTGTCATTGGATCACTGAAATACATAGAGATGCTTTGCAAATCAAAAATTTCATAATGAACCATTCAATGAGGCTTGCAATGTTTACCAATTTAGCTTTTTAAAGTTGCTTGTAGTTGCTAATACTCATTTTGCTTCTACTATTTTTATGATAAAGAGATTTAAGCTTCTTAGGCATGCTTTAAAAAATATAATTATGAGTGATGAATGGGTAGCATACCGGGAAGATGATCAAGCTTCATCCATAATTTTTTTCATGAAAAAAATTATGGATGAAGATTGGTAGGAGAAGGTTACTTATATTCTAGTTTTCACTAATCCTATTTATGACATGATTAGGATTTGTGATACAAACAAACCATGCCTTTATTTGGTTTATGAGATGTGGGATTATATGATTGAAAATGTGAAGGTTGTTATATATGAGCATGAAAGAAAGTAATTAGACGATTTTTCTCCTTTTTTTGTGTTGTTCATCGCATTCTTGTTGATCGCTGGGCAAAGAATAATACTCACTCCATTATTTAGCTCATTCATTGAATCCAAGGTGAATTCCTATTTCAATTCTTTTGTTCTTTTTATAGCACCTTTTGATTTTTTTTTTTTTGGATTGTATTTCTTTTGAAGGTTTTATAATGATAAATGGCTTTAAGAAGGAGAAGGCAAGGTGGCTCCACATATAGATACAGAAATATCTACAGAGAGATATAAGTGTTTTAGGAAAATTTTTTCTGGTGATGAGTGTGTTAAAGCTTATGATGAGTACACTAATTTTTCTCTCAATAGTGGGCCATTTGGTGATCCAGATTATATTGGTAGTATGTTTGATACTGATCCTAAGAAGTGGTGGGCATATTATGGTTCAAGTGCACCTTTATTTCAAAGGTTGGCTTTTAAAGTGCTTGTGCAACCTACTTCTTCTTATTGTGAAAGAAATTGGAGTAATTATTTCTTTATTTGTTCAATTAGAAGGAATAAATTAACTCTAAAATGTGCAAAAGATTTAGTATTTATTCATAATAATCTTCGTCTTTGATCTAGAAGAACCTTCCAATATTATGATGAGAAGACTAAAACGTGGAATGTTGGTGGAGATGAATTTGCAAGTATAAAAGATGTTGGTGTGCTTGAGTTTACCAACCTATCTTTGGATGAACCAAAATTAGAGTGTGTATTTTTTAATGAGGATGCTAATGAAAGTATGAAAAAGAAAAATGATGAAGTTTAGCAAATTTCATAAGTATCTTGCATTGTATTTTCTATTTTATATTTGGTTATGTAACTTGTTGACAATTAGTTCTTATGTCTTGAATATTTGGTTTATTATCATTTCTTAAATATTTGGGGAATTATGTCATGTAATATTTTTTTTTTTTTGATAGGGTTTATTATTAAAAGTAAGGATTTATTATTAAAAGTAACATTGCTTCAATAATTATGACAAATATACATAAGAAAAAAAATAATATTATATATATGAGAACAAATAATATTTACAAATATACCCCTAGATTTTTTATATTTATGTATTTCCTTATGTTTCGTTTCCTATATTTTTAAAAAAAGTCATTTCCTCGTTTCTCATTTTCCATTTTTGTGCTACATAGTCTTCCATGATAAAAAATAAAAAAAATAATAAAAAAAAAAACCTGAGCCAACCAAATGCCAACATATATAGTGTATTCCATATCTAGTGTATTCTAATTAAAATCTAGTGTATCCTTTGTTTTTTAAGAGAAAAGCAATTAAATATTCATTTGTTTAATCAAGAAGCAAAAATTGATTAGAGGAGTCCGAAGTACTAATAACAAATCTCTCATACATTGCTTTAATTGTACCAAGCCTTAATCTAGATAACTATAAAATCCTAATCTTTGTTCTATTGCAACCATTTGGTGAATGATTATGAATCACATATTAAAAGGCAGAGTAAAGTCACAAAGGAAAATAGAAATTACATCTCTAATGATTCTTGGAACATGCAACCATAGCTTCTATTAATATAAATAATGCAAAGAATACATTAGTAATTGCCTTTGGATATATCTTAGCAAACGTCATATTCTATTTTTCATCCGAGTGCCACAATCGCCAGCATACTTTAACTAAAGTAATTACCACCACTGTGACAAATGTATGTCTTACACTATATAGAGCAATAACAGCAGCCAACAACATGAAATTGAAAAAAAAAAGTATTTGGAATCATTTCCCTTGTTTTTTTTTTAATAATGAATCTGGCTTGGTTGGGTTTGTGGAATAGCATGAACTATGGTGGAATAGAATATTATTTTAGGTTGAATAGTTACTTGAAGCTTTGGTTCAAATTTCAAATGCAGAATCATTATTTCATAATCGTAAGATTATATTAAATTTTAATGGTGCAATGGTTATTATATGAAGTCAACGTTTTCCAAATTTATGGCCTTCAAAACCCACATATACTTAAAGAATAGTTGCACTATTGCCATGGAATAATTATTTAATTCTTATTTAATTTCACTCTATGAATCAAGCAAAGCATAAACCTAATTTCTTAATGAAGGTCCTGTACATGCACCATTCTAGGATGTCTAGCCTAAAATGTCTAGCCTAAGGCATGTATAATGGTATGTTGATGTTCGATTTATTGAGTTTTTGCTATTAAAATCATCACTACAAAGGATTGGTGGCCACCAACTATTAATATATATCAACTGGTTGATGGCCTTTTAAAAAAATAATAAAATCAAATGCTTTATGAGATGTGAATTGCAAAGAGGTTGATGTTGGCAAGTGTTGCACCAAGTGCATGAGACAAAGTATAGTCATGACATGTATCCTACTTATGAGGCCTATAATACTCTTTTATTATTTTTTAAATGCTTTGAATTTGATTTTCAATGGTGTGTGTGTATGTGTGTGTGTATAGTCATGACATGTATCCTACTTGTGAGGCCTATAATACTCTTTTATTATTTTTTAAATGCTTTGAATTTGATTTTCAATGGTGTGTGCATGTATGTGTGTATAGTCATGACATGTATCCTACTTGTGAGGCCTATAATTCTCTTTTATTATTTTTTAAATGCATTGAATATGATTTTCAATGATGTGTGTATATGTGTGTCTATGTATAATTTTTTGTAATCCTTTTTTATTTTTGTCTATAAATAGTGGATTTACTCAATTCTTCTCACAATTCAACCCCAATTCATCACTTCTACATCTAATAATTCCATACCCTTTTAATATTTGTTTAAATTTCATTATGATAAAAATTATAATTATCCATCTTCACAAAAACTAAATCCAAATAATTTTCAAAATTATAAATATTCTTTTTTTTCCACAACATCCCCAAAATTTTCAAAACTCCTAAAAATTTCTAAAATCTTCAAAATTTTCCTAACTACAATCTTCCACTAAATTTCAAAATCATCCACGTTTTTCATATCCATTTCGTTTATATTTGAGACCATATTTTTTTAATCCATGCATACCAAATGTGCCAAATTCAGGAAACAATGGTACAACTTCAATTCATACGAGTGAGTCAATAAATCTAAACAGAGCATCCACTACTAATCAAGAAAAGATAATAGGAATGAGTTCTTTTTTTGACACTCAAATTCCTTCATATTCCACACAACCAAGGATTGAAAATATTGTATTGTTTGAAAAACCAGTTAAATAAATTGGGCGCAAATGTGTGCCATGGAGCATGGATGATGAAAAATTGCTTATGAGTGCTTAGCTTATAATTTTAAGTTGTAACATTATAGGCAATGGCCAAAATTCTAAGTCGTTTTGGAAATGAATCACCAATTACTTCAACAAAAATAAAAAATCTAGTCCAAGAAAAAAAAAAACAAATGAATACTATTAAGCAATATTGGTTATGGATATTTCCAATTATTAATGAATTCAACTAATTGTACAACAATTTGTTAGAAGAACATCATAGTGGTTGGAATGATGACCAATTGAAGGAATATGCTTGTGAGCTTTATAAATAGAATTGTAAAAAGAATTTCCTTCTCAAATATGTGTGGTTAATGTTGAAAGACGATATAAAATAGAAAGCAAACTATCTTCTTAATCAGTGTTCAAAAAAGACAATAATTGATGAAAGTGGTGCCTACACAACTTCATCCAATGGAGATACAAGCATCATCCTAGATGATAGTGAAGTTCGCTCCATTGGTCAAAAGGCAATAAAGGCAAAAGCAAAGAGAAAGGGAAAGTTAAAGGTAAATGATAAATATAAAGATGAAGATATGCAGAAAATGTGGGTTGAATTAAAAGAATAAAGGAATAAAAAATTAGCTGAAATTTGAGGTTTTAAGAAATCTTTTAAGATGGCTTCTAATTATCAAATATTGACTATCCACATGAATGTAGAGCAACTTAAAAATCATCATACAATATGCTCTACTATAAAATCTAAATATAATAATTCTTAGTTATTATTTTATAATTTTAATTTAATGTAATTTTATTTTTAATGTAATGTAATTTAGTTTAATGTAACTTTAATTTATTGATATGTTAACTTACTATAATTTTAATTTAACATAATTTTAATTTAATTTTATTATTTTATAAAACTAGCCGTTGAAAACGTTCTATATATTAATTGGTCATTTTGTCCATACTTCTTCATCCAACACTTTCATACTTTTTTCGAGCACTAAAACTTACATGCAAAAAATGGATCCTCTTAACCTCAAATAAATCAAAAATTTTTTAATCAATGAAATAATGGATGCTATTGAAGAGGAAATGTTATGTTTTTGACACAGTAGAAAATAAACAATGTGAGACATCAAATAGCAGTAGACATAATCAAAGGCATTTCAATCGAGATCGTGAAAATTGACAAGATTGACTTTTTCAATGACTATTTTGCTAATGAATCGATTTATCCTGCTAATATATTTTCGATGAACTAATTTATCCTGCTAATATATTTCATTGAAGGTTTCAAATGAGAAAGGAGCTATTCCTGCATATTATAAAAGCTCTTCAAAATCATCTCAAGTATTTCTAAATGAGGTCAATGCAAACTGGTAAAAAAGGACTTTCTCCCCTTCAAAAATGCACCACAGCTATCTAACAATTAGCATACAAAGCACCAACCGACCAATATTATGAATACATAAGGATCGTTGAATGTACTACAAATGAGTATTTATTCAACTTTTGTTGATGTTTGATTGAGATTTTTACACCCAAATATCTGAGAATAATGAAGACATTGAACGCTTTATACACACACACACACACACACTCTCATATATATATATGTGTGTGTGTGTGTGTGTATGTGTGTGTATACACATATATATATGTGTACACACACATACACACACACACATACACATATATATATATATATGTGTGTGTGTGTGTGTGTATGTGTGTGTACACATACATACATATATCTACATATACACATTTACATATATATATATGTATGTACGTACATACATATATATATATGTGTGTGTGTGTGTGTGTGTGTGTGTGTGTGTGTGTGTATGTGTGTGTATGTATGCACATACATATATACATATACATATACACATTTACATATATATATATGTACATACATACATACATACATACATACATACATATATACATATATATATGTATACATGAAAATATTAGTTTTATCTGGACTGTTAGATCATTGAGTAACCTCTAAATAAAATAATCACAATCCTTAATCCTATTTTAAATTACTAACACTAGATTTTAGTAGCCCCCCAAATAATCCAATATCAGACCTCCATTTCTTATATAATTTTAACCTTTTCGCCCTTGATTAAAATGCCAAAAGCCATAATTGATGAGGGCATATTCGTACTTACCCCTCATTTTGCACCACCTCTCTCAACTGAATGCTCTCTCTTATATATTTCATAGACTCAAGTCACCTTAAAAAAGTAAAATAAAAAAAAAAAAAAAAGCTCTTTCTCTCACATAAAATCCTAGCAGCTCATTCTCTAAAAAAAAAAAAAAGGCACTCATACACAGGGGGCAACCACCAACGTTATCACTCTCCAAAAATCATATATTTTACAGACTAAAAACTTACCTCTCTCCTTCTTTAAAAAAAAAAAAAAAAAAAAAAAAAAAAAAAAAAAAAAAACCCTACTCATAATTATCAAAACTCTCTCTCTCTCATATTCCCTCAAAACTCACACCCAAAAAACTCTCCATCTTTTCACTAAACCCATTCTCAACTCTTCCTTGGACCCAAGTTTCATCTCTTACCATCACAAACCCAAACACATATAACTCTCTCTAGGGTCTCAAGCCATTTTTTCTGGCCTTTTCTCTCCTTTCATTGATTCATCTCCCCTTTTCTAACATACTCATCCATTTACTAATTTTTCTTTTATTTGGTCTTGAAATCAGTTTTGGTTTGTGAATTAGTTTTAGGTATTTGAAATAGGTGACTTAGTCTCATTGGTGGTCGAAACAAGCGTATCTAGTTCTGTTTTGTTTGAGTTTTGGTTGTCCTCATATATTAGTTGGTAACAATTCTCTATCTCTTTTGATCTATGATTTTTTTTATGTAATTTCCAAAAAGTAATCAAATACAAAATGAGTTTGGTTATTTGTTTTGAATTTGCTTAAAAATGGGGCTTGACTTCGATTCTTTAAAACTGTAATTGTTTTATCTCTAGTTTGGGTTTGGCTTACTTTTTGGTCTTGTGGGTTAAGTTCTCTTCGATGCTATTGATTGGTTGAGATGAATCAAATCCATGTTGCTTTGATTGTTTGTGATTGGTTTGGATTCTTAATCCTTCACCAGTGATTAGTTGTTATTGGCTGAACTCTCATCTATTTTGGTATTTGATGGGTTTGGGTTTTGATCGGTGATTCATTGTTAAAACTCAAAAAAAAGAAAATTATTGAATGAGCTGTTGCTAGATTATTTCATTATTTTTCTTGGTTTTCTCTAGTCTAAGTTCAGTTCAGTCTTTTTTTTTTTTTTTCATTGGTCTTGTTTTGTTCAAATGGGATGGGTCTAGTGATTTACAATTCTTTTATTTATTATTCTATAAAAAAATAAAATATATAATAAAAAAGAGGTAAATCAGGTATGATTTTTGATCTTTAAAAAGGTTTGGTTACTAGTTCATTTAGTTCTTGGTACCTATTTAATCAACCCATGCAGAATCATTTTTGGTGCTCGAGCCAAAAAAAAAAGGGGACTGGATATATTAAGACCTATTTTTGCATTTTTGGTTCTGGTTCTATTTTTCAATCTGATTTATATCTTTTATCTATATAATGGATCTATTCATACGATTGGCTAGTTAATTTCATTGTTTAATTGGGTATGTTTTAATCTTTTTACTCACTTTATATTTTCCTTTATTTTAATCTTTGAACACAATTTAAAGGATTTTTATATATCATATATATTTTTCGGGTGTTTGGCTTGTTGAGAGAGATCTGATGAGCAGTAGGAGAATGGAGCATCGTACAAAGGGAGAATGACCCATAATAAATTATTTTTCAAGAAATGAATTGAACATAATTTATTTTTAATTTAAAAAAATGAGATTCTTTTTGATTTGGGCTTATATTAAAACCACCATGTCTTTATTTTTTTAAAAAAAAAATTAAATCTACAGTGTGTTACTTTTTTTAAAAAATTAATAATAATAAAATAAAAAATAAAATGCAAAATATTTTAACAAAAGACAATGATGATATCAAATACTAAATGCATAAAATACCAAGTGTGGATTAAAGGTACGAAGTAAGGTGCATAAATGGAAACAACTTTGGGGTGGTATTGGACAAACTTACATCATATCTTTAATGCGCACTTTACATCGTATCTTTAATCCACACTTAGTGGCTGTAAGAAGTTCATATGTGCAAGGATCTTGGCATTAGCCATATATCGAATGGTTTTAATCCCGAAACCACTCAATTTCATCAGTAAAGAAGCAGTGCACTTTTTCTTCGATATGAATGATAAAGGCATTAATCCTCTACCAACAATTTTAGCTGAATTTTTTTTTTTTTTTTTTTTTATCTTTGAATCATTATAGAAAGCATGGTGGTAAGTTCTTGGGATGCAAAGAATGAAGGTATATATGGGTTGTAAGTCTTTTTTTTTTTCAAGAAATAGCTGACTTTGGTCTTATGATCTTGAGAAGGTAGAATATTAATGAAAGCAAAATTGGATGTATCAGTAGCAGAATTAGAAAAAAAAAATCAAGGAAACCAATAGTTGAAGCTATGAGTGGAGGGCAAATTATATGCTAGTAAAACCTTTCATTTTGAGGATAAAAAGTTATCCATTTGTCCCGCTAATTGGTGTGAGAGGTTGTGTCAATTATTCATTGCTATGGTGCTTCACTAGGTGTTTTAATTGCAATACATTCCTCAAACTAAGCATATAGGGAAATTTCATTTCCTTTTTTAGAGTGGAAAGTTTAACAATGAGTTGAAGCAGGAATATGGGGAAAAAAGTGAATCATTCTTCATGGCCCAAGAAAAACATTTGTTAAAGGAAGCTCACAATGCTCTAAAAGACTTGATAATAGGGCAAGGCTTGCTTAGAAGGAGAAACCATAATTGGATACCCAAAATAGTAGAAAAAAAGAGGAAAGGGTCTTAATATGCTTGAGGTAGAAGAAGGAAGAAGTCCTAGTTCAGAATATAACTCAGCTGAAGACTATTTTGAAGAAAATTGCAATAACACTTGCAATTCTATTATAGTTTAGTTACTCAAGTGACCAAAAGTCAACATCAAAATGAAAAATGGGTGACATAGAATCAACAACTGCAACAAGAAATTGAGTTCCTCCAAAATCAGTACTGTCAACAGTAAAATTTTCTAAGTGACAAGAGATAGAAAATAAAGGAATTGGAAAAGGAACAAAAGCAAAGGGGTAAAAAATGGGGATTACTTAGAAAAGACTCAAAGAAAGCTGTACATACTCTAAAGTATTGGGCTAGCAAATATAAAAGCCTACAAGATTAGAATGTTGATTTAGAAGAATGACTATTTTAGAAAAGGTTTCAAATTAAGAGTCTAACTACCTAACTTCACCTTAACTATGAACTTTTGCTTGCAATAGAAGAGCAGTTGAAAGCTTTGCAATAAGTCCGTAGTTCTTGTCTGGATCCTCAATAGATACAACAACATATTCAAATGGAATTCATACATGCTCAAACAAAATAGAACTAAGAAAAGGAAGAGTGACATGGGAAAGGGGTGAACTTTATCAATAACTTTGCTTGCATGAGGAGCAAATGATATGTTTTAGAACCAGTATAATAAAGTAAGCTCGGGTTCTCCTCTAACAATATGAAAAGGCACTTATGCAAATCAATCCATTGAATTAGGAAAAAGCTAGTACATATGTACTTCAGCTGTATAAAATTTTAAAGCAACTAGATAGGCTTGATATAGCATAATATTGATATAAATATGAACATCCTCATAAGAACTTGTTTTTGGATGAAAAGACAACGGCCATTGCTTTTCCATCATTTTCTAATTTGATCGTAAGTGACAATGATTCTAATATACCAATTCTCTACATAAAAAATGAATACCTTAAATTGTACAGTAGTATCCACCTTTTCATGTTTGTGCATATCTAATATTTCATTGAATAGTAAATAAATTAAAATGATGCTGCAATTTAAAAGTTACATTTTTCAAAAATATATATGTTTCAGGAAAAATAATATTTCAATATTAGTCAACCAAGAGGGAGAACAAAATTGATATCTCTTTCTTCAAGAAGAATATACCAGACTAAAGCAAGAACAAAAATCATAATGGAAGGCCAAGAATAGATAGATACCTTGAGAATTGAAATGGGAGATATTAAGGGGTAGCTAGTTAAGATCAACCACCTTTCAACTGTGATGATGTTAATCATGACAACCATCCACCACCTTGTCCTTTAAATGTTAGTGCCCAATAAAACTCTATGACTGGTACTCATACAGAGCATATCCCACCTACACCAGTTTTTCCTACATTTTATGCCCCTTCTCACATCTATGTGCATGGGGAAACCTCTGAAAATATCAATATCTTTGCATCTCCTTTCAATCGATACACCTCTTTTCCCATACTAGAAAGTACACAATCTAGTCAAACTCCAGGGGCTATTTGGCAGGGAGTAACACATACATTCCTCTTTTTTCCCTCTTTACAATTTCTTAAGGGTTCATCCAAACATCTACAATGGTTACAAAAATATTGTATGAGTAGCCCGATTATAAGAAGATGAAGAAGAATGAAAAACTACTGGCACAAAAAGAGAGGTTGAGAGTCATAGAAGGATTAAATCTACATGGGCACATAGACGTGTTTACATTCAAATTAATCTATGATGTGTAGGTTCTAAAGAAATTCAAGCTCCTTGAGTTAGAGTAGTATAATGGCTCTTCTGATCTAAAACTTCATCTAGCTAGTTATGTGTCCAAAATGCTCATCATTGACAAATGATAAGAAGTTGTTTGTCCATTTCTTTATTGAATGCCTTTTAGGCCCTGCTATAAGGTGGTACACCAAGTTAGATAGTCCAAAGTCTGAAGCTGGAATGATTTTGCTGACTTATTCCTAAAATAATATAAGTTTAATATAGATACTACTCCAAGTTGGAGGGATTTGTAGAATATGAGCCTTAGGGACAATGAAACTCTTAAGGAATATGCCTAGCAATGAAGGGAAAGAGTAGCTGAATGCATCCCTCAGTTATCGAGCAAGAGTTATGCAGTCTATTCCTAGGTATATTGAAGGACAATTTTCATTCTTTTTTTACTAGTAACACCTTTAATAATTTTGCTAAATTGATTGTGGCTAGAGAAAAGATCAAAGCCAGTTGAAAATCAGATAAGCTAACTCTTCACTTAGTGGATGGCTGGAGAAAGAACCAAACTTGGTAAAAAGAAAGAAGGAGAGGTACATATGGTCCACAATCTTGGTAACCAAACCTATTCCCCTATAGCTCAACCATATTACTATTCTCCATCGTAATATAACCCACTAAGGTTAACCCATTCCTTTGTAGCTCAATCTTGTCCCTATTTACCATAGTAGTATCATCCACCAAGACCAATTTATCATCTCAAACTAAGACTGCCTTATTCTTCTAGCCAATGTTGTGTCATCACACCAACAACCTACATATCAACCATATCACCTTTCATCATAACACCAAAATCAATATCGACCTTGACCAACCCTACACCAAATAATTATATATAAAACCAAGCAAATAACTTCCCACCCTTACCCATGTCACCTTTATCCATGTCATACACTGATGTTTATAAATATATTTTAAGTATTAATCAAATACTCTCAACCCCAACATACTTAGTTGACCCACCTTATCCTTAATGGTATAACCCTAATGCCATATTTGAGTATCATACAGGAGTTATTGGTCATTCTATTGAAAATTGTGCAACTTTAAAAGTAAAAATTCACCATCTCATCACATATGGATGGTTAAAAATTGAGACAGGGGATAATATGCCAAACATCAGCACTAATCCTTTACCAAACCATAATGGCATTGGAGGTAATGGAACGAAAGGATCAATCACTACTGGAGAAGGATTTGGCATTCAGAGAGTTGCTTAATTGAAAACTTCTATGGCAAAGTTGTTTCTTTTATTATTATCCCTGAAAATGTATCCGTTGTTAGAAGAAGGGATAGGAGATGGGGATGATGTTTGCCTATTTCATGGAAGGATAATGGGGCAAGATGTTGAGAACTACTCAACTATTAAAGAGTTCATTCAACAATGGGATAATACCCATTTTAGGGCCTGAAATTTTGTGAAATGTTCAATTTAGTGTATTGTAAAAAAAATTCATTTAATTAAGGGTTTAAAGTCATTGAATTGGCTTAATTAAGGACTTCTCCATTAAGATTAATTGTTTTCGTTTTTGAGGTTAGTAAAGTTAATTTATGTGGGACCCATTTATATTTTTAAATATAAAAATTATTTAAATTTAAAAAATATATTTTTAAAATAATAAAAAATTAAAAAACCAAAAAATTAAAACTTAAAAATTAAAAAAAAAATAGATATGAGCTTAAAACACAGTTCTCTCAAGCAATTGATCGAACACTTTGTAAACCTTCTTTATCTCTATATCTAATTCCATGCACATTCAACTTTCTCTCAGCCTAAATAAATAATAGTTTTATCGAAAAAAAAATTAGAATCAAAAGAACTCAAACAAACCAACTTTCTCTCTTATTTTCATCCTTGGTTTTCTTGATCCTCCCCTTAATTTCATGTAAATAATAAAAAATATCAAACTTAAAAAACCACAATGTACCAATCCCCAGTGCTTCCATCAATCAAATTATAGATAGAACAACTTCTTCCTAAATAAAGCAAAAATAACTCTAGCTCACAAAATATAAACAAGTAATATAACTAGAAACAATCTTCAAAAATAGCATAATTTTGAGTATAGATATGCCACCATCGATCATGGTCACTAGTATAGCTAGCCTCGATCACAACCTGGCTGACACTATCGATAGTTGGAGTTAAGGTTTTAGATGGCACTTTTTTTTTTGGGTTTTCTTTTAATGGCCAGTTAGTGTTTTTTTGGGGTTCCTTAGTTACATCATAATTTCTAGTGGATACCACATGAGTTTAATTGCCATAATAGATGATGGTGGATTCTTTGCAGTGGTGGTTTCTTGGATGGCCTTGATTAATGGTGATTGTAGCAGAGGCTCAATAATGGCCTCATTGATGATACCAAGCTTTTATGGTAAACTAGCAACAACTAGGATTTTTTATTTGTATTGGTTTAGATATGTTGATTTCTTGTTTTCATTGATGAAGAAGAAGAAGAAATTATTGTGGATTTTTTTATATGTTATTTTTTTAATTATGTTTGATAAACTCATGGAAACCCATATCTAGGTTTCATTCAAATCTAGGTTGTTTTTCTTTAGTTTTTAATTTTAACAATTTTTATTACTTAAAAAAAATTTTAATATTTTTTGTTATTTAAAAATATAAAATAGGTCTCATTTCTAATTTCATAGGGCCCACATAATGTTTGTTATGTCAATTGTATAATGAGACGACTTAAGCCTTTAATTTAGCCAATTTGGTAACGTTAAACCTAAATTAAGTGGAATTTTTTACAAGACACTAAATTGAACATTTTGCAAAAGTTCAGGCCCCAAAATGGGTATTGCCCCTTTAGTAGTGATTGGATTTAGTCATTCTGAAGGGAGTCATAAAAGGTAAATGTGATGATGTGGATGTTGATATGATTAGCTTTGGTAACCAAGAACACACCACTTTCGATCCACCTTTTGAGTTTAGTCGTTAGCCCATCTATAGACCACCCATAGCGATAATTAGATCCCTAATACAATTACTAGTGACAAACACCCATGCTATTCCTTGGAATTATTATTTCGACATATATACTCAGCATACTACCCATAGTATAATCATTTTTGCAACTACTATGAGTCACTCAACACCAACCATTTCTATTCGATCCCCAACATCTCACGCACTAAATCCACCATCACCGCATCTCCCAAATCTAACACCATAAGCCTATACCAATTAGGTTGTAAAAATCTCTTATGTTGGTCCACCACTTCTACCATCGCAGCCACCCTAGTTAGTGCCATCCATTAGACAACCCTCCTATTCACAAACCCCCACATTTGAAATCAACCAAGCTATCCAAACTACAAATCCAATCCTAGAATCACCATGAGAGCCAGAGTTGAATATAAGGAATGAAAAGGGTATTATAGATCATATTACCTAGAGTGACATATGTTATGCTTTGAAGGAGTTGGAGAGACTAAAGGAAGAATAAAAAAAATGAACAACTAATTGTAGATGGGGTTGTTCTTACTATAAAGGAGGAATAGAGGAAAAATAAAAAGGCTATTAAAGGTGAATATAAAGATGAAAAGTCCCCTAAAGATGATGAATTTTTAAAAATAATGAAGTAGAGTGAATACAACATCATTGAGCAACTAAAGAGATTTCTTGCTCACATTTCTCTACTATCTTATTTTAAGCTCCAAAATACACAAGGTGCTTGATGAGGCTTATGTCACACCTAACATCTATGAGCAAAAATTTAAGAAGTTAGTAGGACAAATTTAGGGAAACAATTTTATTTCATTTTCTGATGATAAAGTAAACCCAATAAGAGCTGATCATACAAAGACTTTGCATATTACTTTGAAGTGTTTGGGGTGCATAGTGGCTAAGGTTCTAGTTGACAATGGCTTTGGCCTAAATATACTTCCATAAAAAACTCTAGCATGACTCCCAGTTGATGTGTCAAACATGAAGCACAGTGGTATGGTTGTAAGAGCTTTTGATGGAACCATAAGAGAGGTGTCGGGTGACATTGATATTCCACTATAAATAGGCCTTTGTACTTTCAATGTGACCTTCCAAGTCATGAATATCAAACCTGCATACACCATGCTACTTAGTAGACTTTGGATACATGTAGCTAATGTTGTTCCTTCCTCATTGCACCAGAAGCTTAAGTATGTCATGGATCAAAAGTTAGTGACTATATGAGGAGAAGAAGACATGTTGACATCAAAGCCACAATATGCTCCTTATATCGGAATAGATGAGCAAGCCTTGGAAAGCTCTTTTCAGACTTTGGAGCTTGACATCTCTACTAATATAAGGGGGTCCTCAATAGCTATTAATAATATGGTGGCTAAGATAATGGGGAAACATAGTTTCTAACCTAAAAGAGGTTTAAGGATCACATTGTAGGATCATAAAGCCTATTTTTCCTTAGCAGAAAGCAAGCAGAGAGGGATTAGGTTTTTTGGAGCATCCTATTCAAAATCAATGCTTATCCATAACAAACCAGTACTGCGATGAATTATATATCCCTCATATCCATGAAACATTTTCAATGCCATCTTCCATCATCAATCAATATCCCATAATCGAAGAGTGCCCAAATGAAGTCATTGAGGACTTAAAATATTTGTCTATTAATGCTATCTCCTCTCATGGTGATGTTACTCAGTGGATTCAGCATAATGTTCCTAAATAAGACATGGCAAACTAAGAATATGTGAAGCTACCCAGGGTGTGTTCTGAGTAATGTTATTTTACTTGTCAGAGATTAATAAGAATTTTGATTAAACACTTTGAATATTCTTGTATTTGAATTATATGTTACTTTTGGCTTTTAGCAATATGAATGCACTTTCAGTTTTATCCATTTCTGTCATGCCTTTTGGATTTATTTTCTCGTTATACTTTCTACTCTCTTGTAACCATTAGTAAATTTATTATTTCCATTTGTTTCACTCTATTCAAGGAAGATGATATACTTAATACAATGCATTGTCTTTTAAATACTGATGCTTCTTTATATGACGTTAAAGAGCCTATTTATACTATGAATGATGATACATCTGAAGCCAATAAAGAAGAGGTGCAAAAGGAAATAAGAAAGCTAATGCAAATTGAAATAGTAGGAGATATGATCACTGTGGTGAATTTGGGAACTGAAGAAGATAAAAGGGAAGTTCGAGTGGTAGTCTATTAAGAGATGCAAGAGCTAATCTAGTTGTTAAAGGGGTATATAGATGTGTTAGCATAGTCTTACAAAGACATGTCTGGCTTAGATCCAAATATTGCTGCACACAAGATTAGTCTAAAGTATAATAGCAAGCCAGTAAAGTAGAAGTTGAGATGAAGTGCAACTGACATTCAAATAATGATTAAAGATAAAATCAAAAAAAAATAATATGAGGCTAGTTTTCTAAAAGTTTTTAATTACCCAAAATGGGCTAGAGTCCCTCTAATAAAGAAAGATGGAAGAGTGCATATGTGTATTGATTACAAGATTTGAATCATTATAGTTTGAAAGATGACTTTCCCCTACCCCACATTGACACTTTAGTTGACAATGCAGCTGGTCAATAGAGGTGTTCATATATGGATGGATTTTCTAGTTACAATCAAATTGGGATGGACAAGGTGGATAAAGAGAAACCCCCCTTCATCTCATAATGGGGGACATTCTATTATCAAATAATGCCATTTAATTTGAAAATTGCAATAGCAACCTATCAATGAACTATGGTCACTTTATTTCATGACATGATGTATAAGGAGGTAGAGTGCTATGTGGATGATAGTCAAAGGAGGGAGAAAGTCATGTAACGATATTGCAAAAGGTGTTTGAAAGGCTTTGCAAGTATAAATTCTACCTTAATCCTAACAAATGTATCTTTGGAGTGACAAAAGGGAAGTTTTTGGGGTTCTTTATCACTAAAGAGGATATCGGGATTGATCCTAATAAAGTAAAAGCCAATCAAAAGATGCCTCCACTAAAAATAGAGAAAGAAGTTAGAAGTTTCATGGGAAAGTTAAACTATATTTTCTATTTCATCATCAATATGATAACAACTTGTGAGCTTATTTTTCTTCTCCTACAGGAGAATTATACAAGCAAATAGGATAAAGATTATCATGAAACTTTTAATAAGATGAAGCCTTATTTACAAAGTCCTCCAATTCTAGTTCTTCCAATCCAAGGTAGACCATTCATTCTTTATTTGGAGGCTTTACAGAATTATATAGGTTGTGTTTTCGGGCAACATGTTGATTCAAGAAGGAAGGAAGGAGTAGGCTATCTATTATCTAAGTAAGAAATTCACTTATTATGAAACCTGGTACATAATGTTCTAGCATACTTGTTGTGCTTTGGTGTGGACTACTCGCATATTAAAGCGATACATATTAAAAGATACTACTTGGCTCATCTCTCGTACGGATCCAATCAAGTATATTTTAGGAAGTCTTTATTTATCAGGAAAGCTATCTAAATGGCAAGCCATGTTATCTCCATATGACATTATCTACATGACCTATAAGGAAGTTAAAGGTAGTGTGATTGTTGATCTACTAGCTAAAAATCCTTTAGATGAATATAAAACACTTGATTTTGAATTTCCTAATTAAGATATTAATTCAGATGAAGAAGATGTAGAGTCAATTGATATGTGAATAATGTATTTTAATGGAGTTGTGAATTTGTTAGGCAATGGGATTGGTTTAGTTCTCATTTCTCTTGAGGACAAGTAGTTTCTAGTTGTAACCAAATTGAGCTTTGAGGTCACTAATAATATTACAGAGTATGAAGCATGTGTCAATGGATTACTAGTTGCTATTAAGCATAAAGTGAGGAAGCTGAAGGTGTTTGGAGATTCAGGTTTAATCATTTATCAGGTAAATGGAGATTGGCAGACTAAGGATTCCAAATTGATCCCATATCAGAGATATCTCATTAAGCACACTGACAAATTTGAGGAGACCACTTTTAATCATTTAACTCGTGATAAGAATTAGCTTACTGACGCTTTTGGCTACCCTAGCTGCATTGCCAAAATTGGTGAAGAAGATATTGTATGACCTTTGTAAATTGAGGGTAGGGATTCACCTACTTAGTGTATGATTATTAAGGAAGAATTAGATGGTAATCCATCATTCTACAACATTCAGTAATATATTCATCATTGAAAATATCGACATAGAGCTAATGCGAATGAAAGAAAGTGGATTTGTTGGATTGCCCTTGAATAATTCCCAACTAGGGAAATACTTTACAAAATAGGCTTGCAACAGGAATTACTATGGTGTGTAAATACCAGAGAAACATAAACTTTAATGCTTGAAGTTCACAAAAGGAATTGTTGTGCTCATGCCAATGGTCATATGATGTCAAAACAAATTTAGAGGCAATAGTATTAGTGGATTACTATATAGACTAATTGTATTAATTATGTATGCAAATGCCACAAAATGCCAAATCTATATGGATAAAATTCATGCACCACCTCATACTCTATTCAATATGGTGTTTTTATGGTCTTTTTCAATATGGGGAATGGATGTGATAGGCCCAATTACTCCTAAGGCATCAAATGGTCATTGCTTCATTCTTGTGGCCATCAATTATTTCACTAAATGGCTCAAGACTGCATCTTTTGCTAATGTTACCTATTTGCCCTTATACACCAAGAGGGAGGTGTTGAATTAGTGGAAAATTAAAATTTAGATGAAAAGAGATAGGAAAAGAAAAATAAAGACTCAAGATTTATAGTGGTTCGAATCCAACCGATCCTATGTCCGCTCCCCAATCACACTATTGGGTATTTCCACTATCTATAGAGTTTTACTAAGTGCACTCCCAACTTAGTGTTTACTCACACCAAATCTTATAAGAGTTTTTCCCAAGGCTCAATCTTAACCTAAACAAAAGTTTTGAGAAGGTTAACTCTAAAATCCAATAAGTGTTTTACAAAGGCTTACACTTAAACCTAAAAAAGAGTTTTCTAAGGCTCACTTCCCAACCTATATAAGTATTTCAATGGGTAACACTTAACCAACCAACACAAGATGTGTATTACAAAGGTTTTAAGTTTGAGAAATGAAATTGTAAGAGTTTAGACACTTGGTAGACTATTCTCTTCTATTTAAGGCCTTTGTAAGGGGTGTTTATAACTTACATCCTCCAAAAAAGATGTTGCAAATGAGTATAAAAGACAAAAAAAAAAATTCCAAAGCAGCTTGCAAAAAGTTATCTTCCAGAAGCAGAATTGCAGTCGCAAAATTCATTTCTCCAATGGCTAGTGACATATGGCGTTTGATCGTTGGCTGCTTAACTATCCATTAGAGTGGGAAGTTTGCCTAATGAAAGTCGCAGTCTCAATTTACTTATAGTCACTATTCCTTAATCGTGTCTTTGGTTGTGATCACAACTGAGGTCATGAACTTAACTATTTCTCGAGGCAAATTTCAAGCCTTTTCTCTCTAATTGAGTCTTAGTCATGATGATGTGGGTCGCGGTCACTATATAAAGTCGCAGTCACGATTCTTCTATTATGATCACGAATTAGAGGCCAGTTTTTTTTACTCAAGAGAATTTTGGATCTTTTGAATTTTTCAACCTTTCTAATATATTCTATCTGCAAAATAAATACTTAATACACATATTACATAACTTTAATTTGATTGACATGACCAAAATAGGTATTAACTAAGTTTTGAGATAACTTTGGTCAATAATCTCCCTCTTTTTGATTTTGACAATCAAATTGAACTTAAATATGAAATACATTAACATAATATTGTAATTGAGGCTTACTCCCCCTCAATTTATGCAATTTATAACAAAGTAAAATTTAATTCAAAAGGTAACAAGTTAATTAATACATATCTCCCCCTTTGTCAATTAAAATAAATCTTCCCCTTTAGCAATTATCCAATGATAATTTTAAATTTTAGTTATTTCTCCCCCTTTGGCAAGATCAAAAAGCAAAAAAGCATAGAGAGAAGTGAAAATAAAGAGACACAATAGGCAAATTAATTTAAAAAAATATTTCATTAATTAAAAATAAGAAATCAAACAAAAATTGCATTTATACATATTAAGATCAATACTCTAAAGTGTCAAAATAAAGACGAATGCATGAAAAAAAAAATAATAAAAATCATAAGAAGGAAGAAATCCTAAAGGAAGATTTAAGAAGAATCTCATCCATCCCCTTGCTCCTCTTCTTCTTCTTTATGTTGTTCTAATAAGTGCATATTTGACTATATTTTATCCCTTGTTCTTACTTGATTTTATCATTAAATTGAGTTTAAGTTGTTTGTTAAGTGGTCTATCAGAGCATTTTGAGTGTTTTAGCTTATTTGGAGGCCATAAATCAATTTGTCTAGAATTCCAAAACTAAGGTGCAAATTCGACGGATTTTGGGCAAGGAGTTAAAAACATAGTAGGTTACATGCCCAGAGGCACGGGTGTGTACCTGGGCATGTTGAACCATTCTGCTCGTGTACCTAGGTGTGTTACAGTCCATGTTGAGGAGACAATTTTCATAAAAGAGACAGTCGTCTTCACACCCGAAAACACATGCATGTACCAAACCATGTACATGATAGGTGCATCCTTTAAAAGACTTTTTCAAAGAGAAAAAGCGGGAATTTGATACTCTAGGGAGAAAAAGCGGGAATTTGATACTTTGGGGAGATTTTTACTTCAAGAGAACTCTTTAGGAAGACCGGAGGATATTATAGTTGAATTCAAAAGAGAAGAATGAGATTGGAGTTGATTCAAAGTGAGTGATTCAAGATTGAAGAGAAGATTTTTAAGAACTTTTCTAGAGATTGTTTTATGGATGATTCTCTTTTGTCTTTTTCATTATTCTTCCAATTTACCATGAACTAAAACTCTTTTTATCTAGATGGGATGAACCCTAGTTCCGATCTTATAGATTGAATGTTTGGATTGTTAATCAAATCATCCCTATATTGAGTTATATTTATGATTTATATTGATAAATTCTTATTAACAATTGCTAGCTTATTGATTTGATAACTAATTTCTTATTAAGAACTAGAGATACCCTTAATTTGATATGATAACTCATGAATATTAAGGATTTCTTGGGACTCTAAAGATAGGTTCACAAAATCCTTAAGCATTTTTAAATCATTGATCTTAATGCTTTGCCTAACCTATTGAATAAGAATACATTCTATTTAATTTGTTTAAGGAAAAAGGGGATTAATTCACTTAAGAAAGGAGATCAAACCAATTATCATTCAGATGGTTCAACAATCATGTCAGTTTTATGGGTTTCCTGATGAAGATCCTAAAGCACATTTGGCAAATTTTCTGGAAATTTGTGACACATTCAAGATCAATGTAGCTTTAGAATGCAATCAAGTTTAGGTTGTTTCCATTTTCTCTAAAGGATCAACCTAAGCAGTGGTTGAAATCATTTGTTGCTGGAACTTTCACTACTTAAGAGGGTTTGGCTGAAAAGTTTTTGGAAAAGTATTTCCCTCTTTCCAAGACAAAGAAGTTGAGGAATGATATCTTTTCATTTATATAGAGTGATATTGAGATGTTGTATGATACTAGGGAGAGATTCAAAGATTTGCTGAGAAAGTGTCCACACCATAGCTTACCTCTTTGGTTGCAAGTTCAAACTTTCTACAATGGTTTGAATTATGCAAATAAACAAGCAATCAATGTAGCTACTAGAGATTCAATTAATAATAAGACACTGGAGTAAGCTAGGTATTTGATAGAGGACATGGTCATTACTAACTATCAATGGTAGCCCACTCAAGATCAAAGAAGAATTATGATTATTGGTGTTCATCAAGTGGATCTTGTGGTAGCTTTGGCAACTTAGCTTGAGGCTATGAATAAAAATATTGATACTTTAGCCTCATCATCTAAAGCTATTCAGGTCATGTATTGTGAATTGTATGGAGGAGGACATCAAAGTTAAGACTATCTTATGGGAAATAATTTTGCCAAGCCCAACTAAGTGGATTATTGGGTAGTGCACCAAGATAGCATAATAATCCATATAGCAACACCTACAATCCTGGTTGGAGAAATCATCCAAATTTCTCTTGGAATAACCCATCCAATGTGAGACCTCTACCTAGATTCCAACCCTAACCTCAACAAGAGAAGAAAAGAAATTTGTTGGAGAAGTTGGCAAAATTCATTGCAGCTTTGGAGACTAGGTTTCAAACCATAGAGAAAGCTCTAAGGAAGCAACAAGCCTCTATTTACAATCTGGAGAATTAGGTTGGGCAAATTGCAAAAGCATTATCTAAGAGATCTTAAGGTAATTTGCCTAGTAATATTGAAACTAATCCTAAAAAGCAACTCAATGCTATTACATTAAGGAGTGGTAAAGAGTTGAAGGAGTCTGAGAAGCAAAATAAGAAGTTGACTATTGAGGATGATGGAGCTAAAGAGAAGGAAGTTAAAGAGAAAGTGGATCCTACACCTATGGGTAAGGAGTTTCAACCAAGCATTCACTATCCTACGAGGTTGAAGAAGGATAAAATGAATGAGCAATTTGGTAAGGTTCTTGAACTTTTTAAACAATTGCATATTAACATTCCTTTTGTGGAAGCTCTTTCGTGAATGCCAAAGTAGGATAAATTTCTTAAGGAGCTACTTTATAATAAAAGGAAACTTGAGGAGGTGTCAATGGTCCAACTCTCTGAGGAATGTTCTGCAATCATCCAAAAGAAGCTACCTGAAAAGCTTAATGATCTAAGGAGCTTTACTATCCCTTGTCTTGTAGGTAGTTTGGAAATTAATAAGGCATTAGCTTATTTGGGGCCTAGCATTAATGTTATGCTCTGCAAAATTTTTAAAAAATTGGTCTAGGTGAACGTAAACCAACACGCATGAGTATTTAATTAACTGATCTATCTCTCACTTACCCTACGGGTATAGTTGAGGATGTGTTGGTTAAGGTTGGTGACTTTATATTTCTTATGGATTTTGTGATATTGGATATTGATGAGGATGTTGATGTGTCACTTATCCTAGGTAGACCATTTCTAGCAAGTGATAGAGCTGTCATTGATGTGCTTGATGGTAAATTGATACTTAGCGTAAGGAATGAGCAAATGGTTTTACAAATATCCAATGCCATGAAACACCCATTTACACTTAAAGATGTGGATGCTTGTGATGATGTGATTAATCATAAAACTATGCATTTTATTTCTAACATTGTTCACAAGGACCCTTTGGAGTTGTGTCTTATGCAGGGATAGGAGGATATTGAGACACCTGAGACCATTGAGCATTTAGCCTATCTTGAGTCTACTGAGCCATTGAAGAAAGGGCATTTGAGCATATTGAGATGCCCAAAAGTGAAAATCAAGCCATCCATTGTTGACCCACTGAGTTTGGAGCTTAAGCAACTCCCTTCTCATTTAGAATATGCTTTTTTCGCAGAAAATTGTAAGTTGCCTGTGATTGTGAATGCTAATCTATCAAGGGGACAAAAGGTAAGGTTATTAGAGGTTTTAGGAAAACATAAGAAGGCTATTGCATGAAAAATTATGTAGCCCTTCTTTTTGCACTCACAAAATCCTAATCAAAGAAGAATTCAAACCTATGGTACACCCCAAAGGCATCTCAATCCTAAGATAATGGATGTGATCAAAGTTGAAGTGATCAAGCTTCTTGATGCGGGAATTATCTATCCTATTTTGGATAGTTCTTAGGTGAGTCCAGTTCAAGTGGTACCCAAGAAAGGTGGCATGACTATCGTGCCCAATAAAAACAATGAGCTAATTCCTATAAGAATAGTCACGAGAAAGAGAGTGTGCATTGACTACACGAAGTTGAATGATGCTACCAGAAAAGATCACTTCCCACTTCCTTTTATTGATCAGATGTTAGAGAGACTTTTTGGGCATCAATTCTATTATTTCTTACATGGATTATCCGAGTATTTTCAGATTCCTGTAGCTCCGAAAGATTAAGAGAAAACAACATTCACCTGTCCTTATGGAACTTTTGCTTATCGAAGGATGCCATTTAGATTGTGCAATGCACCAGCTACCTTTCAAAGGTGCATGATGGCCATTTTTAATGAGTTAGTTGAGGACATCATGGAGGTTTTCATGGATGACTTTTCAGTGTATGGTGGCTTATTTAATGGTTGTCCCAAAAAATTGGAGAGAGTACTAGTTAGATGTGAAGAAACCAATCTGGTTTTGAATTAGGAAAAATGTCACTTCTGTGAGGCCTCACCCAAGCATCCAATCTGATTTGCTAAAGGGAATTGAAAATGCTCATCAGGAGAAACATCACGATTGGAACCTGCTATGAGTTTAAAAAATTGTATTTTGTAAATTGCAATTTGCAAAAAGAGTCACCACTTTAATTTTGTTTATTTTAGTTGGAAAAATTAAAGGAAAAACCCAATTTGATTGACGCCAAAATTATACCATTTATCTCAAGGAAAAGCACTAGTCTAGAAATAACCAAAGAGTGTTCAAGGACTAGGTTTTGGTTAAAATAATACAAAAAATTAGTTTGGCTTAAATACAAAATAGCTTTCATAAAAACAAGTTTTTATTAATGCATGAACAGATATAACATGATGCATGAAACAAATATTATTTGTGCAATGCATTGAACATATAAGATAATAGCAATTATAAAATGCAAAAAATAAAGAAAAACTACTTAAAACTATTACAAGTCAAAATGTCAAAATCAGGGCATCTTTCCTCTAGCCATTATGGGTTCAAGAAAAAGCACACATTCCCCAAATATAAACAAAACAACTGAAGTAAGAAAAAGTAATAAAATAATTATAATAAAAAGAACTAAAGTTTCAAGTTTTATTTAAGAAAAGCAATTTTGACCATAAACTCTATAAAGAAGGTAATAGACAAAATAAGTTGCTAATTTTAGCGGATTTGATGCCTTAGAAATGGTATGCCTGCGTATCCCTTTGAATGCGAATCAAATCCCACATAGTTTTTCCTTCTTGCGAAGGAGGGGTTTTTAAGTCATTACCTTTGTTATCATGTTTTAATTGATTTTAAGGGCTTAGGGATTTTTTAATTAGGTTAGATTTTAATTAACAAAAATTAGATCTTTTTAGATTTAGATCTTAAAATTAGAATTGAAAAAGAAAAGGAAAGAACTTTTACCTTTGGCTTTCGGAGACAAGGAATGTCAGGAGCAAGCTTAGCATCGGATCTAAGTTCTACCTTGGCTTAGGAATAGCATGAGCACTCCTTTTGGAAGGACTCTTGAATAGTGCAAACTCTTCTCAGAGGGATTTAGATTGCACCTTTGGTTGAGTACCATGAATTTCCTTTGAAAGAAATAACTTAAATTACCCCTTTTCTTGATTAAGAAGCTTAGGAATACGATTTGAGGTGATTATGAGACTTATGAATAGGGTTTTGAGATTTGGAGGTTTAGAAAGAGCATTTTGATGATTGGGAGGCTTTGTAATAAGGTTTAGAAAGCTTTAGGGAGAGTATAAAAGCATGTAATTGTGTGTGAAAGTTATTAAGAGGTGCCAAGTATTTATAAGGAGAGTCTAGGGTAGAAAATACACAATTTTTGATGTGGGATTCTATCAAAAATGTGTTGCGATAATTTATTGTGGGCTGCAGTAACCACAAAGCCTGTTGTGGTGACCATAAGGCCCACTACAATAGCCAATTGGCTACAACATGTAGGGCTGAGAACGGTTCAGTCCAATCCGAGGATTTGAAAATCTCCAAAATTAGATTGAACTTCGGGGATTTTAATTTCTAAGGATCCAGAACCAAAACCAAAATAAAAAGTCTCCATATTGTATTGTTCCAAAAATTTCAGGACAATACAATTTGGAGATCAAATATTTCAGTTCCAGTCTAATCCAATCCAATCTAAAACGGAGATTTGGAGAAAATGCATTTAATATTTAATTTCTTATAACTAACTATACAGTTTTAAGTTTTATTTTTTTATGAAATTTGGGTTTAATAAATTAATATATTATATTAATAATTATAATTTATTATTAAATGATTATATTAATAAATTAAAACATTATGTTAATATATATAATTATATATCAAAACTATATATTAATAGTTTTTTCGGTATAATTGTATATACTTGTGAGGCCTCGCCCGAGCACCAGTTTGATCTGCTAAAGGGAATCGAAATCCTCATTTGGGAAAAAACTCACAAGGAAACCCTCGAGCATATCTTTGATAGATTTGAAAATTGTTTCTTAGAGTCGCCACCTTAATTTATTTTTATTTTGAAAAATATAAGGAAAAAACTCATTTGACTCCAATTATTACCCAAAAACAAAAGATCATTAGCCTCGAAACCAAAGAGGATTAAGGGACTAGGTTTTTTATTTTTTTTAACAAAATAAGTTTGGCCAAGTGATATAAAAGTAACTTCAAATATATTTTATGAACAATTAAAATGCATGAACAGTTTATAATATGCATGATCATTTAATCCATAAAGCTTATACACAATTAGAATTCAAAATAAAAGAGAGTCAATATTACAATCAAATCCAAATTTAGGGGATACCTCCTTTAGCCCTTATGGATTCTAGGAAAGTCACATATTGCCTAAACTAAACCTAATAACTAAGTAAAGGAAAGCAAAATAAAAGTAAGTGAAGAAGGTGATAGGGGGGAGAGTTGGTTAGTTCTAATTGGATTCAATGCCTGAACCAAGTATGCCTACGTATCCTTTTGAATGGGAATCATAACCCATGCAGTTCTCCCTTCTCACGAAGGGATTAGTTTAGCCTAGTCACTTTATCATGTTTTGATTCATTGATTAAAAGAGGGTTGAGTTAATTAATTAATTTAATTGATTATCGAGTTAATTAGCTAACAACCGAGATGAATCAATTTAATTAACTAACTAAAAGAGGTAAGGAAATTTAGATAATAGAAAATTAAAGGAAAAGAAGCTTACCTCAAATGGCTGGTGACTACTGGCCTCAGACGGCGGGCGGCAGCTGGCTTAGGATGGCAGGTAGTGGCTAGCCTTGGACGGCAGGTGGCGGCTGAGTTAGGATAGTGAGCAGCGGCTAGCCTCGGATGGCAAAATGAGCCTTAGGCAATAGACTTGCCTGGAACAGGCTGGTAGAAAGCCTTTAACTAGCTGGGTAGGAATTAAGGAGAAACCCCCTAACTTACTTTGCGAAGTAAGGAGCAAATGCAAAGTGGTTTGCTTGAAGTAATGCTTTTCAAGCTCTAAAAGTTGGTGTTTTGAAGTGTGAAGAGGCCTTCTATATATAAGAGGAAGATTAGAGCATAGAATGCATCAAATTCCAATATGGGATTGCAAAAAATCATATTTTCACCAGAGTTGCCGCAGAGATCTTTAGAGCACTAGATAGTGCTCTGTTGTAGCGCCGCATAGGCCTTTGTGATTCCGCAGAGGCTTTTGTGGCAATGCCGCAGGCCTTTGTAGCAACCGGCCTGTTTTGACCTGTTTTGCCATTTTTGCCTGTTCTTGCTTGTTTCTCGTCCATTTTTCGTGATTCCATTTGCGTTGTATTCATTACTCAGTCCTAAATGATTTAAAAGGGTTAAATGTCAAAAAGAAATGTTTTAATTTTTCCACTTTGTGAGTTTTCAACTTTTTAAGGTTTGTTTACCAAGCCTAAGTGCTTTTAAGGTTCAAACACATATTGAAAGGTGCAAAATTAAGGGTTCACAGTTGCCCCCTTATCAGAATTGTCTTTGTCTGAAAGGCAATTCTAATGATAGTGAACCTAAGGATGAGGGATGGTGAAATGAACTAAATTATTGTCTAGAACAGAGTTTAGACATTTGGGTGAAAAGTGTGGTTGAATTTTAAGGAAGATGCCCCCAGTATACTTGGGAGATCTAGCAACTAGTAGTATTTGGTACTTCTCCTATCTAGTAGGAGCTAAAAATAATTTTCTTATCTAGTAGGAATCAACAAAATGGTGATCATGTCTAGTAGGAAAGAAGACGACCTTATCTTATAGGAATCGATGAAGTGGTGATCCTATCTAACAGGAATGATGATCCTGTCTAGTAGGAATGATGATGATGATTCTATCTAGTAGGAAAGAAGATGACCCTGTCTGGTAGGAATCGACAAAAGTGGTGATCCTATCTTATAGGAATGATGATGATGATCCTGTCTGGTAGGAAAGAAGACAACCATGTCTGGTAGGAATTAACAAAGTGGTGATCCTGTCTGGTAGGATTAAAGGCGACCCTATCTAGTAGGAATCAATGAAGTGGTGATCTTGTCTGGTAGGAATGATAATAATGATCCTGTCTAGTAGGAACAGTAAAAGTAGTGGTCCTTTCTAGTAGCAAAAGTAATGATCTTGTCTGGTAGGAATAGAAAGATGACCTTCTTGTCTATTAGGAATGGTAAAGATAATTGATCTTGAGATTGATTTTTGAAAAGAGATTGATTCAGATTGACCAGTTTGATAACCTGCCTTTCTTCAAGAGTTTGATAATTTGCCTTGATTTATAATCCTATTCAATGCAAAAATGCTAGATAATTATGCAATGATTTGATACATTGAACCTATGAAGGGTAAGTTCTGATATAAAAGTGTTAATCTTTGGGAGAAAGATGCCCCCATTTTAGAAAGGTTTATATTTAGAAGGGATGTGCCCCCACTTTAGAACAATGAAGGGAAGTGGTTTGGTCATGTGGTTTTTGATTGATTGGCTAGCCTAGAGGTGAAAATGGGCATGTCAGGTGTGACATTAGTTGGTTAATGGCTATCAGTTCGGTCTAGGAAAAAGTCATTCAAGAAAGTCAAACAAGGTGTGGTCTTGGGAAAAATCGAGTTATTCAGTTTAGATAGGTCTGACTTTGGAGAAGATTTAGTTTGAGTCTAAATTGGAGAGCTTGATCAAGAGGGTCAGGTCATTGGAAGGTTTGGGGAAGGTCAGCTTATGGGGCTTATTGCAGAGAAGTTCATATGGAAGGCTTAGTCAGGTCTAGCACTTCAGCTTGGTCAGGTTACAACCTTTAGGGAGTTTATTTGGAAGACTTGGTCAAGTTCTGCCTTAGGCTTGGTTAGGTTTGGCTTAGAGGAAAGGTGAGGCTAAGAAATTAGTTGGGGAAGGCTTGGTCAGATTTGGCCTTGGAGGAGATTTATGGTTTTCATAAATGAAGGCTTTTTGTGATTGGGCTTTATGGTAAAGGCTTTTGGGCTTGGCCTTCTTGGTTTAGGCTTTATGGTGAAGGCTTCTTAATTTAGGTTTCATAGTGAAAGTTTTTGGGCATGGGGTTCATGGTGAAGGCTTCTAGGCTTGGGCTTTATGGTGAAGGTTTTTTTTTGGGGAGTGGTTTTTAAGGTGAATGCTTTTTGGGCTTCTTGGTTTAGACTTCATGGTAAAGGCTGTTGGGCTTGGGTTTGAGGGTGAAGGCTTTTGGGCTTGGGCTTCATGGTGAAGATTCCTGAGGAGTGGTCTTTATGGTGAATGCTTTTTGGGCTTCATATTGAAGGCTTTTTAGGAGTGGTATTTATGGTGAATGCTTTTTAGGCTTCATGGTGAAGGCTTTTTGGGAGTGGTCTTTATGGTGAAGGCTTATGGGCTTAAGCTTTGTCAGCTTGGACTTTTCTACAAGGGTGCTTTGGACCTCTTTGGAAGATGGTTGCTTTATCTCAGGTATGATGGTAAAGGTTTTAGTCGCAGGCTTATAGATGAGGATTTGCCCTTTGACATGGATGCATAAAATTTTCTCGCCCATTATATAGTTGGTTAGCCTTGACTTTGTTGGACTTCATAGGTGATGTAATTTGCCAAGGAGACTTAGTCTTTTTAAGGATAATGAGATTTTGCCAAAGAGACTTGATTTTTGTTATGCTAAACAAAAGTGGCTTTAAAGACGATGAGTCTTGATAGGCTTGAGATTTTTTGTTCTAGCTTGAGCTTGGCCCTTGGAAGATGATAAGACCTTACCAAGGAAAGGGTGGCATAGGCTTGAGTTATGAAGTTTAAGCTTAAAAGAATGGTATGATTTTTCTAATGAGGCTTGGGATGGTACATTTTCAAGTTTGGGAATGGTTCAAAGGTGGGTTAAAAAGATCAAGGTGGTTGTATGATTTTGTTGTTTATAGCATGATTCATGGAAAAGAACAAGCCAAGCTAATCTTGCCACTTTGAGAATGAAGAGACACTCTATTAGTTTGAACGTAGATGACATACCAGCTGCAAAGAAGTGCCCTAAAGAGCGGCTGAAGGACTGATGAGAAGAGACAACTTAGGAATCATGCTCCCAATGAGAGATAAGAATGTGATAGAATAGCAATGTAAGAAATTATGCCTAAGCTTTTGAGCTAAGTGATGAGATGGATTAACAAAAGATGATGATGACCTAGAAGGATATGCCTCTAATATAAGATAAGGGCATAGAAGATAATATCACTTTAGAGAATGAGTCTCTAGTGAGGAAGGATGACTTTGAAGATATGAGACGAGACAGATTGATTGAACCTGATTTGACAAACTTTGGATGATATGAAGGAAGATAACTAGAATGAGCTTTCTCTTTCTCTCTTTTTTTAAAAAAAAAAAAAAAAAACTTTTGCCTAAGTCACCGTTTTAGGTTTTTAACTTAGTGAGCTTGGATAAATGAAAATTGAGAGAAAACATTCCACCATCACTTACTGCTTCTTTTTTAGGGGCTTTAACTTTTGAACTTTGGATTTAATGGACTTTTTGCCCCTTATTGAGGTGTATCATTTGATTTTGTACTTCAATTATCTGATGAGGTGTCTATTTCTTAACCTTCTTTGGTTAGGATCTGGCAAAGTAATTATTGATGGCACCTCAATTGTAGTGGATTTAATTGATGTTCATTTCTCTTTTTCTCTCTTTTCATTTTTTTTCTTTTTCTCTCTTTTCTCCCTTTTTTTTATCTTTTTTTTTTCAAAGCTCATCCATGTTTAAAACAAGAAAGACAAGTGCACAAATAAATGTGGATGTTTTATTGCAATGAAAAATTTTATTACAAGATAACAAAAAACAAACTAACATGATTGACAAAAAATACCTAAAAAGGAAAATAAGTTGGTAGACTCATACTTGAATTTAGACTCAGACTTCGGGATTTGGACTCAGACTTGGAGATTTAGACTTAGACTTGGAATCCAATCTCAGATAGGTCAAATTAACTAAACTTGAATTCTTCCATGCCATGCCACTTAGAGTTAAGGTAAGGTGAGATTGAATTGGGTTCAGGTTCTTCATTACTGCTCAGGTTGGTGGTGAGGAATTCAGGTTGAAATGATGCACTTTAGATGCAAACTTCAACCTTTGATGTAGTTACATTCAAAACTTTGAAAGTGGGTAGGCATTGGGTTAATAAGTAGGCTCAGTAGGTTGGAAGTAGATTCTTGACAAGGATGTCGACTTGTTCTTACTCGGTTGGTCTATTTACCATTTAGGCAGCTTTAGCCCTCTACCTTATAAGGAATATGGAGAATGACTCCTCTGAAAGCTACTTGGTAGTTTCCAAGTCATGCCTAATGACATCCATTTTACCATTGTAATGATACTATTTGACAAAGGCATAGTAAATATCATCCCATGTCCTTTTCTTGCTCTTGTCTAGTGAAAGGAACCATCTCCTAGTAACACCAGTTAATGATTGTTGGAACAGTTGAGCAAGGAGCTCATCGCTAACTCTTAAAGGTTTCATTGCCCCCACATATATCTTCAAATGGGTCTTGGGGCAAGTGGTTCCATCAAATATTTCCAATTCAGGGATTTTGAATTTAGGAGGAAGCTTGGCATCAGGGAATAAGGTTAAACTATCCATATTAATTAGATCATT
Organism: Reutealis trisperma; assembly: GCA_947687605.1. Lineage (NCBI taxonomy): Eukaryota > Viridiplantae > Streptophyta > Magnoliopsida > Malpighiales > Euphorbiaceae > Reutealis > Reutealis trisperma. Next base: position 220,253 of record CANTUT010000900.1, read on the forward strand.
GCGGTGCTTTAGGGATTTGATAGTTCTTTCCATAGTTTCAAGTTTCTGTATGAGCAATCTGGTGTTTGGATAAGAGAAAACTTCCCCACCTTAGTTTAGATATGAGTTGGTTTGGCTCGAATTTAGGCTAAGATTAGTCTGGTTCAAGATAAGATTTGGGTTAGAATGGTTAAGGTTGGCCTGGTTAATCATAGCTCAAACTTTCTCAATGATGAATTGCCTTTGTTCCTCGAATTGGGCTTGTTAAGTAGCTAAGATAGCTTGGAAATGCTCTTCTTGCTTCTTAAGGACTTTGGTCATAAGTGTGGTTAGGGAAGTCGTGTCAAGCAGGTTGGCCATTGGTACCTTCAAACCAAACTAACAAGGTAAGTGATGAGGCATGGAATAAAAAAGGTGATGAAGGTATAGGCATACAGATCCTAAGAGAAAAGGCTTCCCTATTGTGTCATGGGCCAATCATTTTTTGCGCTTAAGGTAAGAGGGGATAAAGGTTTTGGGTTTAGGGTAAGATCAAAGGTATTGGGTTTAAGGTAACATACTAGGCCAAAGGTATTGGGCTTAGGGTAGTGTGTTGAGTCAAGGGTATTGTGTTTAGGGTATTATGTTAGGTTAAAGGTATTAGGCTTAGGATAGTGTGTAGGATCAAAGGTATTAGGCTTAAGGGGTAACAGACTAGTTTTGAAAGGTGATGGGCCATAGGTGTTGAGCTTAAAGATAGTAGGCTTGGCTTTAAACAAGGGGTAAGATTAAGATAATGGTTTTGGAATGGAGAACCTAAGGTGTCTAGTTTTTTAGGGTTGGATATGGGTTTTAGGGCTATGGGTTTATTGCTTAAGGTCAAGTAGTAAGGTTTTTAGGGTTGGATATGGGTTTTAGGGCCATGGGTTTATGGCTTAAGGTTTAAAGGTTAAAGGTGGTTTAGGTTTATATTCGAGGTGTGAGGTTTGAGTGTTTAGTGTTTAGGATAAGGCTAGGGCAAGGATTTTAGGGTAAGACAAGAGTGAGGTGTTTAAGGTTAAAGGTCAGGGTGATGGTTTTAGGTTTATAAGGGCGAAGGTGTTTGGATGGAGGTTAGAGTGAAGTGTTTAAGGTTAAAGGTCAGGGTGATGGTTTTAAAGGTTATTGGATAAGTGATGGGGTATGGGTGAGAGTGTTTATGGGGGAGATGTTTGAATGGAGATAAGAATGTTTGACCCTTCTTTGGTCTAAGGTTTGACTTAGACTTAAGATGAACGCATGTTTTATTATATAATATGAATGCATGATACGCATGAGGAACACATTTCATGAGAATGTAAAGCTGCAAGGTTTTAATTATGGTACGTACAACCTAAGGCCAGGATTTAAGTTCATTACATGAAAGGGTAAGGGTGGCTTATACAAGGTACCCGTCACATTAGAGCAGTAATATACCTAACCACATGTGAGTCAAGGAGCCTCGCATGGGTCCAATAGTACGTGCATACTCGTTACACCTTTGAAAGGATCAAAGGATTCATCGTGGGGTGGATGATTTCACTATCAGTGAATAGACCTAAGGAGGGTTACCCACTCCATGCTACTCACTGTCCATTGTTTTCTGAAAACTAGGTTGAATGGCAAAGAGCCTATGCAAGTGATGCATGCAAAATCACAATCATATTAAAAGGCCAAACTCTTTTTAAACTAATTAGTAGTCCACTTATTTTTCCTTTTATTAAAAGAAAGTTAGTCCCCAGTGGAGTTGCCAACTGTGAGGTCTCGCTCGAGCACTGGTCTGATCCGCTAAAGGGAATCAAAATGCTCATTTAGAAAAAAAAAATAAACTCATGAGGAAGCCCTCAGGCTTATCTTTGATAGATTTGAAAATTGTTTCTTAGAGTCGCCACCTTAATTTATTTTTATTTGGGACAATATAAGGAAAAAACTCATTTAACTCTAATTATTACCTAAAGGAAAAAGATTACTAGCCTTGAAACCAAAGAGAATTCGAGGACTAGGTTTTTGATTTATTTTAACAAAATAAGTTTGGCCAAGTAATATAAAAGTAACTTCAAATATATTTCATGAATAATTAAAATGCATGAACAGTTTATAATATGCATGATCATTTAATCCATAAAGTTTATACACAATTAGAATTCAAAATAAAAAAGAGTCAATATTAAAATGAAATCCAAACTTAAGGGATATCTGCTCTAGCCCTTATGGGTTCTAGGGAAGTCACACATTCCCGAAACTAAACCTAATAACTAAGTAAAGGAAAGAAAAATAAAAGTAAGTGAAGAAGGTGATAAAGGGGGAGAGTTGTTAATTTTAATCGGGTTCGATGCCTGAACCAAGCATGCCTACATATCCGTTTGAATGGAAATCAGAATCCATGCAATTCTCCCTTCTTGCAAAGGGGTTAGTTTAGCCTAGCCACTTTATCATGTTTTGATTGATTAATTAAAAAAAGGTTGAGTTAATTAATTAATTTAATTGATTACCAAGTTGATTAGCTAACAACCTAGATAAATCAATTTAATTAACAAACTAAAAGAGGCAAGGAAATTTAGACAACAGAAAATTAAAGGGAAAGAAGCTTACCTCAGATAACAGACGACAACTGGCCTCAGATAGCAGGCGGCGGCTAGCTTAGGATGGCAAGCAGTGGCTAACCTTGGACGGCGGGCGGCAGCTAACTTAGGATGGTGAGTGGCAACTAGTCTCAAACGGCGAAATAAGCCTTTGATGGTAGGCAGTGGTGGCTAAGCAGTGGCTGACTTAAGATGGTGAGTGGCAGCTAGCCTAAGACGGCGAAACGAGCCTTGGGCAATAGACTTGCCTTAAACAGGCTAGCGAAAAGTCTTTAACTAGCCGGGTAAGAATCAAAGAAAAACCCCCCAACTTGCTTTTGCAAAGCAAAGAGCAAATGCAAAGTAGTTTGCTTGAAGTAATACTTTCCAAGCTCTAAAAGTTGGTGTTTTGAAGTGTGGAGAGGCCCTCTATATATAGGAGGAGGATTGGAGCATAGAATGCATCAAATTCCAATGTGGGATTGCAAAAAATCATATTTTTGCTGGAGTTACCGCAGAGATCTTTGCAACGCCACATAGTGCTCTGCGACAGTGCTGTATAGGCCTTTGTAGTTCTGCAAAGGCTTGCGGCAATGCCGTAGGCCTTTGCGGCAATGGGCCTGTTTTGGCCCATTTTACCGTTTTCACTCGTTCTTGCTCATTTTTCCTCCATTTTTTGTAATTCTAGTTGCCTTGTATTCATTACTTAGTCCCGGATGATTTGAAAGGGTTCAAATGTCAAAAAGAAATGTTTTATTTTTCCATTTTGTCAGTTTTCAACTTTTGAAGGTTTGTTTACCGAGTCTAAGTGCTTCTAAGGTTCAAACACATACTGGAAGGTGCAAAATTAAGGGTTTACAACACTACTTAAAGTTAACATATAATTTCTTATAATTAATTTCTAACTTTTTATACAAACTATTAATTATCTATTCCAAATACTTTCTTATTGATAACTTATCACACAAATGTTAATTAATAAAAAAATATTTTTCAATATTATAATATTAGATACCAATAAAAGTTAATTAATAAAAAACTTTATTAGTATCACATAAATTTGATTATTGCATCATACTTTCTTATTATCACTCATTGATTAGTCATAATATATATTAAAAGTTTTTATTTTAAAATATATAAGTAGTGAATTTAAAATTTTTAATTGTAATATGTGGCTATATTTTAATATTATTAAAACTTAATCTGTATTATATTACCAATGTTTCATTGATATAATTTTAATGAATCTAATATTTTAGTAAATTGTATAAATATTAATAGTTATATTCCATTGAGTTAAGGTATATATATTTTTAATTATAGATTTATAATGCATTTAAATTTTATTTTCATATAATCTTAATATAATTTGATAACTGTTATAATAACATATATAATCTTATAATTTGTGTTATATATATATATATATATATATATATATATATATATATATATATATATATATATATATATATATATATATATATATATATATATATATATATATATATATATATATATATATATATATATATATATATATATATATATATATATATATATATATATATATATATATATATATATATATATATTATTCAATTAACATTATTTATATATTATAAATAAAAAACTAAAAAATTTCGGTTATTTTGGTCCAATCTAATTTGGTATAGTTCGATTCAATTCGGTCCAATTCTCAGTCCGAATATACGTTAATCTCCATAACCATACCAAAATATTTTACTCAATCCAATTTGATTTAGGGAAAGTCAAAAAGTCAATGGTTCGGTCTAATTCTAGATATTTTCAGTTCGGTTATTCGGTTCAATTCAAAATTTTTAATTTTTGTACTCAGCCCTAACTGCAAGGATACTTGTGGCAACTGCAGCTGTGAGGCCTCACTCGAGCACCGGTCCGATCCGCTGAAGGGAATCGAAATGCTTATTGGGAGAAATATCACAATTGGAACTCACTATGAGTTTAGATAATTGTATTTTGTAAGTTGTAATTTGCAAAAGGAGTCGCCACTTTAATTTTGTTTATTTTAGTTGGAAAAATTAAAGAAAAAACCTAATTTGATTGACTCCAAAATTATATAATTTATCCCAAGAAAAAGCACTAGTCCTCGATTGACCAAAGAGGGCTCGGGGACTAAGTTTTGGTTAAAACAATATAAAAAAATTAGTTTGGCTTAAATACAAAATAGCTTTTAAAAAGAAATTTTTATGTATGCATGAATAGATATAATATGATGTATGGAACAAATATTATTCATGCAATACATGGCAAAATATGAGATAATGACTATTATAAAATGCAAAAAATAAAGGAAAACTATTTAAAATTATTACAAGTTAAAATATCAAAATTAGGGGATCTTTCCTCTAGCCCTTACGGGTTCTAGGAAAAGCACACATTCCCCAAATATAATCTAAACAACTACAATAAAAATAATAAAACAATTATAATAAAAAGAACTAAAATTTTGACTTTAATTTAATAAAAAAAATTCAATCCTAAACTATGTGAAGAAGGTGATAGAGAGAAGAAGTTGTTAAATTTTAGTAGAGTTAAATGCCTTAGAGATGACAAGCCTGCGTATCCCTTTGAATGGGAATCAAACCCCACGCAATTCTTTCTTCTTACGAAGGAGGGGTTTTTAAGTCATTGCCTTTATTATCATGTTTTGATTGATTTTAAGGGCTTAGGGATTTGGTAATTAGCTCAGATTTTAATTAACAAAAATTAGATCTTTTCATATTTAGATCTTGAAATTGGAATTGAAAAAGGAAAAGGAAAGAACTTTTACCTTTGGCTTTTAGCGGCAAAGAACGTAAGGAGCAAGCATGGTGTTGGATCTAAGTTCCACCTTGGCTTAGGGATATCACGAGAACTCCTTTTGGTAGAAGAACTCTTGAATAGCACAAACTCTTCTTGGAGGGACTTGGATCACATCTTTGCTTGATTACCATGAATTTTCTTTAAAAGAAATAAGTTGAATTGTAGCTTTTCTTGATTAGGAAACTTAGAGATAAGGTTTGAGGTGATTATGAGGCTTATGAATATGGTTTGAGGTGATTAGGAAGCTTAATGAATAAGGTTTGAGGTGATGAAAGAAGTTTTGGAATGAGGTTTTAGAGATTTGGAGGGGAATAGGGTTTAGAAAGCTTTAGGGAGAGTATAAAGGCATGTAATTGTGTGTCCAAGTTGTTATGAGGTGCAAGGTATTTATAAAGGGAGTCTAGAAGCTTAAAATGCTGAATTTTTAGTGTGGGAAGCAGAAAAAAGGTGCTGTGATAACTCGTTGGAAGCTGTAGTAACCGCAGAGCTTTTGTAGCAACTACAGAGCCTCTGCAGCAGCCAACACCTACGGCAACCATAGTGATGTCTACCATACCTCATTTTTCAACCCGTTTTCATTCATTCTTGATCCAATTATGGCCTAGTTTGATTCTATGGGTTCATGATGGAGTGCTGGTTATCTGAAAGTGATTAATTCAAAAAAATTATTTTTCAACGAGGCGTTGTCCCCTTGACCCCTGTCCACTAACCGGCTAGCGGGACTGCCGTATGCGTGGCACACTAATCTTAGCAAGTGTTAAGCTGCAGTCAGATCCTAAGGGTGCAAATTTGAGGGTTCATAGCTTCTTAGTGCAAGAAGGCATTGTGTTAGGGCATAAAATCTCAAAAAAAGGAATTAAGGTGGATCAAGCAAAGATTGAAACAATTGATAAGCTTCCACCACCTACTTCGGTTAAGGCAATTCAAAGTTTCCTAGGACATACTAGTTTTTATAGAAGATTCATTAAGGATTTCTCCAAGATTGCTAGGCCTTTAACCAAGTTACTTAAGAAGGATGTTGAATACTAATTTGATGAAAAGTGCCTACATGCTTTCAATACCTTGAAGGAGAACCTCATTAATACACCTATTATAGTAGCACTATATTGGAATTTGCCCTTTGAGTGGATGTGTGATGTAAGTGATTGTGTAGTTAGTGTGATTTTGGGGCAAAGGAGAGGCGAGCATTTTCTATCCATCTATTATACTAGCAAGACCTTGACTAATGCTTAAGAGAATTGCATAACTATGGAGAAAGAAATGCTAGCCATAGTGTTTGCATTTGATAAGTTTTGATCCTGCTTAATCTTGTCCAAAGTAATTGTGAATACAAACCATTCGGCCTTATGCTATCTCTTCTCTAAAATAGATGCTAAACTAAGGTTGATTAGATAGGTGTTGTTGTTCCAAGAATTTGATTTAGAGATTTAAAATAAGAAGGGCGCAGAGAACCTTATGGCGAATCATCTTTATCACCTTGAGAACCCTTATTTCAAAAAGCTTATGGAAAAAGATATCAATGACAATTTTTTAGATGAGTAGTTATGCATCATGGTAAGTAAGGTAAGTGCTTTTAACTCTAAAATTCCTTAGTTTGCTGATTTTGCAAACTACTTTGCTGCTAGGGTACTCTCAAATGGACTTGCATTTCAACAAAAAAAGAAATTCTTTGTTGATTTAAAGTTTTACTTTTGGAAGGATCCTTTCTTGTTTCAAATTTGTGCTGATAGGGTCATAAGAAGATGTGTGGCATACCCAGAAACCATGGACATATTGACTCATTGCCACAAAGGACCAGTTGGAGGGCATTTGGGTCCAAAACTACACAAAGGATTCTAGAATCGGGTTTCTACTAGCCTACATTGTTCAAAGATAGCTACCATTATGTGCAAGGATGTGATCATTGTCAAAGGTTAGGTAATAGCTCTTCTCGTGATGAAATGCCTCAAAATGGTATTCTTGTTTGTGAAATTTTTTATGTTTGGGGCATTGACTTCATAGGACCCTTTCCCAATTCTTTTGGGAACAAATACATTCTTGTGGCTGTTGATTATGTTTCAAAATGAGTTGAAGCTCAAGCTTTACCTAAGAATGATGCTAAGGTTGTAGTTAAGTTCTTAAAGAAATTATTTTCTAGGTTTGGCACACCAAAAGCAATAATAAGTGATAACGGAACCCACTTTTGTAACACACAACTTGAAAAGGTGCTTAAAAGATTAGGTGTTACATATAGGTTGGCTACCACTTACCATCCTCAAACGAGTGGCCAAGTGGAAAATATAAATAGGGAGTTGAAAATAATTTTTAAAAAGAATATAGAGCGTTTTAGAAAAGATTAGTCTGAAACATTAGATGACACTCTCTAGGCTTATAGAACTGCATTTAAAACCCCCTTAGGAGCTACACCTTATAGGTTGGTTTATAGAAAAGCTTGTCATCTACTTGTTGAAATTGAACATAAAGCATATTGGGCTATTAAATAGATTAACCTTGATCTAGCTCTTGTAGGCCAAAAGAGAAATTTGCAAGTTAATGAGCTAGATGAATGGAGATTGATGGCTTATGACAATGCTCAAATGTACAAAGAGCATACTAAGCAATGGCATGATGCTCGTATTAAGCAGAATCAAGAGTTTTATGTTGGAGATTAGGTTTTGTTATATAACTCTCGGCTTAGAATTTTTCCTAATAAGTTAAAGTCTAGATGGTCAAGATTGTTTGTAGTTAAAAAGTCTTTCCCTATAGAACCGTCGAGCTTACTCATCCTGACAAGGGTAACTTTAAAGTGAACGGGCAAAGGTTAAAGCTCTATTTTAGGGGAGAAGTGGAAAGTGCTAAGGAGATACTTCATCTCTAGGTTCTGCAGTGAGAAATCACTCTTGACCATCCATCTAATATGATGTTAAAGAAGCGCTAAATGGGAGGCAACCCATTGTTGTTTTAGTTTTTCTTTACTTTTGCTTATTTTTGTCTAAGTATTGTTTTTGCAGTTAAAAAAAATAGCCTCATTTAATTTTTATCTTTGTGGATTGAAAGTGGCACATCCAATCATGATTCTATCCTTGCGACCAATTTTAGAGAAGTACCTTTTCTCTTTTATTTTTATTTTCAATGTGTTTAATAAGTGTGGGCAGATGGATTGTTTAAGGGGGTACATGCTAAGTAGTAAATTGAATTGAGATAGTAGTATGAAGTGGAATTAACTCTCTTAATGGATGAATGTTCATTTAAATGGTGATAACTTGTTTATGCGTGGCTTGATTGACTTGATCATCTATCAACAATTGAATGTGGTAGTCATGTTCGGTGGTTGATTTGATAATTTGAAGTTTAAACTCTTAGTTGAATTTTTTTGCTTATTTGATTTCATTGTGACTTTTGTTTAAGGTTTGGTAGAATCTCTAATATCCTAGGGAACTTGATTACTTTTCTTGGAAAATAAAATAAGTTAAGTAAAAGAACAAAAAGGAGCTCTAAATTTTTAATCTATTCCACTGTTCTTGATTCATTAAAATAAAATCTTGAGTTAATATTATGAATAGTGCTAGTAGCTATTTGAATTTGTGATTCTAACTGAGTAACCAAGGGTCGGCATTACAAATGTTTACACTCTCGTCAAAAGGCTAGTATGATGACTCAGACAAGGTTTTGCTCTAAAAAGTTTAAAAAAAAAAAACCAAGAAAATGGTCAAGTACTTGGGATAAATCTTCATAAATCTACCTTGCTTTGACTCTTGTTGCTATGGAATCATTTGCACAAATCTTTAACTATGTAGTTTAGACTTGAAAATTTGATATGAATATTTCTTAATATGATTATCATGTTTGAGAATTGATATTTGATTGAATATTTCAAGTTTTTGTGATGAGTGAGTTGTTGCCCATTTTGATGATTTGTTTTGAAGTTGAGAGAGAAAATTTGATTTTGAATTACTATCTTAATTTAATTTGCTTGAGGACAAGCAAATGCTCAAGTGTGGGGAGTTTTGATAAGTGTATATTTGACTATATTTTATCTCTTGTTCTTACTTCATTTTATCATTAAATTAAGTTTTATTTGTTTGTTAAATGGTCTATCAAAGCATTTTGAGTGTTTTAGCTAATTTGGAGGCCACAAATCAATTTGTCTAGAATTGCAAAAGTAAGGTGCAAATTCAACGAATTTTGGGCAAGGAGTTAAAGACACGGCAGGTTACATGCCTAAAGGCACGAGCTGTACCTAGGCATGTTGACCCATTATGCCCATGTACCTAGGTGTGTTACAGCCCATGTTGAGGAGCCAATTTTCATAAAAGAGATAGTCATCTACATGCCCAAAAATATAAGCATGTACCAGACCATGTACACGATAGGTGCATCCTTTAAAAGACATTTTCAAAGAGAAAAAGAGGGAATCTGATTCTTTGGGGAGAATTTTACTTCAAGAGAACTCTCTAAGAAGAATGGAGGAGATTATAGCTAAATTCAAAAGAAAAGAATGAGATTAGAATGGAATCAAATTGGGTGATTTAAGATTGAAGAGAAGTTTTTTAAGAAATTTTCTATGGATTGTTTTACGGATGATTCTCTTCTGTCTTTTTCATTCTTCTTCCTATTTACCATGAACTATATCTAGATGGGATGAACCCTAATTCCGATTGTATGGATTGAATGCTTGGATTATTAATCAAATCATCCCTGGACTAAGTTATATTCATGATTTATATTGATAAATTCTTATTGATAATTGCTAGCTTGTTGATTTGATACTGATTTCTTATTAAGGAGTAGAGATACCCTCGATTTGATATGATCACTCATGAATATTAGGGATTGCTTAGGACTCTAAAGATAGGTTTATAAAATCCTTTGGCATTTTGAAATCCTTGATCTTAATGCTTTGCCTAACCTATTGAATAAAAAGAGATTCTATTTACTTCATTTAGGAAAAGGGAGATTAATTCACTTGAGAAAGGTTTAATTCTACTTTGAGAATTGCCAACTTGATCCACTAATGGATTTGATTGGTTCTACATGCTATGAAATACATGAGGAGCCAGGGGAAGTTTCTTTCTAGATAACCTATTCATTGATTCTTTTCTATTGATTTGGTTTATTCTCTGCACTTAGTTAATTTAGTTTAATCATTAATTTATTTTAATTCTAACTTCCTTGAAATTTGATTCACTAAACAATAGTTAACATTTGAGCTAATACTTATATAATTTTCCTGTGGGATCGACCTCTTTTGTGCTATACTACCTGAACGATAAGTACACTTGCCTGTAACTAGGATAAAATAGACTTAGAGTTTATTTAACCTAGTGGAAGTATAAATAAAATACATCATGTTCCTCCTCTTGTTGTCCTTCTTCTTCATATTGGCCACCATAAGTCCAAGTTTGCAAGTTGCATTGGGGCAATTAAAAGTGTCTTTGCATGACAAAGATGTCATGGTGAAGGTGGTCTAGTCTTGATAAAACTTGGTTATGAAGGAAATTAGTATCTTGTGGAGCTTGAGGTTGAGGTTGGAATTAAGGTAGAGGATGAGGAATTTCTTTTTGAGTTTCTTCTTCCATAACTTGGCTAGACTCACCCACTACCATTCTAGGCCTTTTTCTCCTTGCTTCTTGAAGGCCTTTTTCACCAAAAACATATTCATACCCTTCTCATTTTTCTTTTTTTTTTTTGCCTTGGCATTAACCATGTATTGAGTGTCAATAAAGGTCTTTTTTATTCAGCTTTTTAGTAGGGCTTCATTTTGTTTGATGAGAGCACCAACATCCTATGCAATTCTAGTAATGTGGGAGGAAATAAGAATGGCACCTTTCTTAGCATATTGGAGATGAAGAAAGTGATCAATTAGGAAACAGACGGTTTGGATTCTTCCCTTGATGAGTCCTTAGAGAAAGAACAAGTCTTTTTGAGAGACTTTCTCATTTCCATTGCCCTTTGCATTGATGGAAAGGGTGATGATTCTATGTATAACCCAATGAGAAAGAAGTTTATGTGTTTGGCTAATGAGGTTTTGGGGTCAAATTTTGTTTTAAGGGAAATTTTAGTCCAAAAAGCTTTCACATTCATTTCAGATTCATTTATATGATATGAACCCTCAGTTTGAAAACTAAAGATGTTGGCTAAGTCATTGAGAGAAGTTTCATATCTTTGTCCAAAGAAATGAAAATCAAAGGCATAATGACTTCTAGTTGGATGCAATTGTTTATGAACATGAAGTGTTGTGAGGAATTCTCTTGTTAATTCCTCAAAGCCATCTTCCTCAACATAAATGAATTTTTCCCATTGGAAGTTGTTGATATAGGCTTTAATGCAATCTTGAATTCCTAATTTTTGGAAAGTCAATTCACTAGGAATTTTGGTAGGGATTATTTGTTTACCTAGGAGACAGTTGTATAATTATTTTTGTTTGGGGGTGATTCCTTGCATGAGTTCAAGGATATTTGGTTCTTGAAAGGAGGATGTAACTTGTTGCCCTTTCCTGACCTTGTTGCCATTAATGAAGAGAATAAGAGTTGGAGATGTAGAAATTTAATAAGATGAATAGGAAAAGAACTTAGAATTCTTGAAGGAATAGGAAAACTAAAGAAAAAGAGAGAATTTTTAGAGGAAAAAGACTTGGAATTAAAGTAGGAAAAGAGTTTCGAGTTGTAAACTATTTAGGAATCATAAAAAGGGTATATATAGGCTTAAAAAGAGTGAAAAACTAACTTAAAAATGGTAAAAATAGAATTTAGTGCAAATCTACATGTTATAGCAATGGCTATATTTTTTATGTTAGTCATTAAGTCGCGACCATGATTGAGAAATCACATTTGAGACTTGGAAATTACGAGCAAGAATTTTGTACTAGGCAGCAATGGCTATAAATTCAAATATAGCAACCGCGAATGAAAAGTAATGACAGCTATTTATAGGACAACCCAAAATTCTTGAAAATTTTCAAAGAAAATGTTATGCAATGCAATTAGCAATATAAAGCAAGATCAAAATAGATGCAATTATACATGTTAAGTACTAAAATATCATCCAATCATGAAAATTCAATCAAGCACACCATTGATACCATAAATCAACCAAAAAGCAACCAATATGCAACCAAATAGCTTAAGACAAATAATCAAATTTAATTGAATAAAGGGTCACCTTAATTCAAAATCAAATGAGAGAAGAAAATATTAATTATGAATACCATAAAAACATAAAATTCATGAAATTTGAATAGAAATGAAAAATTTTTATGCAATTTGAAAATTTATAGCAAAGAACTTCCATCAAGCATTCAAGTCGGTTCATCAATGGTCCTAGTCATATTGGCATTTAATCAAAGCAATATTTTCAATTGTGGATTAAACATTCTTACCAACATTGCCAATATCAATTGCCTTACCCTTGGCATTGTTTGCAAGTATAGTACCCTATCACAGCTTTTGTTGGACTTTCATTCCCAATTATATGTCTTAAGCATCCACTATCTTCATATCATTGACTCATCATCCTTAGTGGAGACACACCTACAAGATAAGCAGTTCATCTTTGCTTTGGTACGCAAGCATATTTGGGTCCTTAGTGGTTAGCAATGGAAGGATCCTCAAGCTTTAATTAAGCCTTTCTTATATAACAAAACACATTAATATGACCATTTTTCATACAATAATGGCATTTAAGCTTTGACTTGAAAATATTCTTAGGCTTAGCCATTTTGTTATGAAGTTTTTGTCTCTTCGCAACATTATTACAAGGATGCATACAAGAGCAAGTATTATGTTATGATTATGGATACCTTTAAGCATGCCTCTTTTTATACATGAATACATGGTTAACTCTTTTAGGCTTAGCTCTTAAGTCTTGTGCACCCTTTTTAATCCTTTTAGGATTAGAAGGTTTAGTGTGTGCTCTAGCCTCCTTGAGGACTACCTCAATACTAGATGCTTGAGGAGTAGAGGCTTTGATAAATGATGGAGGAGAGGACTTATAAGTTGATGAACTATCAAAGCCAAGACCATACCTCACTAAGTGTGGTCTTTTACATACAATTAGTATATCCAAAGCTTTCTTACCTTTATAAAATTTAGAAATTGAGGCTCTAAACTCTTCAACCTCTAATTTGAAAGGATCATTTTCTTTATTCAAAGTTTCAAATGAGGAGGTTTTTGTGGAAATTTCTTCTAATAAGTCTTTGAGACTAACATTACATGTTTTCATACTTAAAACAAGTTTTTCCAATTCTTTGAAATTAGTTTTAAGTTGTGAATATTTTTCTTTATAAAATTTTATTTTAGAAAGATATTTTTGGCATTTCAAGGCCATAGCTTTCATGAGTTCATCCTCATCATTCATATCATGCAAATTATCATAATCATCATCACAAGAGTGAGTTGTGGAGCAAACAATATCATCAGCAATGAGAAATAGAGCATACCTCATTTGTAGGTTCCTTCAAGGCCATGAAGCAAAGGTTGGCTACATCCCTATTCTCCTCTTCACTTAAAGAGCTATCATCCCAAGTAGCCTTGAATCTTTTCTTCTTCTCCTTGTCCCATTTCTTTTTTTTTTTTTTTCTTATTATTGGCACAATTGGGCTTTAGATGGCCTTGCTTCCCACATCCAAAGCAAGTTACTTCATTTTTCTTTTTTCTTTTTGCATTTTATGATCTCATTCATTCTTTTAGTGATTCTTGTTAACTCCTCATCTTCATCATCATTGGAAGAGTCACTTGAATTCTCTCCTTATCAATTTGATCTTTTGAAGACTTGAGAGCTAGTGACTTCTTTTTCTTCTTTTCTTGATGTTCTTCTTTCTCTATCACGAGAGATATCTCTTTGATAAAAAGTTTATAAAGGAATATTGGGCACAATTTTAGCAGAAGCAATATGGTAGGTGAAATTTCAAACAATTTAAAATTTTACTTTCACCCAAATGGGTCTAATAATCATTCAAGCAATCTACTAATTAGTGTGTAAAACACATAAGAAAGAAGAAGATCAAATGGTAATCAAATTACTTTTTAAAGCCTATGAACTTTAATTCTTCTTTCCTCTCTAAAAGCTCCCCAAATGTTGAGCCTCTAGATTGTCCATACCAAGCTCCACCTCCAAAGCTCACTTTGATTTGTTTAGATGTTCTTGATTCTCTCTCTTAGTAGCCCAAGTGAATACAAGATCTTCCAACATAAATCTTTAGTGATTTGATTTCTTCTTACTGCTATGGATAACTCTATTCAATATAAGAAATTTTTGTTCTTTCTCAAAGAATAAAGAACAAGAAATAAAGAACAAGTTTTGAAGAACACTTCTTCTTTTTCTTTTCTCTCAAGACTTAGTTGCTAAGGTTTCTATAAAAAAAAGATGTGCATAAAAAGCCCTCCAAATTAAACAACATCATTTCCTTTATATAACTAATAACTATGTTGAATATTAAGGGATAGATGAGATATTTAATTTGCTTTATGCTTTAGGGTTAAATAGAAAAGACCATATTACCCTTTATGGTTCTATGATTATTTCAATTAAACCTTAAATAGTTAAAAGACCATTTTAACCTTGGTAAACTTTCTCTAACCCTTAAACTCATCATATGGGCTTTAAGATTATAAAAATTCTCTAACCCTTATATTGCCTCTCTTCATTTCTCAAATGGGCTTGGGCTATTTAGGGTTTTGTCCAAAGCTCAAAATTTATTCTTTCAACTCATCCACAGTTTTTATTAATTTAATCCTTTTCATTTATATAATATATAAATTAAGATTTAATTAATAAGAAATCATTTTGGATTTAAACTTGAAGACATGCAAGGTTCTTTGTAAATTTAATTACAAGTTCAATCCTTTTACCATTAATCAATTAATTGAACACTTTAATTAATTATTATAGTAAACCTTTTATTCTTATAAGGTGAATACTTTTGGGTGTATGACTTTCTAGATTCATGTCTAATTAGCAGTGGGATTGAGAAAACACTTTTCACTACTAATGTGAAATCCTTATTTCACCCTTAGCCCCATAAGTCATTAGTGACGCCTAGCATAGCATATCATAACTACCTAATTAGAATGAATATAAGTGTTTAATTACTTATTTATTTCATGGACCATTGATCATAATTAACGTACACTAAAATCCCATTATTACAAAATCTAAATCTTAGCTAGGGTCGTGGATTTGTAAAACCCTAATATGCATTGATCATATGTCTATATCTCTATTCTAATTCTTAATAAAATTGATTCCTAATGGAAATCCTTTCTAGTGAATCTTTACTATCTTAGCCAAGGATTTGATTATTAAGAATAATTAGATAGCAAAGGATTTCTTCCTTGTTTATTTAAGTTAATGAATTCTCTCTTAATGATCACTTACCTCCATACATAACTATTTAGAACTATCATATACTATATACCTATACTTGAATAGCATTAGTATGTAAGTAGTAATAAATTCTAACTACCGATGAATGAGATACAGTATCCCTTAAGTCAAAGGACTATATGTACAATTATGACCTAGATGATGATTTATTGACTAGCAATAAAACTCTATGTAATCATCATCTAACATCACAGTTTAACTATTCATCAAATAAATATCCACATGTTTGTATCGATAACATTTATTAAATAGTATAATGCTCACTGTCTCTATAATCATAAGTATCACATATTGATTATATATTATAACTTTAGAGGATATGCCCTAAAGCTATGAATATGTTATGTAAATGTAAAATATTATCCCTAAATGGCAATAAAATATATGTTTATAAATAAAATCATTCCATCGCATTAAAAGGTTCGATGTGAGTTATAATATTATCTACCTCACCCGATACCTAACTTGGGTTTTAATTTTTAAACCCTCGCCACCCCATTTAATAAATAGGGCAGGTAATAAGGGTGGGGCAAGCTGAATTGCCATCCCTACATGCCGCCCAACCTGGAGGCATTGGGTTTTCTACTGGTTCAACTTGTTTGACCTGTTTCAATCCATTTTGGCCCATTTTTGATATGATTTAAATGATTCAAATTGTGTTGTGCTTATTATTCAGTCTTATGCTTTCAAAGTCAAATGAGCAAGTCTTGAGTCCTAGAGCTCTAATTCTCAACTTTTTGGTTTTCAGCCTATTTCATTGTTTTGGCCTGTTCTCTTTTGTTTCTAGTTTGATTTGAGCCTGGTATGATTCCATGGGTCTGTAATTGATTACTAGACATCTAAAAGTATAAATTTAAGTGTTCATAACTGCCCCTAATCAAAATTATCTTTGAACAAAAGGTGAATTTTGATGACAGTGAACCTTAGGTAGAGGTGTCATGTCAGAATCTAGGCTTGTACTTGTGCCATGTCAGATTTTAGACTTATGCGTTGTTAGATTCTAGGCTTGTGATATCTACTTTAGTTTTTCATACATGAAGGCATTCACGCTTATGCAAAAATTTACAACTTGAACCTTGTAAATGGTAAACATGATATAAGAATATGAACATTTTGAGGGATAAATGAGATTTTGTCAATGGCCATAGGTTTGGCGGTGACATTAGAGGTGGAAATGGTGTTGGTGAATTTCAATTAAGGATATCTGTCTAAATTTAATGTTGGAGGTAAAAATTATTTGGTGAATTTCAACCAAGGCTATCAGTCCAACATTAATGTTGGAGGTAAACATAGTTTAGGTGAATTTCAATCAAAGCTATTGGTCTAGCCTTAATGTTGGAGGTATCAAAGCTATCTGTTTGGCCTTAATATTGAAGGTAAAAATGATCTAGTGAAATTCAATCAATACTATCTATCCAGCTTTAATGGTGGAGGTAAAACTAGTTTGGTAAATTTTAATCAAGACTATTTGTCCAACCTTAATATTGAGGATAAGAATCGCATTTTGATCAAGGCTATCTATTCAGCCTTAATGTTCAAATAAGAGGTGAATTTTTATTAAGGCTATCTATTCAGCCTAGACTTTAAGATTTGAAGATTTGGTCCACCTATGAGGGGGAGATTTGGGAATTCAAACTAGTTTAGTAAGACTACCTGTT
Organism: Reutealis trisperma; assembly: GCA_947687605.1. Taxonomy (NCBI): domain Eukaryota; kingdom Viridiplantae; phylum Streptophyta; class Magnoliopsida; order Malpighiales; family Euphorbiaceae; genus Reutealis; species Reutealis trisperma. The sequence goes on from CANTUT010000900.1 coordinate 237,657, forward strand.
CGACCTTACTATCAAGGAGATTGTTATCAAAGTTATTTATTCAGATTTGATGTTTGGTAGGGTTGGGATCAAAGCTATTTGTTTGGGCTTTGATGTTATGGGATTTAGGAAAGATTATGTCTCTAAAAGATGAGGGGTAGGAATGTCAACATGGGTGGCTTGAGTCAGTTTACCTATGGAAAGTTATGGTTAAGGATCAATCCTTATAAGGAAAGGTCCTGGCTAAGGATTGGTCATTGGGAGGGTAGGTTAAGTAGATCCTTTGAAGGATAGGTTGGTCTTAAGATATTAGGTCAAGTTGTGTTAGGTTTCAAATCAAATCAAGAACTGTCACTTGAAAATTCAGGTTACAAGATTTAAACAAAGACATTTGACCTAATACAGTATTCGGGGTAGTGTATTCATTTATTGAGCTAACTTGATAAAGAGACCTTGAGCTTAAGGGAATCTACAAGTATTGTCAAAAGAGGCAATTTAGCTAAGAAACTCAGGCTTTAATGATGATGGGCCTTGGTTCTACTAACAGGCCTAAGTGTTGAGATTTTGCCAAAGAATTTGATAATAATATGCTCGGGATGTATAATCTTTGGAAGGATGGTATGGTTGATCATTTAAAGAGATAGTAGGTTTTGATCAAGGAGTTGGGGGTAAAGGTGTTTTAAAAGAGACAAGTGGGATGCCATCTCGTGAGTTGATTCAGCAAGTTGGACACACAGACTAAAAGGTGAGACTAAACTTTGACTAATTCTGGATTAGACATGATGTGTTGATGGTAGAATGAGACATATGAGGCTAAAAACTCTAAGCAAAAGTGATGATTTCGACAAACACTTAATAGAGTACAACCCTACATAACTCTATGAAAGGTAAGACTAACAAAATGACTATCTTTAGATGAGACAAGTCTAATATACTAGATAATGAATCCAATTTGAATGAAATAGAGTTTCATCTTAAATTATTGCTTTAAGTTGATTCCATACTTTGGCTAAGCCACCTTTGTGGATTTTTAACTTAGCAATTCCTTTGATTACTTGCTCTAATTTCTGCCTAAGCTTCCCTTTTAGGGTTTTTAGCTTAGCTCTCTCTCTCCCTCTCTCTCTTTCTTTTTTTTCTTTTTTTTTTATCCCTTTTTCTTATGGCAAAGCTATTTGTTTGGTCTTACTCACAAAGGTCTAATTCTGTTTGGACCATAGGTTGGATTTTTGGTTTTCCTTCCCTTCTCAATTAGCAAGGTTATATGTTCTGCTTTGCTTGTAAAGATGATTGAGGATTGCCCCCAACTTGTAACGAGGATAGGAGCTTTATTATTCTGCAAAATACTTAAATTTTGGCAAAGGGGTGTTAGCTTGGAAAGAAAGTGACATGGATGTTTGCTTAGGAAATCTGAATGTTTCCTAAGGAACTACAATTTTAGTGGAGGCTTCCTTTAATGATAATTTGTTATGGCCTTACATGAATTCTTAGCCCTTCGCGTGTGATTCCTTATTGGCATAAAAATTCATTGTTTCATTTAAATTGGATGAAAAGAAATACATAAAGAAAAGAATTTGAAATTTTCAAACTTTATTTAAAAAAATTGCCATCTTTCGTGATTACAAGAAGAATGAAGTTTACATAAATGAAACAGACTCAACAGGATGACTCTGACAGATAGACTTGAAAAAGATGACTCTGATAAAGAGACTCAAAAAATGATGACTCTGATAATCAGACTCAAAAAGATGACTCTGACTTGAACGATGACTCAAACTTTAATGACATAGACTCTGACTAGTATCCTTCTTGCCTTGTTGACTCACTAAGTGGTTTGAAAGGTTAATAGGTAAAAGAAGTATTTATTGCCAATGAGTTCTTAGACTAACTCTAAATAGATCAGGTTTAGCTAGATTCAAACTCTTCAATGTTAGGTTTAGGTTTTTCCTCATTGTCCAAGTCAATGGTGACAATCTTTGATTTCCTTTGAAAGTGATCTTCATCCTTAGATGCAGTTATGATCAAAATCTTAAAAGTGGATAGGTATTGTGTTAAAAAGGGATCCTAATACTTTGAAAGCAGATTCTTGATGAGGATAACCACTTGTTCTTGCTTAATTGTCCTATTTACCATTAGGGCAGCTTTAGCCCTCCACCGTGTAAAGAACGTGGAGAAGGTCTCATTCGAAAGCTATTTAGTGCTTTCTAAATCCCTTCTTGTAATGTCCACTTCAATATTATAGTGGTACTATTTGACAAAAGCCTTGAAAATGTCCTCCTAGGTCTGTTTTTAAGTGACGTCCAAGTTAATAAACCATCTTATGGCAGCACCAGTAAGGGTTTGCTGAAAGACTTGAGCCAAGAGCTCATTGTTGATACCAACGGGCATTGCTCCTATGTACATCTTCAAATGGATCTTAGGTCAAGTAGTACCATCAAATTTGTCCAAATTTAGCATCTTGAACTTTGGTGGCAATAGGGTATTGGGGAAGAGGCTTAATGAACTTGTATCAATCATGCCTTCCCTCTTCTTTAGACTTTTTACCAACTTTTCCATCGCTTCCAATTTGAGTATGAAGACCTCAAGCCTAGGATTAGGTATTTTTTCCCTTCCTTAGAAAGGATCTATAAGAAATAAGGCAATTTGTGGTGGTTTAATAGGTGTTAGAGGGGAGAATATGTTTGTTTAAAGGATATTAAGTAAGGGAAATGATGGTGGGAGTATATTTTTAGAGGTTGGCATGGTAGAGGAACTAGAAGCATGGGCTTGAACCATGCTCAGATTTTGGTCCAAGTTGAGTAGGACTTGAAATACGAGATTGGAGTTTGGTTTATACCAGCCCGGCTTAATATGTCTTGGACATCATCTAATATAGCCTCCCTTTGGGCTTGTAATTGGGCTTGAATTTAGGCCGCTTGTTTGTTGAATATCTCTTCTTGTTGCTTTAAGACTTTGGCCAGAAGCTTGTCTATAATATCTTTATCTCCTACATTGATGGCAAGCTCTATGTCAAATCTTGTAGACATCTTGATAACCTTTAAAAGGAAGAAGAAATTGAGTCAGTATCTAGCTTTGGAAAATTGGGTATTATGAGTATGACAAACCAGGGAACTTTAAAAAGGTATTGGATAATGGTGTTTTTTTGGTTAGGTTGATGGTGTATGGATAAAGGTGAGGATGGTGGTGTGTGATGTTAGTTAGGCCGGTATTTAGCTTAGGGAGCTAGGCTAGAATTTAGTTTGGTAATTTTTAGTTTAGGATGCTAAGTCAGAATTTAGCTTGGGGTTCATATCAAAATTAAATTTGGAGAGCTAAGTCAGTATTTAGTTTTCATAAACTAGGTCAGCTTTTAGCTTAGGAAGCTAGCTCATAATTTAGTTTTAGGAATCAAAGTTTAGTTTAGAAAGCTAGGTCAAAATTTAGCTTTAGGTAATTGGTTTGCAATTTAATGATGGTTTACTATGGGCTTAAGGATAAAGGGTCTATGAGTTTTGTGATTTGGGAGATGGATGTACCATGGATCATGGGTTTGATGGTAGTTGGGTAATGGGTTTGATTGGAGTAGACCACAGGCTTAGATGTGCCATAGGTTTGGATAGTACTGTGAAAGATGAAGCCAAGTCAGTGTTTAGCTTGGGTAAGGACTATGGATAAGGATGAAGCTAGGTCAGTATTTAGCTTTGGTAAGGATTATTGAGGATTTTAGCTTAGTTAAGAATTGTGAAGGATGAAGCTAGGTCAATGTTTAGCTTATATAAGAATTATAAAGAATAGGGCTAGGTCAGTGTTTAGCTTGGCTAAGAAAGATGAAGCTAGGTTAGTGTTTAGCTTGTGTATGGATTATGAAGAATGAAAGTACCATAGATGGGTTTATTTTTACCATGAGTTTGATATAGGTTTGAATAGAATTGGACCATTGGTTTAGGTGGACCATGGGTTTGGGTTTTGACCATGGGTTTCAGTGGACCATGGGTTTTGGGTGTGAAGATATTTGGATAGGTTTTTGACTCTTCACAAGGTTCAAGCTATATATGCATGTATGTATGTATGAATGAATGAAAAAGGTTTTATGATACTGACATACCAAGTTCAATATTATGGTGCATACAATCCTAAAGAAAAGTTCTATGAGTCATTATATGAAAGGGTAAAGGTAGTTTGAAGGGAACCCATCATACTAAGGATGTGATATATCCAACCACATGTAAGTCAAAGAGTCTTGCGTGAGTCTGGCGGTACTTGCATACTCGTTACACCTCTAAAAGGATTAGAAGATGCATTGTGGGCTGGATGATTTTACTATTAATGAGCAGACCTAAGGAAGGTTTTCCCCTCGATGTTACTTTCTGTCCTTTGGTTTCCTAAGAAACTAGGGCTTGTTTGGACAAAGAGGCCAATGTAGTGATGCATGAAAAAGCTATTTTGCATTAAAAAGTCAAATTTTTGTTTTACCAAAAGTAATGCACTTTTATCTTTTATTTAGAAAAAGATTTTGGAGGTCCCAATGGAGTCACCAACTATGAAGCCTCGTCCAAGCACTGGAATGCTTTTTGGAAAAAGCATCACGATTGAAACTCGCTATGATATCAAAACATGGTGTTTGAAAATTGTAAATTGAAAAAAGTGAGTCGCTACTTTAATTTTATTTCATCTTGGGAAAATTAAGAAAAACCAAATTTGACTCTAAGATTATATCAATTTGCAAAAAGAAAAAGCACTAATCCACGAGTGATCAAAGAGGGCCCAAAAACTAGGTTTTGGTAATAAACAACTTGAGAAAACTTATTTTCTTAGTTTGACTTATAATTGCAAAATAGCTTTTAAGATAAAAGGGATTTTTTATATATGCATGATCAATTGTAATATGGTGCATGAGATAAATGTAAGTCGTGCAATGTAGGATATGACAAATAAATAATAATAGTAATAAAAGAAAAAGAAAATAAATCTACTTAAGCAAAGAAATATTAAAATTGATGGGATATTTCCTCTAGTTCTTATAGGTTCTAGGGAAAGCACACATTCCCCAATTAACAAAATTAAATTACAAAAGATAAACGAGATATATATATAGTGAAGAAGCATAACAAAATAAAAGGAATAACATAGTAAAAGAAAATAAAATAAAAAGAACCAATTTTATCAAAGAAAAATTATTTTACCTATTCTATGTGAACAAGGTGCAGGGAGAAGAAAGTTGTTGGTTTTAGCAGAGTTGATGCCTTAGAGCAGTATGCCTATGTATTCCTTTGAATAAGAATCAAACCCCATATAGTTCTTCTTTCTTGCAAAGAAGGAATTTTATGTTTCAACCTTGTTTATCATATTTTAGTTGATTTTAAGATTGAGGATTAGTTAATTAATTCTGATTTTAATTAACAAAATAGTATATTTTATCAAGTTTAGATCCTAAAGAAAGGCAGTGGAGAGAGATTACTATATCAGATTTTAGAATCTCGAAAAGAAAGAGAAGAAGGAATTATACTTTTGATTTTCTTTTCCTTTGCACAAACGCGACTAGTTTCACCAAATCTGAGGATTAGAGTCTTCTAAGATTGAACTTTGCACAAAAAAGTTAGAGAAGAAAATAATAGAAAATAATAATTGAAAAATTAAAATAAATTTAAAATTATTTTTGAAAGAATTTTAGTAAAGAAAAGGGAAAGATTGTATAAAAAAGAATCTTAATTTTTGAGAAAGACAGAGTTTTGACTTGAAAATTGAAAGAAAATGGAGATTTTTGGATCTAGAAAACTCTGTCAAATGACTAAGGATGAACCCATATTTATAAGAAAAAAGTCTAGAGGTAAAACAGGAAAAATCAAAGGGAATAATGGCATGCTGATGGCACTGGCAGCATGCATTGCATGCCGCCCAACCTAGAGGTATTAATTGCATGCCTCCCGGTTGGGTTTTCTACTAGTTTGACCTATTTGACCTGTTTTGGCCCATTTTTTAATGTTTCTGATCTGATTTGAATGATTCAAATTGTGTTGTGCTTGATATTTAGTCCTGTGCTTTCAAAGTCAAATGAGCAAGTCTCGAGTCCCAAAGCTTGGATTCTTGACTTTTCAATTTTTAGCCTATTTCAATGTTTTGCTCGTTCTCTTCCATTGCTCGTCTGATTTATGCCCGATTTGATTCTATGATCAGTAATTGAATCCCGGAGATGCAAATTTGAGGGTTAACACCTAGGAACTTGAACAAAGAAAATATGTCCTAACCAAGTAACAACTTATAATCAAGGACCCCAAAATCAAATTCATAAAAATTGACATTTTTTGAGTTAAGCTCACCAACTATTTAAAAAACAACCTTGGTGAATTCTAAAGAAAGAACCCAACTAATTGCTTCACATAAGGTAATTGCTTTAGCCTCTTTAGCTTGCATAACTCTAGTAAACATTTGAACCATGGAAAATAGAAATAAACCCACCTGATTTTGAATAACAGAAGCCATCCCAATCTTCCTTCCATTAACAAAAAAAATTGTTACATCAAGGTTGCACTTCAAAACCAGTCTTATGTCTCCTCCATCACTACAACTGATGCCTATAATTGAGACTTAAAGGCATCACCAACTTAACCTTATGCATCTTTTCATTGCTACAAAAAAGAGAGACTTAATGCTACTAATTGTGATAAAGAATGCAAAAGAAAGGACCATAGCTGAGTATTTCTTTGCCACTAAATACTCCAAAGCGCAGCACCAATCTATGGAAGTCTATCTTGATAGCCTGAGCTCTATAAAAGAGGAAAATAAATCAATAAAGGAGTCATATTATTCCTCTATAAACTGAAAATCCATCTCTTGCCAACAACTCTAAGCATGCAGACACTTAAAGAAAACATGAATGAGATGCTCACAATCACCACCGCAAATGACATAAGACAAAGGTACAAAAACCCCGCGATGTAATAAAGCAGTTAGGCAAAGCTTCCCTACAACACTGCCACAAACATTTTAATATGTGGAGCAAGTTTAAGCTTCTAAAGCTTAGACCAATCATCAGTAACAAAACTAGATTATACCCTAAGACCAAGATCCATTTCAACCCGATAACCATATTTCATCATATAAAAAACTTTTCTATAAAAATGCTGTAAAATTTGATTAGGTATAATGCTATTAGCAAGCAATTTTGAAGAATATCCAACACATCCTCTAACAAGAATAATTCTTCAAGTAATTTCATATCCCATTCTCTAGAATTAGGAATCCATAGTTCATTGACTGTAAGAAATTCTAGTTTAGACAATTAAAGTTTTCAAATAAAATTGTCCATCCACCTTAAGCCATGGATCATGCTAGATATTTATTTTGGAGCCATCACTGATACACCATCGACACCCTTCTTTCAAAATAGACTACAGAGACCATATACCCTTTTAAGTACATGTTGGATTATGCCCTAATGAAGCTGGGAAAAATCCCCTCTTGGGAGATATTTAGCTTTAAAAATCTTTCCAACTAAAGTATATGGATTGTGGATTAAATTCCAACCTTGTTTACCTAACATTACTAGATTGAATTTGTGGACGTCTCAAAAATCCAATCCCCCATTTTCTTTGGAAACACACAACAATTCACAACTCACCCAATGCAATCAACGCCCACCACCTACTTATGAAACCCACCAAAAGGAGTTCATCATCTATTCCAATTCTTGAGCCAGAGAAACAGGCAATAAAAAGACACTCATACAATAAGTAGGAATTTCCTGGGCAACAAATTTTACAAGTATTTCTCTTCCAACATGAGAAAGCATTTTATAATTCCAGCCCTGTAAACCAAAGACCAATTTCTTATTCTTTCCCACTAATGAAAGAAGAACCAAATACCTAAACAGTATCAGATAAATTATTACTGTAAAAAATCCTAGACTTTTAAAAATTCACTGCCTAACCTGAAGCATTCTCATAATCTAGTAAAAAATTCTTAATATTTTGACACTGCACAATAAAGGCATTGAAAAATCTTTCTAATTTTAATATATCATCCATATACACACAACTATCAATGAAAGAAAGCTCCAGAGCCAAACCTTGTGAAGTATTAGCAAATAAATTATGAAAATAACTAAGAGCTAAAGAACAAAGTCCCTCCTACATATTAATATATTTCCCAACATACTGAAGATTGACTACCTTATTTGCCCATTTCCTTACAAAAGCCCTAGCATGAAAAAATTTGGAATTTATATCACCACCTTGGAGCTAAAAACACTTTGCCCTTTGCTTCTAAAAATTCTCTTATTGTACAAGCAATTCCCTAAGCTGTTGTTTGTAAGAATTAAACAAACTAACATCATCTGAGTTTGATGAGTGTTGTAATTGAAGCATGCTATTCTTATAACTTGTTATTTATAAAAGAAATTCTTATGCAATCATTAGCCCTAATTGAACAAAGCATCAAAATAGCTTTTAAGTCTATCAACTAATGAAATTCACAAAATCCTGCCAACTATTAAGAACAACTTCATTCAAACCTGGTTCACAAAGCCATTTATTTTCAAAACAAAACTTATGATTAAACCAAATGGAGGAGATACCATTAACATCTAGCTGAATTGGCATGTGATCAAAAACTGCAGCCACCAGATTATGTAATAGCAAGCCATAAAGAGAAATTAATGCTCTATCTAATTGTTCCTCAACACTATTTGGCGACCCTCGAAAATGACTCTAGATGAATTGATACCCCTCAAGTGGAACACCATATAACAAACAATCACTAATAGCATCTCTAAAACCCCTAAACAATAAGAAAGGATGACTTACCTTATCTCTTTTATCGGCCTCATATAACAAGTCATTAAAGTCACCCATACAAGAGCACGAAAGCAAAGATATAGATTGTAAGATCCATAGAACATTCCATGACTCATGCCTTTTATTACTATCTGGAAAACCATAAAAACTAGTAAATCTCCATTTAGACAAGCCATCAAGACTAACTTTCACATTAATATAATTCTATGAAAAACTAATCAAAGAATAGTAACTTGATTCCTTCTATAATAATGCCAAGCCCCTAGTCCTACCAATACTATCAACACAAAAACAACCCTTGAAGCCTAACTTAAGACGTAATTCTTCAATCTTCATAGAATGAACCAATGGTTCCATCAAAAAGGCTAAATTCAGCTTACAAGTTTTAATTAACTCGCGACAAGCTAGAACTGCTTGAGGGTTGATGAGGCCTCAGCAGTTCAAACTTAGGCAATTCATTGCTCTCAATAGGCCTAATTAACAGGTCTTACCACTAATAATACTATGGTAATTGCCAAAATATTTGTTTTATCTGAAGTTTATATTAACTTCAAGAGCCATACTATCCTACTACAAATCAATAGCTCTTCTTTTCTTTTTGCCTTCAACTATTACAAAGCCCTCCTATTCTGAGCCCAAGCCCAGCAAGACATCAGAATTATTTATTAAAGTCAGATTAATAAGCCTATGTACCATTGATTTGGTCCCTACTAAATGCATTAATAATACTATGGTAATTGCCAAAGTATTTACTTTATCTGAAGTTTATATTAACTTCAAGAGCCATACTATCCTACTACAAATCAATAGCTCTTCTTTTCTTTTAGCCTTCAACTATTACAAAGCCCTCCTCTTCTAAGCCCAAGCCCAGCAAGAGATCAGACTTATTTATTATAGTCGGATTAATAAGCCTAGGTACCATTGATGTGGTCCCTACTAAATGCATAGTGCCATGCAACATAACAATTGAATTTGAATTGTTACCCACCTTATCCGTTCTATCAAACCCAGCCGACCCTTACCCTTATCTTTTCTAGCTAGTTCTGGTATGGTAAGATTTGAACTTGCAACTTATCCACAGCCTTAGTACCCTCAAAACCTTCCTTTAACCAACATTCTCTGCCAGAAGCAATAATAGAGCTCCTTATTGCAACTCGTAACCAAGAGCCCCACCCACGAGCTACTTAATCCTTGAGCATCTCAAATAACTTGTCACAAAAGCAGCATGAATGCTCCAACAATCCACAGATAAAATAGAATATTAGGGGACACTCATACTTGAAGGACACTATTAATTGAACCCATCCTTGCAATTTTCTTACAGCATTTCAAAGGTAAACGAATATAAATAAGAACATTAATTCACATATAGTTCCTCCATACCCCTCGATTATTATAGATATCATACTCTAAAAACTTACTAATGAAATTACCAAGCTATTGCCCAACCGAAACTACCATAAATCCTACAAGTCATAAAATTGAACCCATAAAGGAACATCATGCAATGGAACAGATTAGCAACATGTCTCTTTCGCACAAATCTTATAAGATTAATAAATGACCATCGAACGTCCATGGCCCCCTCTTCATATCAAGCTCATGATAAAATTTAAAATGAAAAAGATGCAAGTTAATTTCTAAAATGGTGATGCCCTTACCAGGTCACCAAAGACTAGCCAATCTATGTTTCATTAAGGAAAAATTTATTGCCTTATCTGTAAGAAAATGACCTATTAGATAGAAATCATGATTCAATGAAGGATTAGACGACAAGCCTGCATCAATTACCAACTCTTCCTTCTCATCCTCACAAATTGTTAGATCAACTAATCTCTCTCATCCATCGTAATCACCCTCTCATCCATCGTAATCACCTACTACGAATAAGCAAATTCAGCAACTCTCAAAAGAAAAAGAACCAAGCTCTCAATATTGAGAGAAAAACAAGCTCTTGATACTAAGAGAAAAAACTCTTATATTCTATGATGTATACTTCTACAACACACTTTCAAATTATTAGAATAATTTAATTATATTATCAGGGTTTTTAAATTAATTACAAAATAATTATAAAATTTAAATAATTATATTAAATTTTCAAAATAAAAAAAATTGTAATAGAATTACAAAAATTTATGAAGTGAGTCCCACTTCACTTTATTTATTAATTCTTTTAATGTTAATTGATATATATATCTCAAATTGAGCTAGAATGAACTTTAAGGGGATAATTTGACTAAAATTTTCTACAGGTCCTACATGAATGAATATTTGGGTATATGGTCAAAGCCATAGCCTTAAATAGATCATCATTCTAGACATGAAACTTTTGTACCTACAAGTACTCAAAAAAAAAAACAATTTTCGTTTTTGAAATTTGATAATAGTTCAACAACTAAAGTTCTTAATTATAAAATTATGAATTTTTCACTTGAAATTTTAAACTAGATTACACATTAGCCCTCAAAAATTTAAATTTTAAATTTTAATTACACTTTAATTTTTAAATTATTATATTATAAATAAAATATGTTAATTCCTCAATCTTTTAATTTTTCAAAAACTTTGGGAATAAAATGTAAATCAAGATAAATCTTTTTGTAGTTTAACCTTTGCATTTTACCAAGCAAATTTGTGTTACTGCAATTTAGCATGTTTGAAGCTCACTTCCACTAACAAATAAACAAACATTCTGATCGTAAATCTATTAATCACAAACCGAATAAGAAGATTATAATGCAATACAGGACTGTCCATTCTCCAACTTACAACCATCATCGAAAGATTCAAAACTATAACCAACTCTGCTACATATTAGGCATGGTATAATCTTATAAGCTAGTGAATTGTCTTTCGTTTTCGTTGTTAAGAGAACAACCTTCCCACTTACAAAACCATGCATATGATTTTCAGTCAAGAAATGAGTTTGTCAAACAAATTAGCATCAACAGGTAGAAATTGGATGTCATCCTCCCATGCCATAGTCATCTGCCTGATCATAAAGATTGTAGCTTCCTGGCACTCCCATCTTTCCAGTTAAATGGTCATCTCCTGCATCAATTTGGCAAACGAGCATTTATTCCAATTTCATGGTTACCATATTCACAACCACACCAAGACGAAGCAACAAGTGGTCAAAGCAGTAATGTTTAGAAAGTGAGAAACCCAGAGAATCTCTCTGCATTTCTACAAATAAAAATACATCATTAATCAAACCTGGTCTAATTTTGAAAATATACATAATTACTGCATCGATGATTTGTCCTCAAACATTCATGAAAAGCAGAAAACCATACACACATAACAAGCAGTTCAAATGTGGAAAGAATGCTAAAACAGTAAGAGAAAGGCCACACACGACCGAAGCAGCACATGGAGACACATTATCCACAGTTTACAGCAGACAGAGAAGCTACAAAAGCAGGATAATATTGCAGAATATCTGACTCAGCTGGTCTTAAGTTGTGCTATATATAGATGAAATGGAAATTTAGAACTCCTTATGGTATTCAGATAATCATTCATCGTGTATAATATGGGTGTGTCCTAATTTAGGTGTGAGGCAACTATAATATTCTTTCACAGGGAATCGGAAGTGTTCTGAAACTTCTAACTTTCCTAATATTATTTGTTACAGTTTTCTAGGTTGCATTGATGGTCAATAAAAGAAACAAATTAAAAATCTACATACTTTGATTTGGTAACACACCCAAGAAATGCAGTTGAGAGCTTATCTCAGGGCTCTGGAAGCACATGTCTTCAGCCCTTGGAGGGTTTGGCTGAGAGTGAAATATTTCTGGCTTTGTTTTCTTTTCATTCAGTGAGTCAACTTCTGTTTCCACTTCTGATTCAGGATTGTTAGATGACGCAACCAATTGTTTTCTTTTTGATCGCGCACGCCTATTTTGGAACCAATTATACACATTTGTTTCAGAAATTTGCCCGTGCTGGCTAAGTTCAGAGGTTATCTCTTTAATCTTTTGCTTGCTAGGAGTTCCATTCCCCTGATCAAAGATACGCTCCAAAATTTGAAGCTGCAAAGGTGTTGGAGTCCACCGCTGTCTTGCAGTGATTTTGTGTCCGCCAGAAGCCATTAATGGATCACAATACAGGTTTCCCAGCCTGCCTCCTGCAGTAGCAAGGGCAATAACTTTGTTCAGTTAACTAGCAAAGTATCATGGACTAACGTATGTTGGGATTTCAACTTTCTGAACCAGAATTACCAATAGGCGCAACATAAACCAAGAAGACCAATTCAGATCGAAACTGCTTAAACTTGCTTGAAAAATACGTAGCACATGAAATTTCGGTAAATGGAGGTTGAATTTTGTAAAAAGTTAACTCCCACATGGAAAAGATTAAATATTTGTGTTCTTGCATGAAAAGAATGCCAGAAAAAGAATAAAATTAAATTGTTCTCTTTCAATAGGTAAATCAAGCATAAGAATTAAGAAGTAAGAGAAAGCTAGAACCTTTTCACTAAAATAAGACCAGAACTTGTAAGAACATTGTATGAACCACAAAACACAATCTGATCTTTCACACAATGTAATTAAAGTGGGTGAATTTCACAGTTAAATATTGGAACTGCAGTTCAACTCCCATCACAAGAGATGAAATCAAATCAAACAAAATAAAAATCCAAATTTCAGTTGAACAGCAGTTTAGATGTCAATTCTAACTATTGATGATAAATCCCAGCAAATGGAGGCCATTAGACTAAGAATAAGGAAACTCGGCCAGTTTTTAAGGTCTAATTGAACCCAATGGTACTATAAATGAAGCAAACAAATTAAAGAGACAACAGCAATAGTTTCAATTATAAACAGAAAAGTAAAGAATAAATATACAGAAAATGACAGAAAGCCCTTCCACAAGAAAACCCATAAATAAGCCAAAGAAAACTGATGCATCTTAAATTTCCCAACAGAGAAAACACATGAATTTGACTTTCATAACAGAAAGAAAGAAAAGAGGTTAAAAGAAAGACCTGCAAGATCTTGCTGGGCAGAGAGGGTTTTATGCATCTCAACAAGCTGTTCACAAATGGTAGCATAAACAGCAATTTGTTTCCTAAGAGTTTCAAGTTGCTCATCAGTCATGACTTTTACATACAAAATTCCCCCATTCCCATTTCCATTTCCATTCCCATTAACACCATTATTATTTCTATTTTCTCCTCCTCCTCCTCTCTGATTTTGATTTTCTTGATTTTCTTGATTATTATTATCCCACTCCATCATTCTTTCTTTCTTTCTCACTCACACCATTAACATTCTTCTTCTTCTCTTCTATTTTTTTTTTCTCACTAACACAGACAAACAGAGAGGAGAGGAGAAAAGAAAATAAAAGAAAAAGAAACAAAGAAAGTCTGTATTGAACAGTAGAAAATGATTGACAAAAATTTAAAAAAAAAAAAAAGGAAGAAACAGACAAAAGACAGACGGTGAGTAAAAGAAAGAAAAGTAAATCCTTGGTCTTTGGTTTGGTGTAACATACTACCAGGCGTATTTTAGCAACTCCGTGCACCTCGTGTCATTGTTCTTTCATTTTCTCTGCTAACGATAAATTAGCGTAGCTGATAGGGCGATAATTATGTGATTGATTTTTTTTTTTCCCCAAAATGTTGAATAATTAATATGTAAATAATTAAATCATTATTTTATTTTAACTCATAATAAATAAATAATAAGAACAAAACTATTCAAGTGATTTTAAAAGCTGACATGTCCTATTTCTTGTACTATTGTGCTAGCTACTTGATTTAGCCAGTGTTTATTTGAAATCTAATTAATTATCCAACCAAACGGGGCCTACCTTAGTTATCAAATCAACTTGCTTTTGTTTCAAAGTAAACTTTAATTAAATTAAAATTCACATATGATTTTCATAATATTAAGCTTAAGTTTTTTTTTTTTTTCTCTACCATTAAGGTGGTATTACAATTTACTTTTTATGTTAAATTTATCTTTTTATTATGATCATAATAAGGCTACAAATGACCCAAGCAATTCACAAGCAGCTTGATATTTAATTCGATAAAAGTTTGTTCATATTTGACTTAATGAGCTAAACTTGAGTCTTAATTCAAGTCTAAATTAATAAACAAGTTGAGTTTGAACAAAACTAAATTTAGTTCAATTAACCTCATGAACAGCTAAATTAATAGGCTCGAAAATAAATTTTGTTTATAATATTTTAATATATACATTTATAATTTATATTTTGTAATTATTAAATTAATAATGATATATACATAAAATTAGTTTCACTAGTATTATATTTTATAATTTTATCAAATAGTTGACAAGTTCAATTTTCAAAAAAAAAGAATTTGTCACAAAATAATAATAATAATTATTATTATTATTATTATTATTATTATTATTAGCCTAATAATTTTATCACTCTAAAAAATATATTTTAACATTCTTATAATCTTTTTAGTAATTTAATTTGACTAAAATACATATACTTCTTATTTATTAAAATATGCAATGCTCAATTTTATGCTCTTTTTTTTTCTAATTAGATGTTTTTATTTTTATATTAGTTTGAACTCGACTTTCAAGAGCAGAATTTGAATACAATTTTTAAATTTCGAGCTTGAACCAGCTAAAATTGAGCTTGGGTTAGCTCATTTGCAGCCCTAGTCAAAAGTAAATTAATCATCTCAGGATTAAAAAATTCAAAAACAAGAAAAATTTCATTTAGGATGTGATTTTAAAAATCAATAAAAAATAAGTAAATTTTTGGTTTGAGAAATTCGAATTTGAGACTTTCACTTTTCACATTTTTTAAAAAAAAAAATTGGAAGATTAATCATATTACACTTGATTCACACAAATTTTCTTTTTAACTATAGGAAATAAGAAATTGAAATATGATTATATTATACTTATATATTGTATGAGTTGTTATATTATGAATCATGATTCATATTGCACTATGGACTAAGAGTCCAAAACACATGTCTCTTCTTTCCTTTTTATTTTTTTTATTCTTTCTTTTTTTTTCTTTTTATGTAATTTATTATTTTTTTGCATTAGAAACACATGCTTTTCCTTTTATTTTTAAGCTTTTAATTTTAGATGTTAACTTTATTTTTCTTCTTTTTTTTTATTTAATTTATTATTTTTTTTTCATTAAAAACACACCCTTTTCCTTTTATTTTTAAACTTTTTAATTTTAGATATTAACTTTATTTTAATTTTATATTTTCAATATATTTTATACTTCCCTTTTGTTACATTAAATTTATTTTTCAATCACGTGCTAACATTTTTATAAGTAAAATAACATATATTAAAATTAGAAAGATTTTAATCAACATAATTAAAAGTAAACATATGGAAAAATAATTTTATATTTCTAAAAATTAAAAATAATTTTAATTTTAATTTTCCTTCCTCTCTTAAATTTTAATTATTTTTTATCATGAAGTAATAATACTTTAATTTCTTAAAATTTAATAATAATAATAATGAAAAATTAAATTAATAATTTTACATTCTTAATTATAAATTACACAACATCATCATATGTTATAAATACAAACTTGTTAGTAAAAACTATAAATATCAATAATAAAACTACAAGTTTGTAAGTTAAAAACAATATGTTCATAAATTATAAACTATAGGTTCATTATACGTATACCTGATATTCATATATTATAGTATGCGAATTCATAATAATAATAAAAAAAAACTATAGATTCATAGTTTAAAAACAAAAAGTTTATAAATTATAACCTAAAAATTTATCACAAATATATATGAGGTTCATAAATTATAGTTCATAAATTCATAAACTAAAAACAAATTCATTTGTTAATTGATGAATTTTCAATTTACAAATAATCAATTTATACTTTATATTTGATAAACCTATAAACAATACTTAATGATTCTCTTTCTTATAACTATATTTGGCAGCGAATTTTCAATGAATTTATATTGTACTACCAATGAATTTATATTTTTTATTTAATAAATTTATAACTTATTATTTATGAACCTGCGTGATTATGAAAATTTATTGTCATATAAAAGATAAATATAATATTTCATAAAATTATAAAATTATCCTTAAAAACCGTTTTTAAAAAATTACCAATAAAATGTTAAAATTTATAAATAAAAATTACATTGAAAATTTTTATGCAAAACAAAAATTCAATTCTTTATTTTTTATTGATATTCATAATATTAAAATTAATTATCAATAGAAGAATTAAATAAAAAAATTCAACCATTAATATAATTTTTCATAAAAAATTAATATAAATTTAATTAGAATAATTAAACATTTAAAAAAATCAATAATTAATGTAATTTTTTCTTAGAAAAATAAAATAAATATAATTTTAATTGCAAATATTATAAATAAATAAAAAAAAGAAAAATAAAATAATTAAAAAAGAAAAAAATATTTGAAATTAGAAATTAAATATGCGATCTAGTGGTCGTGAGATTAAACTAATGACCAACTTCACCGATTATTCCTTTTAATATTTTTACCACATATATAATAGTTACCTTATATCTAGATACCATAATTTATCATAGTCCCACTTTGTAGAAAATAATTTGCCAGAGTAAGTATTTATCCTCGGACAGTTGTAGATCTAATTAAAGAATGTTCGTGCGAACAAAAATTGGTTAGATTGGGGTCGTTGTAGCAGTGGTTAATTAATGGTAGTTAGTACCAAATCTCCACCAGGGTCTCTGACACCAAAACCTAAAAACAAAGCAAAACATTCTGTAGCAGCGCCGTGTTCCCTCTGCCACTACCACCGCCACTGCCGCACAATGAGTTTTGGATTTGCTTATATATATATATATATATATATATATATATATATATATACTGCGTGTCTTTTCCTGATTAGTGCACTCGAAGTTCGGTCACCATCCACGTAGATAACTCCTAACCAAATTCTTAACCAAGTCAATAAGGACAACAAATCCTATCACGTTTTCTTTTTTAAAACAAAATATAAATTATAGTTTTAACATGGTGCTTACTTATTGACTTTGTA
Source organism: Reutealis trisperma (assembly GCA_947687605.1). NCBI lineage: Eukaryota > Viridiplantae > Streptophyta > Magnoliopsida > Malpighiales > Euphorbiaceae > Reutealis > Reutealis trisperma. Next base: position 255,450 of record CANTUT010000900.1, read on the forward strand.
CAATACAACATAGAAACGTTGATCCGTTTTACTTGTTATCTATTTTGCGAAATTTTTTGTTTCTTTTTTTAGAATAATTCAAACTGAGACTATTTCTAAAAATAGGTTAAATTAATTTGCATTTTTAAAGTGAAAACTGATGTGTAAAAATTATTGACACTGTGATGCAAGCTCAATGCTTATGCTTTGAGAAATGAAAATTAAACGGCGTTGAATAAATCGTAATAAAACATAATATAATGTAATTAAATAAATTTATAATATAAAATTATATTAAAAATTAATAATTATATTATATTACATTTTATTATGACTTATCAAATGCATTCTTAATATTTTTATTTTATTTTTTAACAATAAAACATATTACATGTCAATTTTCCCTCATTGAATCAACATAGTAAATGTAAATTTTTTTATCCAGTTAAAAATAAATTATTTAAATGGGGACCAATAAATTTATAAATGAAAATAAAATCTAACTCTAAAAATCAAATTATAATTCATAAAAAGAAAAAATTTACCAATCAAGTTAACATTTTAAGCTTTTTTTCCTTCCTATCTCGGATGGCATCAACATGTCTTATTCCCATTATATATTAAAATATTAATTAAAGGAGTTTTGATTTGTGCCTAACAATGTGCATGCGATCCCATGTGTAGTAGCATGATCCACGACTTTTGGTGGTGTTGTCTACGTGATATAATGATATATTCTCATAGTTATCCATTGTTTAATTAAGGTTAAACACTCGATGTCACTCCAAATTTGTTTTTTTAGGAATGGCAATGGTATTGGATGGCGGATTTTGAAATTTCTATTCTTGTTTCATGACAAGAATGAGTCGAAATAAATTAGGTTTGGAACGAATATAGACGGTAATAAAAATCTCTGTTTATATTTTTTATAATTTATTAATGTTAAATGTCATAATTTATATATTTTAACAAAATATTATACATATTAATATTAAATTTTATATATTATTAATATTTAAAAAATAATGATATATTACATAATCAAGATGGGTCGAGCGGAACAATTAGTATATCATATACCCGTATCCATGATATATCATGGATCGGGTCCATAATTCATGTTCAAAATATTTGTCAAAAACACAAATAACTCTCCTACTAACTCATCTAACTAATAGAGATATTTTTCCATATAATAAAAACACGGGATTTTTTCAATATTTCATTCCCATCTTTTTGCTTTTTTTTTACCCTTTTTTCTTTTTTCTCTTAATTTAAAATGCTAATTATTTTTTTATTTTTTATTTATTTCAATACTTAAAATTGAATTATTATAATTAAATTATTTTTGTTTCTCCCATCTAATAATTATTATAATTATAATAAATATTAAAATTAAAATTTATAATTAAATATATAAATTGAGTTATTATATATTTTTTAAAATTAATAGGTACATTATTGCTCAAAATGTAGCTAGATTGATATTGAATTGTATGTATATTACTTTTGAATTGTAATTTATACTATAAATAAAATATATATTTTCAATTACAATATTAATGATGAAAAAAAATTCTAATAACAATTAGCTTATGTACATTAGTTTTATATTATAGATATATTGTAATTTAACTGCATGTATATAACTCTCCAACTACGTGTATATTATTACTTAAAATACATGTACATTGGTGTTGAATTGGATATACATTACTTTTGAATTATCAGTTAATAATGAAAAATATATTCAATTACAATATTAATGATAAAAATATTCTAATAACAATTAGTCTATGCATATTAGTCATGTACTAGATATATATTATAATTTAATTGCATGTACATGACTCTCAAATTACAGGCACATTATTACTTAAATGCATATACATTGGTATTGAACTGCATGTACATTAGTATTAAACTGCATGTACATTAGTCATGAACTCTAGGTACAATGTTAGTTAGAATTCAAATACAGTAGTTTTTAATTGCAAGTATATTAGTCCTCTTTTTCAACAATAGAGCATATAGATTCAAAAATAAATGTATATAACGTTCAATATTAATGTTGGTTATGTATTACAAGTATATTAATATTGAACTGTATGTACATTAGTATTGAACTACATGTACATTAGTCATAAACTCTATGTACAATGTTAAATTGTTGGTTAGAATTTAGATACAATAGTTTTTAATTATATGTACATTAGTTCTATTTTTCAACACCAATGCATATAGATTCAAAAACAAATGTACACAATATTCAATATCAATGTTGATTATGTATTACATATCCATTAGTATTGAACTGAATGTTCATTAGTATTAAACTGTATGTACATTATTATTGAATTATATATATATAACTTTTGAACTATTAGTTAATGATAAAATATATTTTCAATTATAATATTAATGATAAAAATTATAATAATTATTAGATGGGAGAAACAAAAATAATTATTATATTTTTAATTCCAAATATTGAAACAAATAAAAAAATAATTAGCACTTAATTTAAAAAATTTTATGGTCCATTAATATTCCAAGTATTGAAATAAATAAAAAATAAAAAAAATAATTATGACTTAATTTAAAAAATTTTGTGGTCTATTTATAATTTTTTTGGAATATTAGATATCTTAAAAATTTAAATAATAAAAAAATGAAAAAAAAGGAGCAAAACACGTAACATAATTGAAAAAAATCGCAGGCATTTATTTCTAACTAATCTTCTACACGTGTACCATGAACTTAGTCCATATTGCAACATGGACTCGAGTCCATGGTATAATTTGTCCGAGCAAAAAAGGGTGGACAAACTCAATCCCATCCCAGCTCATTATAGGAGAGGCGGTATTTTTTATCGGATTTGGGGTGGGGCCAAATTTCCTATTGGGCGATCGAATTTTGCCATCTCTATTTTTTTTATTTTTTTATGTTTAGTTACATTTAAAATAAGTTTTTTGATTAATTGAAGACAACAATTTGATTTAAAATTAACTTAACTTAATTTTTAATTAAAATAATAAAATCATTTTTTTATTTTTAAATAATAAAAAAATTTATAAGATTTATTTCAAACAGAAAACCTAATACAAAATTACATCCACTAACATCTAGATCTGGCAAAGTTAACAAATTGAGCTTTTATCCATTACTAATTCCTAGATAGTTTTTTGTCATATTATTACTGCAATTCTTAAAAGGGTATATGTAGACGCCAATTATCAATAATATTAATTAACTCACTCAAAATAACGAAAAAATTATTAATTAAACCATGTCATTTTTCTTTTAATTTTTCATCATGATCGTGTTAAAGATGATAAATTAGGGTGGAGCCATTCCCATTACTCTAAATTATTCTCACATTTCCATTATTTATAAATTGATTGTCATTAATTTTTTTAAATATCAATTTTAATTTTTTTTTCACTTTCATTATTTAATTAGAAAAAGAATAAAAAATTTAATTCCTATAATATATGTGATTGTAATCTTAAAATTGGCTAATTTTCATTGACAGTTCCCGAACTACTAATTGAGTGACATTATGATCCATAAACTTTAATTTGTAACAATAAACTCTTTGAATTTCAATTTCAATAACACAATAATTTTTGAACTTCAATTTTAACAGTAAACACTATGAACTTTAATTTTAGTAACAGAAAACCTCTTCGCGTTATTTCCTATTAAATACTTTAATAAAATATTGACATCGCATACCATGTGTAAAATCAAAAAATAAAAAGAAAAAAAAAAAGAAAAAAGTTAAGTCATTAAACTTGAAGAATCAATAAATTTGGTTAGTTACAGAATTTAAAAAAATTTTGAAAAATGATTTAGCCTGTCATAAAAATTCAGCTCGATAAAAAAGATAAAAAGAGAAAGAGAAAGAGAAAAAGAAAGAGAGAAGTTAAAATTCTAATGAAAATTTATTTTAATATTGAAAATTAATTACCAAAATTTACTGACATGGCATCCCATGTATGCATTTAATGAACTAATTTTTTTTTCTTTTTTCTTTTAAATGCAGCATCATACATTAGTATTTCATTTAAGTGTTTAATAGGAGATAATGTAAGAGGATTTTCTGTTACTAAATTTGAAGTTTAGGGACTATAGTGTTACTGAAATTAAAATTCAGATGATTTACTGTTACAAATTAAAGTTCATAAATTATGGTATTACTGAAATTGAAGTTCAAGAGGTTTACTGTTACAAATTAACATTTAAGAATCATAATGTTACTTGGTTAATAATTTAGGAACCATCAGTGAAAATTAACCCTTAAAATTTGTAAATTTATTTTATAGTATTATAAAATTTAAAAGAATATGCTAGATGTTTAAGTAATAAAAGTAAAAAAAAAATTATATATTTCATTGCTTATTTAAAGAATACTCATTCAAATAATTTATAAAATATTATTTTTCTATAGTTCCTATACTTGGAAACAAATGAAGTAGAGCAATAACTAAAATTAAATAAATTTTTTAACATTATAATTACCTGTTAATATAATATGTTATTAATATATATATATATATATATATATATATATATATATATATATATATATATATATATATATATATATATATATATATATATATATATATATATATATATATAAAAGATTAATCTTATTATAGTAGGATTTAGATTTTTTTTTTATAATTTCCTATAAAAATAACTCCTCTATTAAATTTTTATATTATCTATTAAATTTTAAAGATTTGTTGGATTTTTCACATATTATTTTCAATATTTAAATTCAACCCTAATATATTTTTAAATAGTTAAGATTAATTATATATCATACTAGCCAATGGAAGGTATGCCTTTAATTTTGATTATTATTTTAAAATTATAATTTTTAAATATTGATCATCATTTTATACAATTATATTATTAAAAAATTATAATTATTGAAAAACTAAATTTTTATGTTTTAATTTTAGTCTTATACTTTATTTTATTTTTTAGTTTTAATTTATCATCACTTAAAGATCGCATTGTAATCTACATATAACTATATATATTTGGTATACTTTTTTTTATTATTTATTTAATTTTATATCCTTTTTTTCAATTCAATAAAATTAATTATAGACATCTTGCAGGAATGATGTGCTAATTTATTATCTATTAATGATATATTTTTTTTTGCAAAATTAAATTTAGGTCTATATAACTTTTTATTAGAATATTCATCAAATTATCACGAAAAGGTTTTAATATTTTGTTAGGATATCAATTGTTTTTATATTTTAATTTATTTTTTTTACCATTCTTTTTATTATAATTGTGAAATTAAAGATTATTTAATTTCAATTGAGATTGAAAAAATTTAGAATTAAAATTAATTAATTACAAATGAGATTTTAATTATGTTTTAATTATTATTAATAATAAAAATAATTTTTTTTATCGATTTCTTGATATTCTTCAAGATTTACATGGAAATATCACGAAAGCCATAAAATTTATTATTATAATCTTTTGTTTCTTATCTTATTTAAATCACTAAAAGGAAAATTATGTGCTAATTGGTTCATTATTTATTATGATCAATATCTAGTGTGAAAGTTGAGTGAAAGAAAAAAAAAGGAGAATGACTTCTCTTTATATATAGTTTTGTGATGCAAATAAAAAAAAATATAAATTTTGAATAATATGAAAATATATACTTCAGGTATTGAAAGGGTTATATAGATATAAAATTGATTTGCAAGGTAATTTTTATATTTTCTCTAATTAATATATTCATATTAAAAATCTCAGTATATTATATTTAGTTGAATTAGCTTATTACTTTTCATGGATTACGGTTGAACCTGTTTAACTAGCATATCAATTTTATTTTGATAAATATATAATTAAATTATATATTATACTAAAAAAAATTTCATTTTATACAAAAAAGAAAAATTTGTGATTTTTCAAAGACTAATTTTACTACAATGTTATTTAGTTGAACATCAAGTATATTTTATTTATTTATAAATTTACCATAATATTTTTTTTTATCATTAAGACAATATAATTGTTATAAAAAAAATATTTTTATAAATACTTCCAGACAAATAGTTTGTTGTTTGAATCAAGCAATAACACTTCATAAATAAGAGAATATATAGCAAAAAACAAAAGAGGTTAAACTGATTATTAAAGCATGGTTGGTAAGAGATTGGTAAGAGACAGACATTGCCATGTTTAATTATGAAAGTTAATTTAATTGGCAAGAGGATTTACATTAATTTTATTAATTAATATTTAATTTTGTATGTTAATATTTAGAGATAATTTTTTTAATGTATATATAAATATGGAGAAAATTTTTTAGATATGTTGAGTTTACTACTTTACCTATATAGATATACTGAGTTTACTACTTTACCTATATATTAATTTAATAAAAATGAGACACATCAATTAATAATATCATATCACTCATAAACTAACCTATTAGAAATAAAAATATATTAATTAATAATACGATAATTAATAATATTACTAATTAATTATATGATATGACATCATTAACAATACGACTTAATTTTTGGTTAGATTAATCAGTAGTCGAGATAGTAAACTTAATTACACTTTTAAATTCATACGTAATATGATATTCCATAATCAAGATTTCATAATCAAGGAACATGGCATTGTGCAACTTAGCCATGAGTTATGACCGTTGGGTCAAATATGTAAGGCACCAACCTGTTTCACTAGTTACTTTCAACGTTTATAGACTCAAAAAGTCAACTTTCTATATATATATATATATATATATATATATATAGATATATATATATATTTCATCCCTGTATTTGTCTTTTATTGCAATTGCAAGAATTCTACATTAGAAAATAAAACATTTGAATAAACAAGATTTTCAATTCTAATTAAAAAGAAGAAGAAAACAACAAGAAGAGTGTCATCAGCAATTCGAAGACTATGATTCAGAGAAAACTTAGAAGTTAATAAATCAATCAAGCCACTAATTGTGGCAGTTGGTGCATACTTAGGCACCACTTCAAAGGCAACAGAAGATTAGATTGCTACAAGGACCAATAGTGTAAGTGTCCGTTGTGGGACCAATATCTACCTGCCACACAAATAGTATCCCTTTTTTTTTTTTCTGCCAAAAGGCTGCACTCTTTCTTATTAGTTCTATCTCACCATGTTTAATGATTGCATATCAACCCATGATGGGCCCTCTTGGATATATTTTATTTTTTAAATCCTACTTGATTTTTCATCGAAAATTAATTTATTTATTTGATAGCAATTTATGGGCGCGGATTTTTTATTTTTTTTTTCATTACTCAAATTTATCTATCTATAAGGGCCAGCCCCTCGGAACATATTCTACATGTCTAAGGAAGGATGGACTTAAAGTCTCCCTAAAAAAATGCACTTAAAGTGGAAATATTTTGTTCAACTCAAGAATCTTTGTATTCAAAACTATAATATGAAATTTAAAATGATTTAAATTTAAATAATTAGAAAATTTTAAAATTGATGGAGAGTCAATCTACTAATAAGTTTAATTTAAATTAATGATATGCTCGAATTGTGATATTAAATAATTTAAATTTGATTTTCATTTAAATTAATAAAAATAAAAATTATGAATTTTAAGTGAAAAATAGTATTGTGAATGTCAATCATATTTGAAATTCATAAATTCCCTTAGATTTAATACAAAGTCCTTTATATTTCGCAACCTAGTAAATAATTTGAATATGTCCATAACTTAAAATAACCCACTTGAATACTTTCTGAAAATACAATGTCTGAAAATAATCTTAATGATCCAGAGATCTTCAAAAGAAGGTGATAGATCTCTTTTGAGTGGACTTAGACTAAGACTGTTTCTTTATACTAGTAAAATAAGCAAACAAGCATTAAAAGGCCAAGTTTGTGGTTTAAGAAAGCCTCTTTGATGCCTAAGCCAGTTTGGTTTGTTTATTAAGAATTCCCAAGAAAGGAGATGAAAGCCTTATACCTTGAGAGAAAAGTATTTTTTTTAGTGAAAGAATGAGATGAGAGAGTGCAGAGATAAATGTACTCTTTGGTAGGTGAAAGTGTCAACTATATACTCCCATTTTTGACTCGCTCAGTTGGCTTAGGGACATGTGTCTTTATGATAGAGATCAATGATGTCATATAGCATTAGAAAGGACAGATAAAGGGCCTGCCATGCCATTCTCTTACTGTCGTGTTGACTGAGTCTCAAAAATGGGATGATTGCTGCCATGTAGTGTGTTATGACAAGAGGCACAATGTATCTTGCTTGTCGACCAAGAAAAGCTTGTCTTGATGTGTTTTGCCGTAACATAAAGGGAGGAGGGAGCTTCAGCCTATTGAGTTCTCTCAACCAGGGGAGGAGCGAGGAGATGCATCTCTCTACATCTTGAGGCCTTGCCTAGGAGTTCAAAGTAATAAGATGTTATGCTAGGGTAGCACCTCGTAGTTGCTAGTTAGTGGAGCTCCTACTTGAGCTTGGACCTCAATGAGCTCCTATTTTCTTAGTTGGGCTCTTTAATTCTTGTTCATAAAAAAAGTGGGCCTCCCATCCTTTAAGGTCCAATTCTTATCATCATGTTTATTTCTCATCAGAGCCACCCTACTCTTTAAACTTATTTAAGTATGTCAACTGTAGGATAAGGGAGTAGACAAATGAACTCATCATAATGAGATCTATCTATATTATAAATAAGGGAATCAAACTGAAGTTGACATAAAAGCAAGATTCGGGGGTAATTAGAAGCTCGAATAGAGAAGTGAGCTGAAGAGCTCAATATAGAGGTAGTTGAATGCCTGAAGAGAGAGATGAGTTAAGGAGATCAGTATGGAGGTATCTTAGTGCTTAAATAAAAAGGCAAGCTAAAGAGCTCAATAGAGAGGCAACTGGGTGCTTAAAGAGAGAGGCAAGCTTAAAATCTTGATAGAGAGGCAACTGGATGCTTGATTGTAGGTGTAAGGTGATAAGCTTGATTAAGAAGCAATTGACACCTGAATGTAGTGCGAGCTAATAAGCTTGATCTAAAGGCCACTAGATACTAGTGGAGGAGTCATATTGATAGCTTGCATAAAAAGTGTGTGAGTGATTTCTGCTTGATTTTCTAAGGCTTTATATATTTTAAGTATCTTTAAATCCTCATATCTTTTAAACAACTTCAATCTTTTAAGATTATCACTCTTTACATGTCTTCAAGTAATATATCTTATTAATAAGGGGTCTTAGTAAAAACCTAGTTTGCATAGAGGTTTGGCATTATAAAGTGCCTCATTGATAGAGGGCTTAAATAATAACGTGCCTCACTAATAGAGGATTTAAGAAATCCTTCACATCAAGAGGTCTTCAGACAACATGGCTCATTGATAAAGGATTTTAGAAATCCATCTTTCATTGAGGTATTTAGAAAATGTGCCTCATCTATAGAGGAATTTAGAAATTCATCTCGCATAGAGGTCTTCAAACAATATGTCTCATTGATAGGGGACTTTAGAACTCAACCTCATATAAAGTGCTTGAATAAGATACCTCATTGATAAAGGACTTGAGAAATCTGCCTCGCTTGGAGGTCTTCAAATAACCTACCTCATCAATAGAGGCCTAGAAGTCTTTGAATAATTTATCTTATTGATAGAGGAATTTAGAAATTAACCTTCCATAGAAATCTTTGAATAATCGCCTCATTAATAGAGGACTTTAGAAATCCACTATTTGCCCTTGTGCACCAAGAAGGGGGGCTGAATTGATTGAAAATTAAAATTTAAATCAAATGGAGATAGGAAAAGAAAGATAGAGACATAAGATTTATAGTGGTTTGGATCCAACCAATCCTATATCCACTCCTTAATCACACTATTGGATATTTCCACTATCTATGAAGTTTTACTAAGTTCACTCCCAACTTAATGTTTAGGCTCACATCAAACCTTACAAGAGTTTTCCCAAGGCTCCCTTATAATCTAAATAAGAGTTTTAAGAAAGGCTAACTCTAAAATCCAACAAAGTATTTTACAAAGGCTTATACTCAAATCTAAATAGGAGTTTTCTAAGGCTCACTCCCTAACCTATACAAGTGTTTCAATAGCTAACACTCAACCAATGAACACAAGATGTGTATTATAAAATTTTTTGGTTTGAGAAATGAAATTGCAAGAGTTTGGACACTTGTAAAACTATATTCTCCTGTCTAAGGCCTTTGGAAGAGGTATTTATAGCTTACATCCTCCAAAGAGCCATTACAAATAAGTACAGGAACTAAAAATCAATTCCAAAATAGTTTACAAAAAGTTGTCTGCTAGAAGCATAATCGCGATCGCAAAATCGAAATAGTGATCGCGAAATTCATATTGGCTACTTGACTATCTGTTAGGGAGTTCCATGTCAGATGCTAATTTTGCAGTCGCAACTCAAAGATCATGGTTGCGATTCATGTTTTGTTTCCAGAATTGTTGTCACAATTGACGTTGCGAACCATTCTATCCTTTGCTTTTCATTTGCTTTAATTTAATTGCGGTCGCGAAATTGTGATGGCGGGCATGACTTGGCTATTGTGGGTGCCATTTTCAAGTTAGTTTTCTACATTTAGGGAATTTGTGATTTCTTAAATCTTTAATCTTTTCTAAGTGTATTTCCTATAAGATAGACACTAATTGCAAATATTAGTTTGTTTCAATTTAATTGATAATATCAAAATAGAGATTGACCAAGTTGTGAACCAACTTAGGTCAACATCCACCTTACTTAGAGGTCTTCAAGTAACCTACCTCATCGATAGAGGAATTTAGAAATTTACCTCACTTAGAGGTCTTTGAATAATCTGCCTTATTAGTAAAGGACTTCAAAAATCATCCTCATATAGAGGACTTTAAAATTCTTCCTCATATAGAGGTCTTTAAATAATTTGCCTCATCAATAGAGGACTTAGGTAATTTGCCTCGCATAAAGTATCATTTGGATTAAATTGCCCTCATTGTGAGAGTTTCTTTCATTATATAGAAAATGTAGAGATTTACAAGGCTAATTTTCAGCCATTACATCAGTTAAATCTAGGCTAATTTCTAGCAATCAAATCTTATCTAAATATGGAAATTACAGCTAATAGGGTCTATGTAAGGAAGTTATAGATATACAATATATTTATAGCTATAATACATGATTTAAGCCTTGATATATGCTGTCATCCCACCTCAAATTGATGTTGGTCGATCAAGAAGCATCAATTTGCCCAAAAGAAATTGATGTCATTATCGTGTCATAGCCTTGGTAAATACATCAGCTATATGGAGAGTAGTGGAAATATGAGGAAGAGAAATAAGAAGAGCGTCCAAGGCTTCACAAATAAAATGGCAATCCACCTCAATATGCTTAGTGCACTCATGGTAAACAGGGTTTGCGACACTCTGAATAGCACTAGTATTATCAGCATGGAGGGGAGTAGGACTAGATTAAGAAAAACCAAGTTCGGCTAGAAGTCCTCAAAGCTAAAAAATCTCTGAATAAGTAGTAGATATAGCTCGGTATTCAAATTCAGTTGAAGATTTAGAAACATGAGCTTATTTCTTACTCTTCTAAGAAATTAAGGAATCACTAAGAAACATACACTAGCCCATGATAGATTATTGAGTGTCCAAACATTCAGCCCAATCAACATCACTATATGCAATAAGATGAAGAAGAGAACCATATGGAAACAACAATCCATGGCTAGGTGTCCCACGAAGGTATCGAATGATATGATGAACTGCAGCTAAGTGTAAATGATGGGATGTTACATGAATTGACTTACTTGTTGGACAGCAAAGGAAATATCTAGCCATGTAATAGTCAAATAGTTCAAGCCACCCACCAATTATTGATAAACTATAGGATTAGAAATAAGATCACCCTCCTCACTATAATACTTTGGTGGACTTCTAGTGGAGTATCCATCGTAGAGGGATCTTGAAGACCAGCTAATTTAAGCAAATCCTGTGTGTATTTATGTTGATTTAAAAAAATACCAGAAGAATTAGAATGAACTTCCAAACCCAAGAAGTAAGTAAGAGGACCAAGATCCTTCATATGAAAGAAGGCTTGAAGATGTTGTTACAAATGAGCAATTACAGCAGAATCTATCCCAGTAATAACAATATCATCAACATAAACTAAAAGAAGAACAATACCAGTAGATGTCTTGCAAAGAAACAATAAGGAGTCATATTGGCTCTGCTTAAATGAAAATTAAAGCAAGGTTAATCAAAATTTATCTAACCAGGCTCAGGGAGCTTGCTTCTACCTATGGAGTAATCGCTCCAACTTACAGACATCCAAAGAAGAGGAGGAAGACAAGCCAGGTGGAAGCGCCATGTAAATCTCCTCTTTGAGATCACCATGAAGAAAAGCATTTTTAACATCCATCTGATGAAGTGGCGAACATTGAGAGGCAGCAATTCAAATGACCATATGAATCGTAGTCATTTTGGCAACTGGAGCAAAAGTCTCATTATAATTGACCCCATACTCTTGTTTGTTACCAAGGGCAACTAGCCGTGCCTTATAGTGATCTAAAGTACCATCAAAACAAAGTTTGATTAAGTGGATCCATTTACAACCAATGGATTTAACATCAGTCAGACAATCAATAGCATCCCATGTATGATTGTCCTCAATAGCTTGAAGTTCATCTTTCATAGCCATATGCCAACAATCATTTTTAACAGCTTCTGAATAACATGAAGGAATAGAAACACTGGTCAAACAAATCTATGCTTAAATTTCATAATAGTAGTATTTTCCTCAGCAAAATTAGGAAGAACAATTGATTCTAATGAAGACTCAACATAAGTAGAAAAGAAAAATTAATTTTCAAAGAAAACAACATGACCAGAAATATGAAATCTATTAGAACATGGATCATAGCAAACATAACCTTTGTGTGAAACACTATAGCCCATAAAGTCACATTTAATATATTGAGTAGAAAGTTTATGACCTTTATGAGGTGGCAAATGAATAAAAAAAACATAGCCAAAAGTATGCATATCAAGATAGTTGGGATGCTTGTGATAAAGACGATAATAGGGAGATTCAAAGTTCAAGATGCTTAAAGGCAAGTGATTAATTAGATAAACTACTATACTTAATACTTCAACCCAAAATTTAGACGGAACAAAAGATTCAAGCAATAACGTTTGAACAACATCCAATAAATGACTATTCTTACATGAAGCAACACCATTTTGTTAAGGTGTATAAGGACAAGAGTATTGGGAAACAATTCCATTTTGCTGAAGAAAATCATGAAATTCATAGGACATATATTCACCACCAAAATATGATATGAGCACTTTAATATTTGAAGAAAATTAAATCTCAATATAGGCTACAAATGTTTTAAAGACAAAAAATACCTCAGATTTAGAACAAAGAAAATAAATCCAAGTATACTTATTGTAATCATCAATGAATGTGACAAAGTACTTATAATTGGCATGAGATATAACAAGAGTAATGCCCTACATGTCATTATGAATCATATCAAAATAATTTTCTGCACGACTACCATGAGAAGGAAAAGAAAGAGACTTGCTTTTACCTAATTTACATGCAGAGCAATCAAAAGAAAGATTAAAGGAAAACTAATCTTTATTGCCCAATAAACCAGAATTTATTAAATGAGATAAGATAATATAATTAGGATGGCCTAAACGCTTATGCCATACCTCATTCTTTTGGTTTACAGTAATACTAGGCAAAGAAACAAAATTATCAACAGAAAAGTGCAAAGGTTTAGGAATAGAAAAGTGCAAAGGAAACAAGTGTCCAACTTTAGGCCTCTTCGCTAGTATCTTCCTCGATACCTGATCCTGTATAATACAACCATCACAAGAAAATCCAGCATTACAGTCATTATCCACCAATTGTCCTACTGAAATGAGACTAGTAGAAAACTGAGGAGATACAAGAACATCACTAATTGAAGAATTAATATCCCTAATAGCATGAATGGGCAACTTACTACCATTAGCAATGTGAATGTTTCCATAATATTTTTGAACATTGCTAAGAGTGTCACGGGAATTAGTCATATGATTGGATGCACTAGAGTCGACAAGCCAAGATAAAGATGGTAGAGTGCACTTACCTTAAGGCCCTAAGATTGAAAAGGTTGTATTAATCATCTACTGAACCATTTCTAGAGTAAGAGCTAATTTATCAACAATAACAACCTGATTAGCAACAATAGCCTAGTTAGCTTAACGATTTTAGGGACGTGTAGGACATTCTTTGATGATATGCCCAAACTTCTTACGGTAGTTGCAAGATTTCTTTGTATAGTTAACAGTAATATGTTCGTATTCCTTGCAACTAAAGCATTAAACTTGTCCTATGTCTCTTCCCTTAGTTTTCCCGTGGGTTGCAACAAAAGCAATTGCATTATCATGCACTTTATTTTGTTGAAAAATAGTTTGTGTTGCTAGACGCTACTCTTCATGAAGTAATTCTTTAAAGCAAACATCCAAAGTAGGAGAAAGATCACGATTCATCAAATTGGAGCAGGCTGCTTCATAATCAGGATCTAATTTCATCAAAAACTGATCTCACTTGCTCTGTTCATTCACTTTTTGAACATCAACAAGAGATTTAGTTGGTACTTAAACATAAATCATGTCAACATATTCTACCCATAAGTTCTAAAATCCAGAGAAATAATCTTGAATGGAGAGATCACCTTGAGAGTACCTAGCAATCTCGTACTTTAACTGAAAGCATTTCGCTATATTGTCCTGATTATAAAGCTTTTTTAAGTACTCCCACATATCTTTAACTGTCTTATGTGGCCTTAGATTAGGAACAAGCGACTAATCAATTGATCCTAAAATTCATGTCATAACTCTAGCGTCTTTAACTTGCCACTAAGCTAGTTTAGGAGATTTAGTAAGAGTAGAATCACTACCATCGATGTGACCCCAAAAGTTCCTTTCCCATGACAAATAATCAAAACTGAAAGTCCCAAGTAGAATAATTTTTACCTGTGAAATGCACACTAAGAATATGAAAGTTACTAGTTGACATGATACCCAAACTCACCAAATACAACAAGCAGAAAATCAAATCAACTAAGCCAAAAACTCAGAAAAATAGAAATAACAGTCAACAAAGAATACCAAAAAAAATTTACTTGAAGCAAGATTTTATACTCACAAGAAGACTCTCTAAAATTTTGAATTATAGCTCTGATACCATATCATTTGGACTCATTGTGAGAGTTTCTCTCATTATATAGAAAATGTAAAGATTTACAAGGCTGATTTTCAGCCATTATATCAGCTAAATCTAGGCTAATTTCTAGCAATCAAATCTTATCTAAACATGGAAATTATAGCTAATAGGGTCTATGTAAGGAAGTTATAGCTATACAATATATTTACATCTATATGATTTAAGCCTTGATATTGTGAATTCTTAATTTTACACCCTCATCATTTAGCCTTACCTTAGCACCTATTAAGTTTAACGTGCTATGTGGAGCCGTTATGGTGGTCCCACTAGCCGGTTAGCAGGCGGGGGTTTGAGGGCAGCACCCCTGAAAGAAATTTTTTTTAGCCTTAGTTACATTGCTATCAGAACATCTAAATTTTCTAAACCATAAACCAACCAATCTGTGAAAAAAAAAAATTGCATCAAAAACTGACATAGATACGTGCTGCTGCCACCCATTCGCGGTGGCCGCATCTCTTTAATGCAGCCAGTCGCACCGCCTTAATGCGGTTATCGTGTTAAGATAGCACGGAGCCATGGCATGGATCCGCGCTGCCCACTGGGTTCAAATTCCCAAAATGCCCTTCTTTTTCATTTTTTTAATATTTTTTAGCCCTATCATTTTCGTCTTTTTACATTTTTACTTCCCAAATCACCCTCACCTTATTTTCTTATAAATAACCCTTCCATTTCCTCATTTCAAATACACCTAGACTTAGAATTGATACCTATCCTCTAATTCTTCTCTTTTTCTCCCTCCAAACACTCTCTAATTAATTAATTAATCTTTTTAATTAATTAATTACCTTACCGTAACTAAGTTATTAATCTTTTTAATTAACTAAAATTCTCTTTTTTTAATCACTCAATTAATTAATTAATTAATCTTTTTAATTAATTAATTAATCACTCTTTAAAATCAAATTAATCATTTTTCTTAATCCACCCTTCACCCAAATTAATTAATTAATCTTTTTAATTAATTAATCCATCCATCCTTTTCATCATATTAATTAGTTAATTAATCAATTTAATTAATTTTCCAATCAATCCAATTACCCGGTCCCTATAAAATAGAATTTCGGTCCAGTAAACTCTCTGCTTTTCAAAAGCAAAGGTATCAGCCTTTTTCCTCACTCTCAAAATACCCAAACGAAAATCAATATGATCAATTTCTAAACCCCTCTACTTAATCATGGAACGAACTACGTGGGTTTTGATCCCCATTCAATGGGGTATGTAGGCATGTTTGGAATCTAAATCCAAATCCCAATCAATCTCCTTTCCCCTTTTGTTCCAAATCCCAATCAATCTACTTTCTCCTTTTGTAATTTATGAATGTTTCATTTTAATTTTCTCATTGTACTCATATCATACTCATGCATTAATCATGATATTATCATATAATATTTGTCATCTATGAAATTAATTTTTAAAGTCAAATTAAACCTAAAAGCCAAATTTAGATTATTTAAAACCAAAAATCTAGTCCTTGAACTCAACCTAGTTCGAGGCTAGTGATTTTATCTTTGGGTAAATTAATTGAAAATTAATGAATTGGAGTCAATTTGGATTTTTTCCTTAATGTTTTTCCAACTAAATAAAATTAAGATGGCGACTCCCAAGAATCATTTTCAAAATCAACTATATCCGAACCTTAGAGTTCCATCATGAGTCTAAACTCGAATGAGTATCTTGGTTCCCTCTAGTGGACTGGGCCAGTGCTCGAGCGAGGCCTTACAAATATATGATGTCATAAAGGCCTTTGGTACCTCACAGATTTTTTGCGTAGTAAACTAGGTCTTTAGTAGCCCTCAAAATTTTGCCTAGTTGAACTAGATCTTTTTTAGGTATGCACTTCTATGAGGTTGCTTATATTGCACTCTTTTAGGGGTTTTACTAATATGACTTAATAGGCGTTTGAGTGTGCACTTCTGTGAAAGGCTTACATCGCACTGTTCCAAGGGCTTTGCTATTAGTTTTTAGGAAGCACTTTTATAAGGTGCTTATATTACACTCCTTTAGGGACCTTACCTATATGCCTTAATAGGGATTCGAGCATGCACTTTTGCGAGGGGCTTTAATAGCACTCTTAGGCTTTGCTCTTAGATTTGGATATGCATTTCTATGAGGGGTTTATATTGCACTCATTTAGGGGCTTTGCTCTTGTTTCTTCGAGTCACTTCTCAATTAACAACAAATGGAAGAAATTTATTCTAATTTTTGTTAATGTTCATTGGTAGTATATTTTTAAATGTTGAATATTCTAAGTGTGGATAACTTTTATGCCTTTTAAATTGTAAGCTTGTATATGGCTAGGCTAATGATTGCTTTTACTTTGAAAGAACCTTCCCATGTTGGCATGAGCTTGTCTATTCCTTCTCTCCTTTTTGTTCCCTGCAAATATCTCATTATCGAGTCTCCTTTAATGAAGGCTTTATAGTTAACTTTTTTGTTAAAGTAGTTTGTTGCCTTTTGCTTGGAAAAGGCCATTTGAGACATGTTTTCTCTCTTAAGATTGGCCAAAAATATCTCTTCCTTAGTGCTTTGGCTTCAGCCTTTTTAGGCCCTAGACATTTTTGCCATAATAGGGAATAAGCTCTTTTTTACTGGATCTCACTATAGAGTGAGAAATGGAGCTCCTATGTTTGACCTTTTTTTCTTTTATATGATATGAGGGAAGCTCGCTTAGTTGAGAGGTTGCTAGTTTACTGTTTGCTTTACCATTCTTTCTCCTCGAGACTTAAAACAATCACACCTTGAAATTTTGATTTTTCATCCTCTGCAAAAGGCCTTTGGCCTCATTGAGGCACTTGGCCCTGATTGCATCTTTGGTTTTGAGCTCTCCTTTCAGTTAATTAACAATCAATTGAGAGTCATTGTGGACCTTCATATTAGTCAAGTGAAGGCAATCAGAAGTTGTAACCCATGTATCATTGCTTTATGATCTACCACACTGTTGGTGATTAAAAGCTTGAATCTCATATCATACTCTAGAGATAACTCTTTTGGCCTTTTTAAAACTGTACCAGCTCCACTTCTTTTAATATTGCAGGCTTTATCCATATACAAACTCCAATAAAGACATCGGTACTAGGTGAAGAGGGTTTGGAATCAAACATGTTTTCCTTATTAGGCTCTGGTGGAGCTGGGGGAAGATCCTCGAGAAAGGAACATTATAAGACAAACTCTACCAAAGCTTATTCTTTAATGGCGAAATGAGTCCTATATTATAACTCATATTGCATAAGCTTGATTGACTGTACGTATGTTATCCCTAAAGTCTTCTAGTTTATGTCCCACTTAGCTCCGTTTCTTGGTTGTTATCATGGCTATCTCCTTGCTTGGGCTTTAGCTTGAGTGTTTCATAGAAGTTTCTCATTTAGCCCTCCAAAAAGGTAATGGATAACCCCAAAAGATCCATTGTTGATGGCCTGCTTCCCCTTATCTATGTTCGGCTTGGTCCCTAAATAGTTTTTAGCTTTTCCACTTTCAATAAGCTTTCCTAAATAACCTTGACTAATTAGCCCTAATTAGCCTTTTGATCTCCTCTATAAGTTATTTGTAGTTATTAGTAATATGCCTGTTGGTGTTGTGAAAGTAGCAAAATTTCTCCTTATTCCTCTTTCTAGATTACTAATAAGGGCTAAGGCTTCTTCCAAATATCCTTATCTTTGAAGGCCGCAAATATTTATGCTGGAGTAGTATTGATAGATATATATTTATGATCTTTATGATATCAAAATATGGGCCTCTCCTCAATTTTCTTTTCGTTCTTATTCTCTTATTCATTTCTCCTCTTTTACTTCCTTTTTGAATCACCAGGATCTTATCCTCCTCTTTTCTCAGAAAACTAGCTGAAGGCATGGGTGTTATCCTACCTGATGTAATTCAGGGCAAGGATCAATGCATCCTCTAAGTTGTGAGGTAGGTAGTCCTATTTTAGAGGGCCTGGACTACTCTAGCCTTGTCCAAATTCATGATTTTCAAAGCTTTTTTGTTGAATCTGGCTATATAGTTTTGCAATGGCTCTCCTTTTTCTAGTAACTATTTTGAGGAATTGTATTCTTTTTTTTTTCTTAAAATACTCAAGGCAAACCTCTTCATGATCAATTCTTCAAGTTGTA
Source organism: Reutealis trisperma (assembly GCA_947687605.1). Lineage (NCBI taxonomy): Eukaryota > Viridiplantae > Streptophyta > Magnoliopsida > Malpighiales > Euphorbiaceae > Reutealis > Reutealis trisperma. Next base: position 274,839 of record CANTUT010000900.1, read on the forward strand.
AGAATAAGTGAATGCTCTCCTCTTGCAAGCCGTCAAACCACCTTATTGCAACTCCCTTTAGTGTTCTTCAGAATGCACTGCACATTATGACATTATTGGTCATTGGAGCTCAACTGCATGTTTACAACACAAAATATCGATCCTGGGATTCATTTTTCCACCATATTTTTTCAGTATTGGTGGTTTGAACTTATTTGGCATCTCGCATTCTTAGATTTATTGATGAAAGGTGATTTGAGAGCTAGGGACAAGCTTCTATTTGCTCTCTTTTTTACTTTGTCTCCACCCATTTCTTCTAGAATTTTCTTAACTTTGGCTCTTATATCTTGGGGTTCATGTGTATTAGATGGCTCATGCTCTCTATAACCACATATAGTTGAAAGAGCTTTGTGTTGACTTTATTCATCCCCTTTAGCTTTCCTCCCTCTAGGTTATTCTTGAAAATGAGCCTGTCCCCTTACATCCACTTTCCTACACCGTCTATCACTTCTCCTCGATCATTGACCCTTATACTATTTCACTGGTCATCCCTCTCCTTTCTCAACCTACAAGACCTTAACTCACTCCTTTCCTGCTCGTCATTCCCCTTTTGGGATCATTTTCTTCTCCCCTTTGGCCCCTAATTGCTTTAAGGTATGTTCGCTCTCCTTCTTGAAGGGTGTTTTAACTCCCTTATTGATTTTTCTCTCTCTCAATCCCTTCTGTTTTCTATTCTAGTCCCTTTAACTGAATCCCCTTTTCTATTAGTATTACCTCTCCTATAATAGCCACATCTCCCATCTTCCAACTTTACCCTTTTTCCATCACTTCCTCCTTCTACCTTTTTCCCTACCTATTCTGCACCTTCTTAAGGCTCTTTTATAAAGGCAAAGTGCCATGCTGCAACATGAGGAGCAATTTTAGGTATTCTTATAATGTTTTGGGCATGAGATGTTTGTTGAAAGCTAGGGCTACTAGTGTTGTGTTGTATTATTGAGTTGGATAGCCATGTTATTGAATAGTTGGATATTGATGGACTTATTAGTTAAGTTTGTGTTAGGGATTGAGAGTAGGTTGATGGTCTAGAAGGTTTGGATGTTTTTCGTAGGAGTAATTATATCTTTTGGGGATGAAGTTCCGACAAAAGGTACTTAGTTTGAGGAAGTTAGGTCTATCAAGTGTATTTAAGGCATATTTTTTTGAAAAATAGGTCTAAGGTAAAGGACATTCTTTAGCAAAAGTTGTAAGCTTGCTAAATTTTTTGATGGAGATGAGTCTTCTTAAGGTCAAAGAAAAAGAAAGATCAAGAAGAATTTTTGGGAAAGAAATGAGCTATAAGGGTTACAATCCTCACAAAAAGAAAAGTATGCAGAAAAGATCATTTGGTATTTTTACGAACATTACCACACACAATGCTATTTGATGATCCAAAGATCTTCAAAGAAGGTGATGGATCTCTTCTCAATTGTCTTGGGTTAAGAGTTTTTCCTTGGACTTGAAAAACAAGCAAACAAGCATTAAAGGGCTAAGCAAAGCCTCTCCGAGGTCTAAGTCAATTGGCTTATTTCTCAACTCCCAAGAAAGAAGATGAAGGCCCTCTACCTTGAGAAAAAAATATTTTTTAGTGAGAGAAAGAGGTGAGTAATAGAGATGAATTTACCCTTTGCTAAGTGAGAGTGTCAGTTGTATACTCCAGTAGGCTTGGAGACCTTTGTCATTATGGTAAAGATCGATGAGGTCATATAGCATCAGAAATGACCGACAAAGGACCTGCCACACTAAGCTCATAGTATCATGCTAACTGAGATAAGAGAAAGACACTATTATTGCATATGGTATACTGTTAATGTGCCATAATGTAAGGTATACTGTATTATTGCATGTAGTATATTATTTATGTGTCATAATGTAAGGTATATTGTCTCTTAGTTAATGGTCAAAACAAGCTCGTCCTAATGTATATGAATTCCAAGTGTTAGGCATTAGAAAATTATCTATCAAATAATTAGTCTATAAATAAACATAAATTGTCAGAAATGCGAATTATTGCTATCAATTCCTTCCCTTGTAATAAATTGACAAGCACTAAAATCTATTGGAATAATTAAAAATTTCCAATTTTTCTATTTTGTCTGAATTTATTTATTTGTTTAACAATTAATTTTTTGAGTTAATGGATATTTTTCTATTGAGTGTATTTAGTTGAATTTTTTTATCAAAAATATTAAATTGACAAGCATTAACTAATCTATTGGACTAATTATATTGGCACAGTAGTCTAAAGATTCTTGAATTTTAGATTTTTTTATAATTATATCCAATTTTTTTTAAAATATAATATAATATGCCGAACTTTTAAAGTTGCTGACAATTGTATCTCTTTGTCAATTGTACTTTAAGCTTTTTTCTCTCAACAAGTGTCATGTAACATGATTTAAAAATATAAATGATGTATTATTATTTAATCTCTCTTCATATTTAGTTTAATTAATAATTTCATCTATTCTTTTTGACAAACTAATTAAATAATCCATTACTTTTTTTTTTGTTAACAAAATAGTCTTTTATTATTATTCAAAACAATTTTTAACAATCAATGACATAAAAAAAAAAGTACTAAAATACTTTTGATTATAAGAAAAAAATTTAAATTTATTAGTATTCCTTTTCAATATTTTTCTAATTAGATCCAAATTTGATTTTGGTACATAATTAAGATAATTTGTTTTTTAGTTTTTAGGTCAATGGAACTCAATTTTTCTTTTAAAAATTAAAAAAAATATTTATATATTCTAATAATATAAAAATTATATTTTAAGTTTTTTCTATCTCCAAGTGCTGTCTAACACGATTTAAAAATATAAATAATATATTATTATTTAGTCCCTTATATTTAGTCTAATTAGTAATTTCACTCATTCTTTTTGACAAACTAATTAAATATTTATTTTTATTAACAAGATAGTCATTATTATTATTCAAAACAATTTTTAGCAATCAATGACATAATTAATAGATAAACGTACTAAAATACCTTCGATTATAAGAAAAAAAATTTAAATTGATTGGTATTCTTTTTCAATATTCGTCTAATTAGATCCAAATTTAATTTTGGTATATAATTAAGATAATTTTTTTTTAGTTCTTAGTTCAATGGAACTAAATTTTTCTTTTAAAATTTTTAAAAAATATTTATATATTCTAATAACATAAAAATTATATTTTAAGTAAAAAAATTATATATGCATTTCAAAATAATTAAATTAAAAGTTTATATATTTTTTGATAGTGTAGAATCCTTTTAGTTATTTATAATAAAAATATATTTTTATTATTTAAGATATATAGAATTATTTTTTTTACAAAAATTAGGTAAAAATTAAAAAAAATTAATTTGAGTTTTATTCAAAAAGAAATAAATAAAAAAATGAGAGATAATAATATATTCGATTTTTTAACCACATAATATATACAAGAATATTTTAATCTTTTTTATTCACTTAATGGAAAAATTTTAACTATTTTAAACAGAATAACTTTTTGGTTGATAACAACAAATGTGAGCTATCATATAATTCGTTTATTAAAAAGATGAATGAACTTGTTAATTATACTGAATTATATGAGGGATTAAATAGCAATATATCTTTTATAATTTTAATTTATGTTATATGTCATTGGGGGAGAGAAAAAATTTTAAAAAATACTTTTGATTAAAAGGTATAATTATAAACAACTTTAAAGTTTGAGATGTAATAATTTATTTCTAAAGATAGGCTAGAATTATAAAAAGTTGAAAATTGAAAATATTTCAACCTGTAATTGAAATTTTTTAATTTTTTAAGTCTGTCTAAATTTATTTATTTGTTTAAGAACTAACTGTTTTGAATCAATGAATATTTTTTTTATTTTGTGCATTTAGCTGAAATTTTTTATCAATTTATTAAGATGAACTAATTTAGCCCATCTCTACACTCCACTCATCTTTCTCAAAATTTCCCTTTCTTTTTTATTTATTATATTCTCTCTCTGTTTTTGAAACTTCCCTAAACGACAATGAAAATTGGAAAAGAATTTGAGATTTTGTAAGGAAAAATGTGAGGAGAAGGAATAAAAGAGAGCAAGAAAAGTCAATAGAACGAAAGGTCAAGATTTTTTTTTTTTGGGGTAAGGTTGTTAATTATTAAATAAAATAGTGAATTTAAATATTAAAACAAATTTTCATCAAATATATTTAATTTAAAAAAATCCGTTTAAAATATAATTTTGTGAAAACCTTTATCGCATGCTGTCCTACCCGTAGTTGCATTGATGAGATTTTAATTTTTTGAATTAAATCTACAATATAACTTTTAAATATATAAATTGAATATGAGAATATGTTCTTAAATTTATTTGAGAAAATTATTTAATTTTGATTAAAAAACTCTATTTCAGTTGTATATTTTCTTTTCTTTTTTTTTAATTTTCAAATAAATATATATACCATATATACACACATAATTGAGTATATTATTTTAAGATAAGAACTCAATCAATAAACTTAAAAAGAAAATGATAATTATTAAGTCGCACAAGACCATGGCAAGAGTCTAAGTGGGTAGTTGGGAGAATTTATATTTATACTGTTATTTTTCGCTTTCCACAAGATTCTGAGATTAGTGGGAGATCTACTAAATTGTTTTTCTATGACTATCTCCGGTTTTGCACTTCAGTTGTACTTTTATTTGCGAGCCAATTTGTCTTTAAAGGAAAGAAAAAAAGAAAAAAAAAACACTCTTAACTCATTTCGTTCTTGCAAGTTGTAATGACTATTATTTGGGGAATTTTTTTTTTTTGCCTAATTTCAGCCTTGCAATGATTTCTTGCTGAATTTTAGAGCTTTTTTTACAAATAACTAAAAACTAAAAGAAAAAAACTTTTTTACAGTCCAAATTTCCAGTTTGCCAAAATAGCCTTATTTTTTCTTTTATTGATTTACAAATTTATATGCTCACTAAACAAATGGCACATGAGTGTAACTAAAATTTTGTACACGTGTCACTATCTTATCAAATCTGATATAGGACTACACAATATAACTATCCACTTGCAACTTTCCAATAACACACACACATACACACACATGTATATATATATATAGCTTTTACTTTATAACGCTCTTTCAAAAACTCATTTGTTGTGACTAGTGTTTGGTGGTCCCTATTTGATTATTATTTTAACCAATAAAATACCTCCACACCTTTCTTTATGCCTCCTCATTTTTGAATTATCTGAATTCTCATAATTATCATAATTTAATGCAAGAAATAGAGCGAATTATTGTTAGTGTTATATTTTCCTACTTGAATTATTATATTAAAATTTAAAAATATATATTGATTGAAGAAAATTAAATTTATTTTAATATTGTAATTATAAAAATTTCAAAACAAATTAACTATACGCTTAAATTATTTTTTTAAGGTTTGAAATGATATTTTTCTAGAAAAATAATTACAACTACTTCAATACAAAATCAACACATATTGCTATATTATTGTTGATAATATTAAATATATTGATTTAACATCATTAAATTTTATTTTCTTAATAAATTTAAAATTATTTTAATCATGAAAGCCGTTAAAATAATCTAAACAAACTTGTCATTATTTAAAATTAAAGATAATTTAAAAATCAAAATTTAGGGTTTGAAAACACTAATACAATAATTTCAAAATTTTTTTCTAAAATTATTTTTTGTAGGCTTCATAACCGATAGTAATTTTGAACCATTTTTTTTCAACAACATCTGACAAAAATATTTTAGTATCTACTATTATTTATATAAGGCATAAATTATGAACAAAATAAAAAATCACAGTAAATAATATATATTAAATAAAAAATAGTATACTTCTAGCAAATAATTAGTATATAATACTATTTAATATTTAATTTATGAAATACATTAAATAAAATTTAGTATACTTTCACAATGTAATTAATATCTACTATTATTTATACAAGTTATGAATTTCAAACAAAATAAAAAGTTATAGTAAATAGTATACATTAAATAAAAAATAGTATACTTTTAGCAAATAATTAGCATTTAATACAAATTCAGCATATGTTCACGATGTAATTAGTGTCTATTACTATTTATACAAGTTATAGATTTTGAAAAAAATAAAAATTCATAGCAAATAGTAAATATTAAACAATAAACAGTATATTTTTAATAAATAATTAGTATCTAATATAAATTTAATATATTTTCATAATATAATTAGTATTTATTACTGTTTATACAAGTCATAAATTTCGAACAAAATAAAAAAAAACACTCATCAAAAAGTATATATTAAACAAAAAACATTATACTTCTAGCAAATAATTAATATCTAATACAAATTCAATATATTTTCACATTGTAATTAGTATCTAATACTTTTTATTTAAGTCATGGATTTCAAATAAAATAAAAAGTTACGGCAAATAGTATACTTTAAACAAAAAAAGTATAATTTTAGCAAATAATTAGTATCTAACACAAATTCAGTATACTCTCACAATGTCATAATAAACAGTATATATTAAACAAAAAAATATATTTCTAATAAATAATTAGTATATAATACTATTTAACATTTAATTTATTTTTCAAAAAAATTAAATGAAATATTTAAATATTAAAGTGGGATAATTTTTCAAAAAGAAAATCATAAAATATAATTTTCAATTTGGGTGGACGTAATTTTTCAGTCTTTTCCTCATCAACCCAAATAAATATATATATTCATATATGAATTAAACAAATTTATAAGTGGGGTACAAAAAATAAATCTTATAATTAAATGATAAAATGAGAAAGGAAATGAAAAAAGAGTATCAAAATAATCAAGACAAAAATCATAGTTAGTAACTGCAATTTTTCCCCCTTGTACTTTATAATCTTTAGCAGCAAGCTCACTTTTAATATATTAATATTACTATTACTATAATAATTTATCGTTACAATTCGTGTGTTGATATGCAACATAATTGCTCTCTAAATTTTTAATTAATATTTAAATATTGCAGCTATATATACTATAATGGTGGTGGCTTCTCTTAATAAAATTATTTATTATTTGTTATATTGTAAAAATATTTTAAGGATTTAAAATTTTTAAAATGTAGTATGAATTATTAGCTTTTACATAGTATAAGTTAAAAAAATCAAACCTAAAATTTATTTGATATAAAAATAAATTTCATTAAAATTTCCAATTTCAAATTACATTTTTATAAATATATAATTTTTTAAATTTATAGTTAAAATTTATTAATTTGAATAATATATTCTTTTATTAAATTTAAAATGCATTAATAAATTTTATTAATATATTTTATAAATGAATTATTTAAAATCCTGTAAAAATATTCGATAAGAAGATAGGTGAGATAAATATGATATTATATACAAAATTAATTTTTATTAAAATGAATAATAATAATAATAATAATAATAAAAAAGATCAAAGTTTTGTAAAGGAATGAGAAAATTCTATTATTTGTTGACTTTTGTAAATTCTATTATTTGTTGACTTTTGTACAATACCATCCCTTCATAACTAATTGTACTTTTGGATCCCACTCACAACTTTATCAATATTAGTTACATAGTTTTAAAAATCAAAGAAAAGAAAAAATAAAGTACAAAAGATAACAATACATCTTATAAATGTATAAAAAAATAAGTGGGGCTAAAAAAGATATTTTTTCAAAAAAAAAAAAAAAAACATATCATGTAATATCTACTTTTACTTTTCAAAGGGAAACATAAATCCAGTAGCTCATATCATAATATATTAAGGTATCTTTATTGATTAAACACATAAAGAGTTGAATGCCTATGCCACATCATCAATTCATTAACTTTTCCTTATCATACTCTTTCTTATAATAGTTAGACTGTAAAAAGTAAATAATATTAGACCCATAATAAAATCATACATTATTTAAATCATTCACAATATACATTTCATAATAAATATATTTATTTAACAAAATCATTTAATTATTTAAAAAAATAATTAATTATTTTTCAAAAATTTTATATTTATGAAAAATAATATTTTTTAGTTTTGAATATCATATATTTTAAAATATTCATAAAATAATATATTTTTCATTTGTTTAAATACTAAAGTAATAAATTATGAATAATTGAATACATAATTAATTAACTATTAACAATAAAATAATTTGGAGTATTTTTAAACAAATATTCAACAATTAAATGAGAAATTATGCATAGTTAAACATGAAATAAAAAAAAATTCAAATAAGAAATACTAAAACAAAAAATACTAATTTTCATTTGCATTCCCTTGGAAATATTTCCAAATATGCTTGACCAAGTCTGATTGAAGATGATGATGTACTTTTTGATCACATAGTGCCACGTTCCTATAGAGATATTGTTGAAAATGCTACATGGTACTGTGGACCTTCATTTAAGTACTTTCAAAATTAGTTTTGAATTCACCAATACTAACCGTAATACCTTTTAGCACAATCTGAAACTTTTTCTATCTTGACCGGACCTTCTGTACTAGATAATACTTTTTCAAAACTGATTGGATTTTCTCTCAAACTGATTACCTAATCATTTTAAAATTAATTTTGAGCCTATTAACACTAACCAATAAGATTTATGAGCTTTGTAACTGTCAAGAATTTACCCAAAGGCCTCAAAAATTGACCAAAAACTTTCGAAAACCGATCAAAAAAAGATCTCGAAAAGCTAGCTGGACTCGCACCACATGGAGCTGTGTTAGCATTGATGAGAAACCATGTCAGTGTCTGCGTGGATCCACATCACTATAAGCGGAGCCGCGCTCTGCCACCTGTTAGCCTGAGAAAAAAGACCAATTACCCCTCCAGCCTTGTTTTCAACCCTTTCTAATTCTACTGCTCATGGTTTTTTTTTTTTAACATTTTTACTACCTAAACTACCCTCAACCCCCTCCCCTCTTGCCTATAAATAGGCCTTCCATCTTTCATTTCACTTCACTCCAAAGTTGATATTAATTGCTATCTATCAACTTTCTTTCTTTTTCTCCCTCTATCCACTCTCAAATTAATTAATTAATCATTTTAATTAATTAATTTCTTCACTCAAACCAAGTTAATTAATCATTCAATTAAATAATTTTTTTTATAAAAAAAAACTCAAAAGTTAATTAATTAATCTTTTTAATTAATTAATTAATTCCTTTTCTAAATTAAATAAAAAATCTTTTACTCATTCATTATTTTAATTAATTAATTAATCATTTTAATTAATTAATTTGCTCACCAATCATTTTTTAGTCCAATCACCAAGTTCGATAAAACGGAACTTCAGTCTGGTAAAAAATCTTTTCCATCTCGTCCACCAAAATCCAAGGTATTTTCATCAATTCATTCTCCAAACTAAAAATTATTTTAATCAATTTATAAACCCCTCTACTTAATCATGGAATAAATTATGTGAATTTTGATCATTATTCAATGGGGTACGTAGGCACATTTGAAATTTAAATTCAAATTTCAAATTCAATCTTTCAAATTAAAATTATTTTCTATTTTTCCAAATGTAATTTATTATTTTCTAAATAATATTTGTAAGGGAATCCGTGATCCTCCTATAATTCCATAAGGGCTAGAGAAGATATCTCAATTTTTATCAATGTAATTATCTTAGTTGGACTTAAGGAGTGATTATGTGGTTCTCCTAAATCCTTAACTATTAGAGGGAACACTTTCCTTAATTTATGAATGTTTATTTTAATTGTCTTATCAATCCTCATGCATTATGCATTCATGTTATACCATATTCATGCATTTTATTTACAATTATCATATTATAAATATCATTCATGAAATCATATTTTTTAAAGTCAAATTAAATTTAAGAGTCAAATTTTGATTATTTAACAAAAATCTAGTCCCCGAACTCAATTTGGTTCGAAGACTAGTGATTTTATCCATGGGTACATTAGTCGAAAATTAATGAATTAGAGTCAAATCGGGTTTTTTCTTTAATATTTTTCCAATTAAATAAAATTAAGGTGATCACTCTTGAAATCATTTTTAAAATCAATCAATCAGAACACAAGGGTTCCATCGTGAGTCTAAACCTGAATGAGTATCCCAATTCCCTCTAGTAGATTAGGTCAGTGCTTGGGTGAGCCTTACAACTGGCGACTCCAATGGGGACTGGTTGCCACCTTTCTTAAATAAAAAGGAAAATAAGAGGATTACTATTTGGTTAAGGAAAAAGTTTCCAAAATAATCTCCATTTGGCTCATTAAGTATAATTTGACTTTCATGTATCACTTTGCATAATAAAGGCTCCTTGCTTAACCTTAGCTTTAAAAAAACTTTTAGATGTTGAGTAGCCTTAGCTCAACAACTCTCTTTGAGTATATTGGGAGATAGCGAAAGCATTTAATCTGGCGATGAATCCCTGATCATTTCGGTGGTGTAACGAGTAATCAGTACTGTTAGGCCCATACGAGGCTCCTTGCCTCACATGTGGTGAGTATATCAATGCTCTAGTGGGATGGAGACTCTTAATCGAACCACCCTTCACCCTTATGCATATAGTGGCCCTAGCGTTGACCTTAAGTTTCATGTACCATAATAAAGACACCTGTACATATGCCCATTAAACCATTTTTGGCATGCTTTATGACATTGCCATACATATATAACATAAGAAACTTAACAAAGTAAATCCTCAAAACCTTAAACTAGTGGCCCGAATTCCTCACACACTGACCTTGTCAACATTTAAACCTAATGATCAACCATGTGGAAGGAATCCTTTTCTCAACACACCTTCACATTCATGCAATTTTTTCCTTTATAATTTTATATTCTTACTCATTTTTTTTGTTTATTCAAGGTACCGATGGCCAACACCTCCAGCTCTTTCGACCAAGATACAATAAGCACCTTTTTTGCTAACTTCCTCAAGAAACAAGAGGAGACTTTCTAAGCTACACTCGCCACTGCCTTTAAGACCTAAGCTGAAACTTTCACTAATGCTCTCAGTACCCAGTCTACTACTTTCACTAGTGCTCTTAATTCCCAATGCCAATCCATCATCAATGAAGTCAAGGAAATGACCAATGCCACTATCACTCCTCACCCTGCTCAATTTGCTTTTGCTAAAGCCGGAACCAACCATGCCCCCACTTTTACTCCTCCTGTTATCGATCTCACCAATAAAGGGAAAGCTCTCAAAACACCTACCTCTCCTCCCTTAGATGTGAATGCCAATGCTCCTACTATGAATCCTTTTTAAGGTGGGGATTTCTTTAGCCTTCTCAAAGCTAAGAAGTTGATGGAAAAATTTAAAACCATAGAATGATCCATTAATAATATTAAGAAGCGTGAACACATGATAGATGTTGATTCTCTTGCTCTTTTCCCAAATGCTAGAGTTCCACCCAAATTCAAGATGCTCGTGATGGATAAATTCAAAGGCACAACTTGCCCCAAGACCCATCTCAAAATGTACGTGGGTGCAGGAAAACCTTTTGGCGTAAATGATGAGATCCTTGCTTAGTTATTCTAGCAATCTTTAATTGAGGCTACGGTCAAGTGGCTTTTAGATCTCGACCAAAATCACAAAAGACATGGGATGAAATTTATAATGCTTTTGTCAAATAATACTACTACAACATAGAAGTAGATGTCACCTATCACGATTTAGAGACCACTAAGTAAGGCGAAAGAGAGTCCTTCACTGCCCTCCTTACAAGGTGGAGGACAAAAGTAGTCCAAATGGTAAACCATCCATCCAAGGAAGAGCAAATCGATATACTCGTAAATCCAGTATCTCCCAGACTTTAAGGCTCTTATTGCTACAGTTTCTAAAATCGAAGATTTGATTTAGTCTGATCAAATAAAGGATGAATCCTCAAGTTTGAGATATTGCAAGAACACTAATTTCACCTCCAACACCACTCATTCTACCCCCTAAAAGGGAGAAGTTAATATTGTCTCTTACCATCAACCTATGAGCTTGGAAAGAAGAAGTTTTTTTAAATTGAGAATGCCTTTGAGCACCATTTATAAAAAGGCCCTGGAAGCCCATCTTTTTAAACCCTCAGAGCTAAGAGCACCTCTAAATCCTTTGCCTAAGAACTATAATTCTAACGAGCGATGTGATTATCACCAAGGACTTAAGTATAAAATGGATGCTTGTAAAGCTCTAAGGCATCGAATTTAGGACCTAATAGAGAGTGGAGACATCATTGCTCTGAGAGCTAAGCCAAACATCACCATAAATCCTTTGCATAATCACCAAGCAAATGTCAACTTTATTTCTTCTGATGAATTAGGATTCGATCCTCTCTCTCTCATCTACTCTACTTTGGGCTATTGTTGAGTACTTGACATAAATGACTTTATCACTGAAGTCGATGCAATCACCTGAAGTGGAAAATTTCTCCCACCACCTCCACAACCTACAGATTCAAACCTTGCAGCTCATGTCATCCCTCCTCTTATTGAAAAATTAAAGCCCTATAATGAACTTGAGGAGGATCCCATTCTCAAGCAATAAAGAAAACCCAATTGAACATATCAATATGGAGCCTCATCCAGTCCTCTTACCCTCATTGCCAAGCTCTTTGCAAGGCCTTGAACCAATGTCAGGCTCCTATTGACATCTCACTTGAGACCCTGTGGCATTTTTAATCAACACTGCCAAATCCATAGCCATTTCTTTTGGTGATCATGACATACCTTACAAAGAAGAAAGACAAAACTATGCTCTCTACATCACAGTGATGACCTGAGGCAAAACTGTGCCTATGGTCTTAATAGATAATGGGTCAACTCTGAACGTATGTCCACTGAAGGTGGCCAGCTGCCTAGGATTGGAGTAGGATTGGAGGCTTTCTATTTCATCCCATTGGACCAAGTGGTGAGAGCATATCATAATACTAAGAGGGAAGTCATGGGAGTAGCAAACCTTGATGTCACAGTCAGACTAGTGACAATACCAATCCCATTTCAAGTTATTGATGTCCTAGCCTGTTTCAACCTCCTACTTGGTAGACCGTGGATCCATCAAGTTAAGGTAGTTCCTTCCTCCTTGCGCTAGAAGTTGAAATTCCCCCATGGTACAAATATCATAACTATTCAAGCTGATGTACATGGGAAGAGTGATATTTAGAGTTTTGTACCAATTTTGAAAATCAAGCCCAAACCCTCTTCCATTCCTCTATTTGGCTTCCCATTTGATACTGTCCAGTTCATTCAAGGAGAAGGTAAACAGTTCATTCCTTTCAACTTTGATCCATATAGTAATGTGGCAATAGCTAACATGATGAAGAAAGTAGATTATTTCTTTGGTTTGGGGCTTGAACGGAACCAACACGGTATTGCCCAATTTCTTGAATATCCCACTACCACTCCTCCTTTTAGCCTTAGCTATGTGCCTAAACCTAAAGATATTGTAGAATTAGAGCAAAGGGCCAAATTGAGAGTCAAGGCCAAGAGGCAAGGTGAGACTTATGATTGGCCTGTATGCCTATACTTCAAAACTCTTAACTGATATTTCGTGAAAAAGGGAGAAGATTTCCCTTATTGTGGCTTTTCTGAACCTTGGTTTTGTCCCATTTCTAAGAAATTGATTTATAGTTTTGAAATTTTCTTTGATATCGGGCTCAATCTAAAGGAGTGCGAACCCATTTATTAGTTGGAAGAGGATTGGGAAGCAAGTATGGAACCCTCTCTTTTTGAGACCATCCACATGATTACCAAGCACCAAGAACTTGATCCCTCTAAGCTCATTCAACTATCCCAAGCATTGCTAAATAACTGGTATTTCTAAAAGAGTACTAGCCCTGTTATGTCCTCATCCGAGTCCTCTGAGTTTGAGTCAAAGTCTGAGTCCTCTAAGTCTGAGTGTGAGTTTGTTGAGTCCTTTTAGTCTTTCCTATTAGATTTTGTAACCTGTCTCCCGGGCTTATCCTTTCAAGATGATGTAAGCCATGATGATGAGACCTTTATCTTCAATAAAATGAACAATTTTTTTGCTTATTTTCCTGACTCTCTGTGCTCTACTTCTTCTTAGTCATCATTAAATGAGAAATTTGAAAAAGAAAAAAAATAAAAAAGAAAAAAAAATGAAAAAGGCAAAGAATCAATCAATTATGGTATAGAGGAAAATCCCAAAATTACATACATTGCATCTGTATATTTTGACACACATGCATTGGTTGAAAAAGTTCACGAATTCTTGGACTATTTTGCAGGGGAGCCTAAAGATATGGTAGGGGTAGATCCAAGTATAGCAGTTCATAAGATCCTAACTTATACACATGTGAAGCTGGTAAAGTAGAAATTGAGAAGAATGAAAACAGAATGGTCTTTGAAGATCAAGGAGGAAGTAACCAAGTTGCTAGATAATGGATTTATTGAGCCCATCACTTACCCATCGTGGTTAGCCAACATAGTGCCTGTTCCTAAGAAGGATTCAAATGTTTGGATGTGTGTTGATTACAAGGACCTCAACAAAGCCTGCCCAAAGGATGATTTTCCTCTGCTTCATATTGATGTGCTTGTGAACCACATGGCTAGTGCATCAGTGGTCTCCTTGACTGATCTCTATGCGGGCTACAACCATATCCAAGTCTATGCCCCTGATAAGGAAAAGACATCCTTTGTGATAGAGTAGGGCACCTACTATTATCTGTTAATGCCTTTTAGTTTGAAGAATGTCAGGGCAACTTATCAGAAAATGGCCACTACTATATTCCATGATATGATACATAAGGACGTCGAGGTATATGTGGATGACATAGTTATAATGTCTAAACTCCTGAGAGCCATTTTGGAGCTCTAGACCAATTCTTCATTAGGCTCAAACAGTACAATCTGAAGTTGAACCTAGCCAAGTGCCTTTTCGGTGCCTTTTTAGGTGTATTTCTAGGGTAATTGGTCAGCCAAATAGGTGTAGAAGTGGACTTAGCTAAGTCAAAGGCAATTATAGAAATGCCTCCTCCTAGGACTGAAAAGGAAATTAGAGGTTTTCTAGGTCGTTTACAGTATATCAATCATTTCATTACATAATTGGCAGATACTTATAGGTCGATCTTCAAGTTACTAAGGAAAATGGCCTCTAAACAATGGAATGAAGAGTGCCAAGAAGCCTTTGATAGAATCCAGCAATACCTCTTGAACCTACCAATATTGCAACCCTCAAGGCTAGGTTAGTCATTATTGCTCTACTTATCAGTAACTTTAGAAGATATAGGTGCAATGCTTACTCAAAATGCTCTAGACTCATTCAAAGAGAATGCCATTTACTATTTAAGCAAACGTATGCTGACTCATGAGCTTAGTTATAACTAGATTAAGCAATTATGCCCAGCCTTAGTCTGGGTATGCCATAAGCTCCAACACTACCTATGCTCATATACAACCAATGTGCTAGCTAACATGAGCCCTTTGAAATTTCTTATAGAGAGGCCAGTTCCTAATAGCAAAATGGCATAATGGATGGCAATTCTCACAGCATTTAACTTAAAGTACGTCCCAATAAAAGTAGTTAAATGAAATGTAATTGTTGACCAACTTGTCACTACCCTTGTGGGAGGTGAAGTATTTAAGCCTGAATTTCTAGATGAGGACATCTTAATCATAGATCCTGAAGTGTGGAAGCTATTCTTTGATGATGCCTCCAATAGTAAAGGCTACGGAGCTGGTATAGTTTTGGTCACCCCCAAAGGAGATCATTTGTCCATAACGATCAAGCTAACATTTGAAGTAACCAACAATGAAATAGAATATGAGGCATATGTAGCTAGTCTAGAGGTGGCAATTAACATGAGAATAGACCACTTAGAGGTCTACGGTGATTCTAACCTCATTATTTCCCATGCTCTCGGTAAGTAAAAAATCAGAGAAGAGCGTTTGGTTCCTTACCATCAATGCTTGAATGACTTAGCAGAGAATTTTCATGAACTCTCCTTTCACTACTTACCAAGGTCAAAGAATCAATTCGTTGATGCTCTAGCCACCTTAGCCTTAATGATAGATATGAGCGATAATGAGATACACAAGCCTGTTGTCATTGAAGTAAAATGGTAGCCTGGATATTACACTATGTGCATAAACCTTCAGTTGGCTAATGCTAAGCCTTGGTTTTGGGACATCTTCAATTACATCCAAAATGGTAAGTATCCAAAAGGGGCCTTAAAAGAATATTGGAGAACCCTATGGCGACTATCTACTGGTTTATTCCCAATTAGCCATGTGTTGTATAAGAGAGCTTGGAATAACATCCATCTATGATGTGTGACCAAAGAAGAAGCCCAATAAATTATAAAATGGGTCCATGGCAAAGAGGAAGGCCCACATATGAATGGTGTAGTTTTGGCACAAAAGATAGCAAATCTAGGCTACTTTTGGCTAACCATGAACGAGGATTGTGCTAAGTATGTGCAGAAATGTCATAAATATTAGATCTTTGCCAAGCTCCAACATTGGCCCCCTATTCCTTTGAATGTAATAGCAACACTATGGCCTTTCACTACTTAGGGGATAGATGTCATCGGGAGGATATCTCCAAAGTCCTCCAGTGGACATGAATGCATTTTAGTGGCCATAGAATATTTTACAAAGTGGAATGAGGCAGCGCCATATCAGGTCCTAAATGCAAAGAAGGTGGCATACTTCATCTAAACCAATATCCATTATGGGTTTGGAACCCCCTTTGAGATAATCACAAACAATGGCTCCCACTTTCAAAAGGAGGTAGTTTGCCTACTCCAAACAAAAATGATTCAACATCACCGCTCCTCTCCTTATAGACCATAGACTAACGGTGCAGTTGAAACTGCTAACAAGACACACCATTAAGACCATTATGCAAAAAGTTATTGAGAAACATAGAGACTGGTATGAATGATTGCCTACTGCTTTATAGGAATATAGAACTATTGTTCATACTCCAATAGAGGCAACCCCGTATGCCTTGGTCTATGGAATAGAGGCTGTCTTTCCCATCAAGATGCAAATTCAATATACTAGGGTAATGAGAGAAAGCTAGTTGAGTGAGGCTGACTAGATCAAAGGATATCATGAGCAACTGAATGCTATTGATGATAAAAGAATGGATGCCTTGTATAAAATCCAAGGCTACCAACAAAGGCTAGCTCAACATTTTAATAAGAAGGTAAAGTACAAGGGCCTAGAGGAAGGGAATTTAGTTTTGAAAGAGAACAAGGCCCTGGTCCATGACCCAAAAGGAAAGTTCAAACCAAATTGAGCCAACCCATATATGCTCAAGGAGATTTTATCTGGTGGAGACGCCATCCTTGTAGACGTGGACAGAAACGAGTTCTCCAATCCCTACAATCTTGATCAATCAAAAAGATATTTTGTCTGAGGACGACATCTGCATCCTATCTATCTTCTTTTTTTCCTATTCAAAGCAATGTAATTAAAACTATGTGGATCTGATTCTCTCTAAAAAATAACAAAAAAAAATGATGATAACTGTAAGGATATGTAGGCAGCCTGGCTTGGGTGCGGTTGAACGTATAATGTAAAAATATTTTGTTTACATCACAATCTCATCTCCTCTATGCCTAATACATCATTTGATTCTTTTGCATAAACAAAGAAAAAATAAATAATAAAATGAATAATAAAATAAAGAAAAGCAAATGCTCACTAAGTTGAAAACCCCGAAAGGGTTACTTAGGCAAAAATTAGAGCAAAAGTAAAAATATCTCATTATAATGATGATTAGACTTTACAAGAGCATATAATCCATCATCATAAAAAGGACAACCTCTCTCTATACTTATGGCTTATCCTATAGTCATATTAGCTTACAGGCACGCATGAAATAGAAACCTGCAGCCAGTATCCTAATAACCACTAAAATGAACAGATGACTATCTCTACGTAGTCAACCCTCCTCCTCCTCCTAGGATGGACATCTCCCTCAGAATCAGATCTCACCATAATCTCCTTAGTTGTCATGCCCCTAATCCTAGTCTCTGTATCATCCTCCACAATGTCAATAGTCGGAGCACTTTCAGTTCCATAACTACTCCTTGCGGTCACTTTGGTCCTAGTAACTCCAGGCTACTCTCCACAATCATGCGTGAAACTCTCCTCTAAGAGCTAGTAGCTTCTGAACTACTCACTATAGTACTCCTCTATGTCGAAGTCACTATAGCTAAAGCTCTCCTTTATACTCTAACAACAATAGTCCTCCTCTATGCACTTACTGTTATGATCCTCCTCTGTGCAATAATAGTTGTGTTGCCCTGGTGTCTAATTGTAATCACATTCCTCTAAGTCACCTCTACTATAGTCTGAGTCACCATTTTAGTCTGTAGTGTCTGTCCTTCTATAGAACCTTTAGTCTCTCCCATAGGTCGGGTCACCTTTTATATTTTGGCAGTAATCTTTTAGTCACTATTATCTTTAAAAAATGCCTCTTCCGTCTCATCACCTTATATCCCCCTCAGTAAAGTAGCCCGATGCTCTCTCTTGACTGGCCATATGGTCTCAATCAACTAAATGCAATACCTCTCAGTAGTACCAAAATCGACCTCTAGTCTCGCTGCATGGAAACCCCCTATCCACCCTTCTCTGATGGCTTTAGCAATAGGAACCATAATCTATATAGACTTGGGGACGTCTTGAGTTTGGCCCATCTATATCAAGACCCTCATATCCTAGTAGAATGATGTCCATGCTAAACTAAGCAGACAGACCATTCGATACCCGTGGTTCATCATCATAAAGGACCTAATGTCATACCACGGGTAATGCTAGAGTATGTCCTTTAAGACAAGCTCTAAGAACCATCCAATCCACTCCTGAACTGATCCTTGCCTCATTAAGATGGGCCACATCCAATACTGGATGGCTGTGTACGGACTCCTGGCCAGAGCAACAACCACCCTTAAGTATTTCATTAACCATTCCTGCAAAATAAATCAGAAATAAAAATTAGATATCCACAAAATACCAGTCCCAGAAAAGGTAAGAATAGTCAAACTTCTTTCTTCTCACCTAAAGGACTATTGAAGATACAATCCACCTCTCCAAGCCCTGATGAAATAGTTAAGACTCATTAATGTCTCTGCCAGCATGGCCCTAATCACATAGTGACTGTGCTCCATTTGTAATACCAAACATGCCACTCTGGCATCTCCCCAACTAATGGGCCTAGGAAACAGATATCTGATCATTAAGTAGAAAACCAAAGCTCGCATCTTAAGCCTCTGTCTCTCTAGGTTGCCTTAGTCACAAAAATCATAAAACTCCTCAATGACGGTAGTAAGATTCATCTGCCCCTCTATTACCATCCGACACGCTATGTCTTCTGGCAAAGCTAAAATTTCCTAAAAAGTCTATAGTGCCCAACTCTGAACTCAGGCACTATTAGAGCTGCCTTTAGTTCATTGCCAAGTATGGCACAGAACTTCTTAAACTTGGGGCACAGCTCCTCTATACCCATACCAAATAAAAAAATACGAGCCGTTGGATCCCAAGAAGTCCTAATCCACTTGAACTCCTGTTAAGGCTACCATAGCCACAATCCCGTACCTACCTAAATTTATCTTATCTACTTTATTGAGTTTTCTCATCGACATGTGCATATAATGATTGAAATATGGCTCCATGTGAAAAAGAATAAGAAAGGGTGAAAAACCAAGCAAAAGAAGAGAAAGTCAACAAACGGACAGAGTTTTGGCTCTCAAATGTTGACTTTAAATTTTTGCTTATATATAGGCTATAAGATGTCAACATTAAAAAGCGCCATATTTCTATAGAAAATGGATCTCTTGTTTGATAAGTATGCGGATCTGTGGCCCTTCTGCGCGGATCCTCGTTGATGTTATTCAGCTACTGCCCAGTAGATATGTGGATCTGTGTAGTGCACTTGCTGATCTGTGCCCTGCCTTGGCAACCTTGCTTTATCCGTGGCCCTTCCTCTAGCTTATCTTCTTCGCTATAGGTTCCCATGATTCAATTTTGAAATAAAAAAGCTGAGGCATGGACTATTTTCTCCTTCTTTAGGATGAAAGACTTAGAATGAAACACTTTCAGGACCTCCCAAAGCTATAGAGGAGCTGTAATTTAGCAAGAATCGAATCAAGGGTCATCATCATTCACCA
>CANTUT010000901.1:65000-72500 GCA_947687605.1 Reutealis trisperma
CATCAAGTAAAGGGATCCAATTCTTCTGATTGGTGGATACAAAGTGCCGAAGATATTCCTCCAAAAGGCCATTGAACCGTTCTGTTTGCCCATCTGTTTGGGGATGGAAACTGGTAGACATGTCTAACCGAGATCCCAACAATCGAAATAGTTCTGACCAGAAAGATCCCACAAACCGAGAATCTCGGTCACTCACAATACTTTTCGGAACACCCCAATACTTCACCACATACTTGAAGAATGCCCGAGCAGTATCCTCCGCTGTACTGGTTTTAGCCATAGGGACAAATGTTGCATACTTCGAGAACCGATCGACTATCACCAGAATGGTGTCAAATTGCTCCACTTTTGGAAGGTGAGAGATGAAATCGAGAGACACACTCTCCCATGGTCTACTAGGTGTAGGAAGTGGTTCAAGCAAGCCTGCTACTTTCTGATGATCCACTTTATCCTGTTGACATACTAAGCAAGTTTTAGTATAGTCTAGTGTATCCTCCTCCATCTGGGGCCAGTAATACCCTTGTTGTACTAATGCTAGTGTCCGATGCCGACCTGGGTGTCCTGCCCACAAGGTGTCATGACATTCCTGCAATAATATTTTTCTCAGATTTCCTGCTTTTGGGACGTACAACCGTTGCTTGTTTGTCATGAGGAGCCCATCTTCCAGCCAAAACTGTCTTGTCTTCCCAGCTTTTACCAGATTCATAAGTGCCACTGCTTGCGGGTCCTTATTTAAGTTTTCCCGGATCTGGTTGCGCATAGATGAGTTTAGGCTACTGCACGACAATTGAGCCAACTGTTTTAGCACCGCCAACTCTGCTTTTCTACTAAGGGCATCTGCCACTCGATTCGTCACCCCTGGCTTGTACTCGAAGTGAAAATCAAATTCTGCCAAGTATTCTTGCCATCGGGCTTGCTTGGGTGTCAATTTGGCCTGCGTAAGGAAGTGACTCACCGCCGTATTATCTGTCTTTACCACAAATTTGGACCCCAGAATGTAGTGTCTCCACACCCGAAGACAATGTATAACTGCTAACAATTCCTTCTCTTGTGCCGTGTATCGCCGTTCTGTCTCACTAAATTTCCTGCTCTCAAAGGCAATTGGATGTTTTTCCTGCATCAATACTCCACCCAAAGCAAAATCTGAAGCATCAGTATGTATTTCGAAGGGTTTTGACATATCCGGTAACACCAATACTGGATCCGCCAATATAGCTTGCTTCAAGTTTTCAAAGGATTCTTGGCAATCCTTTGTCCATTGCCAACTGTGTCCCTTCTTCAGAAGTTCTGTAAGGGGCCATATCCTCTGTGAGTATCCTGAAATGAATCGCCTGTAATAATTTGCCAATCCCAAGAATGACCGGAGTTCAGTCACACCAGTGGGTATGCTCCACTCCTGAATGGCTTTCACTTTGGCTTGATCCATCTTCAATCGGCCTTGTTCGATCACATGCCCTAAGAATTTTATGCTCTTTTGGGCAAAAGCACATTTTTCCCTTTTCACAAAGAGTTGATTCTGTCTCAGCTTCTCAAAGACCAATCGTAAATGCTCCCGATGTTCCTCCAGTGTAGTGCTATACACTACAATGTCATCCAAATAAACCACCACAAATTTGTCTAGATATTCGTGAAACACCTGGTTCATCAAAGTACAAAAAGTAGCAGGAGCATTAGTTAAACCAAAAGGCATAACAAGAAATTCAAACGCACCATATCGAGTAACACATGTGGTCTTTGGTTCGTCCCCCTCCGCAACTCGAACTTGATGGTACCCTGATCGAAGATCTAATTTGGTGAAGTACTTAGCTTGACTCAACTGGTCAAAGAGATCTGCGATGAGTGGGATTGGGTACTTGTTCCGTACTGTCACTTTATTGAGAGCCCGATAATCAACACACAATCTCAAGCTACCATCTTGCTTCTTTTGGAACAACACTGGGGCGCCAAAAGGAGCTTTTGAGAGTCTAATGAATCCCGCTTCTAGTAATTCATCCAATTGTTTCCGCAACTCGGCTAGTTCCGGTGGGGCCATTCTATAGGGAGCTTTAGCTGGCGGCTTTGCTCCAGGAATAAGTTCAATACTGTGATCTACATCTCGACGTGGGGGCAGTACTTTGGGTAATTGATCCGGCATTATATCTTCAAATTCTAACATCACATCTCTGATGTCTTCTGGATACCCAAAGCCTACTTCTTGTTCTTTTAAGATGGGGACCACTGCATAAGTTGGCTCTCTTCTCTTTACCCCTTTCTTAAATTGGAGAGCCGAGAGTACCTTTTTCTCTGCGATAGGACTTATGGATATGGGAACCACACAAGGTTGCTCCCCCATTAGCAACAAACAATTGGCTGCTGGGACCGGGATGGCCCTAGACTTCGTTAAGAAATCCAAACCCAAAACAACATCAAAATCATCCATCGGAGCCACTGTAAAGTCCACCTGACCAGTCCAGGGGCCTAGTCGACAAGCCACTGCCCTAGACATGCCCACTGTTTCAATCGCTTTTGAGTTTACTGCTTTCAACTTTCCCACATCCTTCTGAATTTCTAATCGAAGGCGAGAAGCCTCAGTTTCTGCCACAAAGTTATCCGTAGCCCCTGTATCCACTAGGGCTCTTGAGGATTTGCCATTTATTACAATATCGACATACATCAGCCCTCTCTCCTTTTGTTTCTTTGATTGATCCATTTGTCTCTCTAGGGCCCCAAGAAATCTCATTGCCCCCATTGCAGATTGTTCATTTTCCTCCGAATCGAACTCTTTTGCCTCTTCTGTCTCATGATTTTCTTCTTCCTGTAAGGCCCTCAAAGCATTCAAAGCCGCTCGATTTGGGCACTCCCCCACTCTATGAGGTCCTCGACATAGGAAACACTTTATGTTTCGTGGGGGTTGTACAAAAGAGTTAGATGTACCAGAGGTTTTGGACCCCGCATTTCCTTCCCTAAAATTCCAACCTTTCCTGTCTCCAATTCCGATTGTGCCTCTATTTTCA
The DNA here is from genome assembly GCA_947687605.1 of Reutealis trisperma. Classification (NCBI taxonomy): domain Eukaryota; kingdom Viridiplantae; phylum Streptophyta; class Magnoliopsida; order Malpighiales; family Euphorbiaceae; genus Reutealis; species Reutealis trisperma. The sequence continues at coordinate 67,994 of CANTUT010000901.1, forward strand.
ACCCCACCTGAGTTGGAATTTCCTTTATCCCCTCCATTAAAAGAGGATCTCATTCCGAAGCCTTCATTGCTGAAAGGCCTTGGCCACTTATTTTGCCTTCTATCAAAGTTTCCAAAAGATGGATACTTTCTTTTCTGGGCACTGTCCGAATAGTCATCAATACTTTCTGCTGCGGCTAATGCTGAGGCGAGATCTCTCGTGCCTTTCATCCTTAACTCTGTTTTGGCCTCAGGTTTTAACCCATGGATGAAATGAAATAATTTATCATTCTCCCCCATGTCTTGTACATCCAACATGATCCGTTGAAATTTTCGAACATATTCTTTCACCGACCCCGTATGTTTTAGTTCCATCAACTGGCATCGAGCATTGTATGCTACATTCTCCGGATAAAATTGGGATTTTAATTCTCGTTTAAAGTCATCCCAAGCCTCCACTGTGTATAACCCATTCCGAATCCCATCAGCTTTAGTCCGCCACCACACCTTTGCATCATCCGTTAAGTACATTGGAGCTAACTTTAGCTTTCTCACATCAGAAGAAATGTTAATAGCATCAAAATAATTATCAAGATCAAAAAGAAAATTATCTACTTCCCTTGCATCCCTCATCCCATTAAAGGGTTTGGGCTCAGGAATTTTTCATCCTTCCTGTCTCGGGTCCTGCTTCGCAATTCCCTGCATTGACCGTCAGAGAATTGACCTTGCCCTCCAATTCCTTCAACTCATTTCGGACTGCTACGATTGCCTCTCTAGCATCGTCTGTCACAGAGTCAAATTCCTCTGCTAAAGTTTTGTATGAGGCCTCAAGCTCTTTAGGCATCTCCTCTAGCGCCAGCAAGCGGGTTATTGTACCTTCCAAATCTGCAAAACGGGGCCTTAAGCCCTCCAGTTCAGTTATACGGGGCACTAAACCCTCCAAGATATTCATACGGGGCACTAAACCCTCCAGGTTATCAATACGGGGCACTAAACCCTCCAAAATAATAGTACGGGGCACTAAACCCTCCAGAATATTAATACGGGGCACTAAACCCTCCAAGTTATCAATACGGGGCACTAAACCCTCCAAAATATTAGTACGGGGCACTAAACCCTCCAGAAAATTAGTACGGGGCACTAAACCCTCCAGATTAGTAACACGAGGAGTGAGCTCCTCCAAGTTTGCCAAGCGAGGCCTTAAGCCTTCCAAAATTTTGATGGTGGCTTCGAGACGGTGGAATTTCTCATCACCAATTGAGTCACCACCTTGGGATAAAGTGAGCACTGTGGCTTCACAATCAGCAATTTTCTTTTCAAGCGCTTCAATGCGTTTTTCCATGGTTCCAATGTGCCCAAAGGCCGGCGGCAGCTCTACGGACTGCCCATCCTTCGACGTACTACTTTTCCATGCTTCAAGTAGTTCATCAAATCGCTTTTCCAACACATCCATCCTCGAAGATGTTTTCGTCATGGCTATCAAACAATAATAAGGTTTGTTATTGCTCTGATACCAAATGTCACGGGCCCAGTCTCTTGTAACACCGTTGGGACCGTGCGGCGCTTGCTAACAATCACAAGCCAGCCAAATGTTCAGTTACCTGTGCATAAGCATAGCAAGATTTATATCAATAACGGGCCAATGTTATCAATGATAGCATGAAAGCGACAACATAGCATAACAATAGTTTAGCAACCAAGCATTCGTAATAGAACGGGACAGCCCATGAGGAAACATCAAGCCAATCTCATTTCATTGATTTGTAATTCATTACATCATAGAAGCCACAGTGCGCCCATTGTAAGTAGGGGGGACCTTACAACGAGCTAAGCAACCAACAGTGCCTGGCTCCCCAATCACTTGGCTCACCAGTCACTCCCCCCTATATATGCTAAAAGAGCAAACTGGGCTGTGCGAGGAGGAGAAAGCATAAGGTGCGAGGAGGAGAGTCCTCCTTTATTACAAGATAACATAGTGAAAATGACCTAATTACAAAATCTATCACATTTCCCCTTATAAGAATTACAAAATCAATCCCCCGTTACATATATGCAAAATGTGCAAACTGGGCTGTGCGAGGAGGAGAAAGCACTAGGTGCGAGGAGGAGAGTACCCCATAAAATTTTATCTCTAAGGAATTTGGGTCCAATTTTTTGCACACATGTTTGGGACAATCCAACAAACAAAATGGCTCATCATCTTCTCAGTGCAAAGGCGGATGGGGGGAGAACGGGCGGAGGGAGGGACAACGGGCCCGTTGCGGTGGCCGAACGGGCCCGTGGCGTAGGCTTGACGAAAGCGGCGGGCAAGTGGTGGCCAATTTGTTTTTTATTGCAATAAACAAACATGCCATGAATGTTAACAGCCGAAAACACACGCATGATCAAAAAAGACACCGTCCTTCGAGCCGATCGGTGGAGGGAGGGACGAACGGGCCCGTGGCGTGGTCGTGCCGAAAGTGGTGGGCAATTGGTAGGCAATTTGTTTTTGGTTGCAACAAACAAGTAGGCCACCAATGCTAGCAGCCAAAAATGCCTGCAAAAGTGAAAGGAAATCACATTTCGAGCCGATCGGCCGGGGGAAGCACGACGGGCCCGTCTCGCTGGCTTGCCGGAAGTGCTAGGCAAGTGGTAGCCAATTTGCATCCGGTTGCAGCAGACAACCACGCCACCAATGCTAGCAACCTAAAATGCCCGCAAAAATTACAGGAAATCACCTTCCGAGCCGATCGGCCGGGGGAGGCACGACGGGCCCGTTGCGCTGGCCTGTCGGAAGTGCTGGGCAAGTCGTAGCCAATTTGCATTCGGTTGCAACAACCAACCACGCCACCAATGCTAGCAATCGAAAATGCCTGCAAAAACAAAAGGGCGGTTTGGTCCCGTTTTGGCCCCAAAAACATTTTATTTTGGCCTAAATCTAAGGTTTTTGGATTTTTGACAACTTTCGACAATATTTTCTTCAGGTTAGAGAAATCATTTTCTAATTTCCACTCAAGGGGATAACCTTCCCATTAAGAAGAATGGATTTGTGCATTAATTGACGGCTATGTTGACATTATATGATAAAATGATACATATAATATATCAGTAGAGAGCATAACAAAAATTAATTGGTAGATTGAATGGTTAAGTTATTTTAATTTTATTGATTGGTCTTGGGTTCAAATACCACTAACGCCATTTTTTTTTTCTCTTCACCATTAATATCATATGATATCTACGATGCCCATCTTACTATGGTCGTGCAATGGCAATAGTTTTTGGAACTTTGGTCATTTGCTACCTTATTATAGGCCAGCATTAGTTGCTCGGCTAATGGAAGGCGATGAAGGGCATAGTCATACCAAATGGGTTAACATTAATTAGCACTTAGTTGGGTAAATGGTAATTAATGACTAGTCATGCCAGATGGGCTAACGACTATTAGCATGCGGTTGGCAAATGAACGACGGTCAAGGCATGCATATCCATCCCAATTAGCGAATGAAGGGCAATAAGGCACAAACCCACGCCACCAATGCTAGCAATCGAAAACGCTTGCAAAAACCAAAGGAAATCACCTTTTGAGTCGATTGGCCGAGGGAGGCACGACGGCCCCGTGCTGTAGGCTTGCTGGAAGTGCCAGGCAAGTGATAGCCAATTTGCATTCGGTTGCAAAGAACAAGCATGCCACCGATGCGAGCAACCGAAAATGCTGGCAAAAATGAAAGGAAATCGCATTTCGAGCCTATCGGCCGAGGGAGGGATGATGGGCCCGTTGCGCTGGCAGCATGTGCCCGTTGCGCTGCCAGCACATAGGTTGGAGAACGGATGCCTATCCTCTTAGTGCAAAGGCGGATGGGGGGAGAACGGGCGGAGGGAGGGACAACGGGCCCGTTGAGTTGGCCGAACGGGCCCGTGGCGTAGGCTTGACGAAAGCGGCGGGCAAGTGGTGGCCAATTTGTTTTTTATTGCAATAAACAAACATGCCATGAATGTTAACAGCCGAAAACACACGCATGAACAAAAAAGACACCGTCCTTCGAGCCGATCGGTGGAGGGAGGGACGAACGGGCCCGTGGCGTGGTCGTGCCGAAAGTGGTGGGCAATTGGTAGGCAATTTGTTTTTGGTTGCAACAAACAAGTAGGCCACCAATGCTAGCAGCTGAAAACGCCTGCAAAAATGAAAGGAAATCACATTTCGAGCCGATCGGCCGGGGAGGGACGACGGGCCCGTTGCGCTGGCTTGCCGGAAGTGCTAGGCAAGTGGTAGCCAATTTGCATTCGGTTGCAGCAGACAACCACGCCACCAATGCTGGCAACCTGAAATGCCCGCAAAAATTATAGGAAATCACCTTTTGAGCCGATCGGCCGGGGGAGGCACGACGGGCCCGTTGCGCTGGTTTGTCGGAAGTGCTGGGCAAGTCGTAGCCAATTCGCATTCGGTTGCAGCAAACAAGCACGCACCAATGCTGGCAACCGAAAACGCCAGCAAAAGTGAAAGCAAATCAAATTTCCAGCCGACCGGCCGGGGGAGGGACGACGGGCCC
>CANTUT010000902.1:5000-17500 GCA_947687605.1 Reutealis trisperma
GCTCAAACTTTGTCATTCAAATTATAATCATAGACTATAATACATCAATATTTCCCTCAAACATAAATGAAAATGAAAGGGTTCTTATGCAGGCGTAAATATTATATATGAGTAAATGAACTATTTGAAAATAAATCGAGATATCCATATCCACTCTCCTAAACAATCTATTTTTTCTGAATCTCATTTTTTATAAATTTTTCTCTTCCTTATCATTATTCCACATAAATACAATCAATCTAAATGGACGAATTCATTAGTCTGAATCATTGCATAGAAATATAAGTCTTTGTTTTTGGTTGACTAAGCTCGTGTAATTTATTATTTATTAATATTTTTTTTTTGTCAATCGTTGAATTGAATAAAATCGACTGAAATCGAAATCGCTCTATAGAACCTCTTTTTTAAATCACACGTTGTAAACAAACAAAAAATTCTTATTCAGATTATGACTCCTAAGATTGGAATTCGTCCTTGCTGATTACACTAATTGGGAGAGAAAAGCATATATTAAATTACATAAGCATATTCTAATTTTATTTTTAATCTCAATTTTATTTTGAAATCTAAAAGAAAAAACTTTTCTTTTTATGTTTATGTAAACTCAAAATATATATATTCAAATATATATATTACTAAAAAAAGGAGCAGTACCGACCCTCTTGATAGAACAAGAAATGGGTTATTGCTCCTTTTTTTAGTTTTCACAAGAACTCGCACACACTAAGACCGAAGTCTTATCCATTTATAAATGGAGTTTCAACAGCAGCTAGGTCTAGAGGGATATGGAAGCTATAATTGTTAGTCTACTCCAATTATAGCTTCCATATATATATAAAATATAAAAATAAATATATAAATATATAGAAAATATATAATAAATATATAGAAATTTATATATAGAAATATCTAGAATAAATATATAATAAATCAATATATAGAAAATATAGAAATATAAATATATTAATATTATATTATTAATATTATTTAATATTAATAAATAAATTTAATATTCTATTATTAATATTATTTAATTATTAATTTATACTATAACTTAACATATCAAATAACACATAATTTAAATGTGGAAATTTGTCCTCGAAAAAAGGAAATATTGAATGAATTGATCATAATTTATAAGATTTTACTATCTTTGACCTTTCTAAATAAGATACTAATCTTAGAGAAAGTGGAATTTCCACAATAACTACAAAGCTCTCTGATATCGTTTGATAATACAAATACCTGTTGTACCTAAAAATTGGATTTTGGTTAGAATCATTAGTAGAAATAATCAAATGATTCTGTTGATACATTCGAGTAATTAAACATTTTACAATTAATAAACTAGATTTATTGTCATAACCTAAATTTTCCAATAAAATAGATCTATTTAAACTATGATCTTGAGCAAATGTATAAATATACTCCTGTCTTTCACATAAGGGAAGATCTAATGACCTGAACGAGGAAAAGGATGGTCTATTATAATTGGTATCTAATATGGTTCTAAAAAAATGTACATATATATAATTTTATTTATATTATTTTATATATAAATAGAGCAAAAGGATGGTCTTAAAGACAACAGCGATACTACTAGAAAGGAAAAAATACATGATTGACAGGAGAGAATTGGATTTGGTTAGACAATGTGTGGTTGGTAAACAAGGATCGGTTTTTTAGCAAGGCACGGAATATATCGTCAAATATTCAATATGATTCCACAAGATCTAGTTTCATTCAAGGAAGGAATTCTAGCCAATTGAAGGGATCTTCTGATCAATCCAGAGATCATTTCGATTCCATTAGTAATGAGGATTCAGAATATCACACATTGATCAATCAAAGAAAGATTCAACAACTAAAAGAAAGATCGATTCTTTGGGATCCTTCCTTTCTTCAAACGGAACGAACAGAGATAGAATCAGACCGATTCCCTAAATGCCTTTCTGGATATTCCTCAATGTCCCGACTATTCACGACCAAGAAGTACTGGATTCTCTTTCGGATAGGCCCTGAAAGGAGAAGGAAGGCTGGAATGCCAACAGACGTCTATTATTGAATTCACCCGACCCGAGAGTGCCCAGATAGTTATTAAATCGTTAGCACCGCATAAAAACATTTCTCCTAGAGTAGCTGTTAATACGAATAAGAGAAACTCTGTTATAGCCATTTTTGTACATTCAATGTACTCTACGGATAGAGGAATACATAGAGTTGAACATAGTAAAACAAGAAATTGAAAGATTTCGTTGAAATTGTTCATTTGGAAATTTCCCGAAAAGCTAATCATAGGTTCTTCTCTCCATCGGAACAATAGGGTTAATTCATCTATTCTTTATTATAATTTATTATTCTCGTTTATTACTTTTGCAGTAACTTTTATTACATACTATGGTTTTCACAAGAACTCGCACACACTAAGAACGAAGTCTTATCCATTTATAAATGGAGTTTCAACAGCAGCTAGGTCTAGAGGGATATGGAAGCTATAATTGTAAACCTCGATTGAATTTATGGAAGCATTGGTTTATACATGGATTTTTATTCAAATACTATAACTATATAATATAAACTATATAATACATTATAACTACATAATTATAATATAATTATAATAAATTATATAATTAATATAATTATAATAATATAAATAATAATAAAATAGAAAAAATATAATATAGTAATCTATAAAGAATAAAATATAAAATAATATATAAAATAATATAGAATTATAATAAATTATAATAAAGAATTAGAATTTATTATAATAAAATAAACTATAATAAAAGAATATAATAAATTATAATAAAAGAAATAGATAAAATAGTATAAATATATCATGTTCTTATGTCATTCACTAATAAATCTTGTGTTATATGCTTGTGGTAAGAAGGGGTTTCGTTCTTACTTATAAATTAAATAGAATATTCTAGAATATTCATTCTAGAATATTAAATATATTAAATATAGAATAATAAATATATAACTAAATATATAATAAATATATAAATAGAATGGAAATAGAATAAAAAATTTTTCAATTTCTTTCAATTTAGAATATTCCATTTTTAATTTCTCAATTTTTAATTTCTACTTTTTTAATTTCTACTAAAATAACAATTTCTAATAGAATTTAAAAGTTCTAAACAACTAAACAAAAAAATGCTGGATGGATATGATCCATTTAGAATACCCCAAACATCTGACTGCATTTTCCAACTGAAATGGAATATTACAACCGAAATAGCTATAGTTATGTCTGCGTATGTTTAATAAGCCTTCTTATGCGCTGCAATCGTATTATATGAACTCGATTAAAAAAATAGATAAAAAAAATATCTATTCTATGCGAATTCTTTTTTTTTTTTAAACTAAACAATACAATGAAATCCACGAAAAAGCTAAGTGCTAAAAAATCAACTTTATATTGTTTCGTTTGAAAGAAGTCATAATATAAGACATAGAAGAGGCTTTTTAAATATCTTTCTTTGATTCAGATCAATTTATATTGATATTTCTACCTATATAAGATTTATAATAAGATTTATATATAATAAGATTGATATATCTATCAAATCATGGCTTCATGTATCAAATATTTTCATATCCACGCATACAATATTTTTTTTCCGACAATGTAATGTAGAATAGGTGTGAGAAAAAGACTTTCATTTTAAAATACTTTCATTTAACGTTTTCTATTTATTTAATATTGTTTGTATTGAATTTAAAATAGTATATCTAAGTGAGTATATATAATAAAGTGCAAAGAGTGTAGAACTAACTAAATACAATAAGAGACAATAAAAAAAAAAAGATAAGAATAAAAAATAAGTGGATTATCATAGATATTTCATGTAGAAATAAAATAGAAATAAGTTATGTTATTTAGTTAGTTCTACACTCTTTGCACTTTATTATATATACTCACTTAGATATACTATTTATCTAAGGGTATAGGAAGTCATTTTTTCTTTGATCCAATTATAATAGACCATCCTATATAAATAGAATGTATACTTCTATTTATTAGTTCATAGTACAGGTCAGCCCTTTTTTTTAATTCTGACTCTAAAAAATAGAAGTATACAACTAATAAAGTGTTTTTATAGTTTACACACTTTTGTATTACCTCTTCTTACTGCTGTATTTATGTTAATGCACTTTCCAATGATACGTAAGCAAGGTATTTCAGGTCCTTTATAGAGAATATAGATTATAGATATTTGTAATCGACCATTGGTCCCTTAGGGGAGGAAGAATAGTATTTCATTGCTACAAATATGGATTATTGAAGACGGTTATTTGATATATTTTATAATTATAATATTATTAATTTATATAATAAATTTAAGGATATAAGATTTAAGGATATAAGAAATTGAAGTTAATTAGAAGTTAATTAATAGTAATATTAATAATTAAGTTAATTAACTTAAAATAATATGAAATAATATTAGTAACTTAAAACGAAAATAATATAATTTCTAATTAACCTAATTAAAATAAATAAGAAATAAACAAAGAAATTTATAAATAAATATTTATAAATAATATTTATAAATAAATCTAAAATATATTATATTAGATAAATATATTATATATTAGATATTAGATATTCGAATTAGATATGCATATTTTTGATAGATACATATTTAGATAGATAGATATTTAACTAAATATACAAGATTTGAAAGACAAAATAAAAATATAAGACTAAGTAACTCAAACCTTTCTATTGTTATCTTGGATCCACAATTAATCCTAAGGATCTATAGGATTGGTGTAGTCTTTTATATTCCCTAGTTTTGGATCGTGGGTCGAGCCCAATATCACAACTTCTTCTACCCATCCTGTATATTGTCCTTTTCCTTCCGTGTTGGAATAGAAACTTATTAATAGATGAGATTTTATAAAAAATGCAGAATTCACAGTCATTTAGAATGTATTTGTTTTTCTTAGGGGGCAAGAATCTATGGTTAATCCTAATCAATAACAATAATATATCCTGTTGTAACATTTACTTAAAAAAAAGATTCAGTCCTTCCCGTGGGTTATTGTCCCAATAAAAACAAATAAATATAAATAATTGTAGGAATAAAATCTTGATAGAATTCGAAAAACAAGCAGCAATTGACACGAATTACATTCATGAATTTTGAATTTTAAAATAAGGAGTAACTAATTAAATTAATATGCTCAAACTTTCTGAAAATTCAATAAAATAAGGAAAATCTAGGAATAACTCTGTTAATCTATAAGAGTCGTGGAAACACCTGTTTCTTCCATATTTTGGACATGGAACAATATGTTACTGCTGAAACATGGAAGAATTGAAATCTTAGATCAAAACACTATGTATGGATGGTATGAACTGCCTAAACAAGAATTCTTGAACAGCGAGCAACCAGAACTATTCTATTACTCACTACATCAAAAAAATTTCCATTAATGAAAGATGTAAATCCATTGGAAAATAAAAAATACGTATGTCGGATGAAATGGCGGTTGTTACTATCTGCTCCAATAATGAATCATTGGTTTAACTGAATAACTAAATGAATAACTAAATAAAATAGATAGACCTGGTGGATCTCTGTTTTATTTAATGAACCCACTCCATTTATCGATTCTATATGATCTAATATTTCTATCAAGCATAAGTTCTATTACAAGAATTGGATTGAGGGCTTGTTATTCAATAGTATAACATGACTTATATAAGTTGGTTATTAGTTGTATACTTCTATGTATTAGTTTATAGTACAGGTCAGCCCTTTTTTTTAATTCTGACTCTAAAAAACCAACGAGTCACACACTAAGCATAGCATTATATTCTTTTATTATAATTTATTTTATTATAATAAATTCTAATTCTTTATTATAATTTATTATAATTCTATATTATTTTATATATTATTTTATATTTTATTCTTTATAGATTACTATATTATATTTTTTCTATTTTATTATTATTTATATTATTATAATTATATTAATTATATAATTTATTATAATTATATTATAATTATATAGTTATAATATATTATATAGTTTATATTATATAGTTATAGTATTTGATGTTATTGTGTTACTTAATATTTTATTTGAACATGGGGTCGAGAGGCGTTCATAATAATATTACCAGAATCTTTTTTTAAGTAAAAATATAATATAGTAATCGGCCATACTATTGCTATCCATCAGATAAAATAGAATATACAATTACAAGTAGAATAGAAATTCTATACTAGAAATAGAAATATATAAAATAAATAACTATATTATAGAAACTATATTATAGAAATCCATTTTCTATTATAGAAATATAGATAGAAATATAAAAATCATAATATATATATATATAATAATATATAATAATAAAATAAATGAAAAATAAATGAAATTATATATATATATTAATAATATATAATAATAAAATAATATATAATATAAAATAATAAAATAATATATAATATAAAATATTATATAAAAATTATAATTATATATAATTATATAAAAAAATTAGAAATTATATAAACAGAAAATAAAAAATGAAATAGAAAATGAAAAATGTATACGTATATATACGTATAAGAAATATATATATTTTCTATTTTGGTTAAATATTTTCTATTTTGGTTAAATATATATATTTTGGTATAGATATATAAGGCATATAGGTATACGACTGCATTTTCCAACTGTTTTATTGTCCCCTTTCACGAATTGAATTACAAAGACCATGATATATTTATACTATTTTATCTATTTCTTTTATTATAATTTATTATATTCTTTTATTATAATTTATTTTATTATAATAAATTCTAATTCTTTATTATAATTTATTATAATTCTATATTATTTTAGGATTATAATAAATTCCCGCAATTATTATAATTGATACAAATTCCCGCAAAAAAACCATATGGATATTTAGAACTAGATAGATCTCGAAAAAATGACTTCCTATATCCATTTATCTTTCGGGAGTATATTTATACATTTGCTCATGATCATAGTTTAAATAGATCTATTTTATTGGAAAATTTAGGTTATGACAATAAATCTAGTTTATTAATTGTAAATCGAGGTGCCCATTATATGACAATTCTCAACAATTTACCCTCCATTTTTGTGCCTTTAGTGGGCTTAGTATTTCTAATGAACTACTATCCTTTAGACACTAACATATGGTATTCCTCTTTATTTGGTGATAAATAAAACATCCGTACTTTTTTTGATCCCTCAGAGATTTCATAAAATGGGCTTTCTAAAGAGCCCCAATGACCAATCTTGGCATGAATTGCTAAAGACCCAATAAGTCCAACATTGATTCCTTCAGATGTATCAATTGGGCAAATGCGCCCTAGTCACTATGCTACAAGACTCAATCAGTAAATAGCAGTATCGTGGATAAAAAAAAATATCCTAAAAAATAATAAAAATGAATATTAAATAAAAAAATAATATTAATATGATATATTAAATAGAATAGGATATACTAAATTATATTTAATACATATATAAAAGAAATCGAAAAATCCAAATTCAATATAGTATCTTTTGGAATCTTGAATATGATACTACATATAATTTATACTAATTGGAGGATCCTAATCCAACAATCTAATAAAAAAATACATCAATTCATCTCTCCCCTTTACCTTTTCTACGAAAGGGGACAACTAGCACAATTTCATTCCAAAAGGCATCATTCTTATTATTTATTATTTTATTTATTATTTATTCTTAATTTTTTATTTATATATATTATTTTATTTATTTCTATTTTTATTTATATTATTTCTATTTTTATTTATATTATTTCATTATTTCTATTTTATATTTCTTTTTTTTTTTCGTTTTTCATTTCTAATCAAAGTAAATACAAATATAGGAATTTTCGTTTTTTCAACTAGTACTGATTGATAGAGACATATATGGATTAGTACAATTATATGTAGTATCATATTCAAGATTCCAAAAGATACTATATTGAATTTGGATTTTTCGATTTCTTTTATATATGTATTAAATATAATTTAGTATATCCTATTCTATTTAATATATCATATTAATATTATTTTTTTATTTAATATTCATTTTTATTATTTCTTTATTTTATATTTTTATTTTTTATTCTATTTTTATATTATATATATTAGTATATAATTTAGAGTAGGTGCAAATTCTCCCAATTTATGGCCTACCATACGATCTGTTATATAAATAGGTAAATGCTCCTTTCCATTATGGATAGCAATAGTATGGCCGATCATTATGGGTATAATGGTAGATGCCCGGGACCACGTTACTATTATTTCTTTTTCTGCTTTTGTGTTAAGCTTATTTATTTTTTTTACTTCAATTCGGGTTCAAGAATTCCTATATAACTTAAGCGACACAATAAAAGCTTTTTCGATTCTTTTATTAACCGATTTATCTATAGGATTCCATTCACCCCACGGCTGGGAACTCATGATCGGCTCTGTCTACAAAGATTTTGGATTTGCTCATAATGATCAAATTATATCTGGTCTTGTTTCCACCTTTGTCAATTCTTTATTATATATAATGCATTTTATTATTTTATATTATATATTATTTTATTATTATATATTATTAATATATATATATATCTAATTTCATTTATTTTTCATTTATTTTATTATTATATATTATTTTATATATATAATATATAAAATAATATATATAAAATTGACGCACCAACTAGTTACGAAATTTCATTGATAGCCATTTTATTAAAAAAGAATGCATAAAATATTATTATTATATCGATACTAGTTCTGGAAGTATCGACGTAATTTCATAGAGACAATTGGGGAATTCGATCAAATGGAAAAAAGGGTATGTAAAAAAAAAAGAGGAGTCTATTATTATTATATAACCTCCGAGGTTTATATATTCATAATGATACCATGGGCGCTTTAGGGCGTCCTCAAGATATGTTTTCAGATACTGCTATACAATTACAACCCGTCTTTGCTCAATGGATACAAAACACCCATGCTTTAGCACCTGGTGCGACGGCTCCTGGTGCAACAGCAAACACCAGTTTGACTTGGGGGGGTGGTGATTTAGTGGCAGTGAGTGGCAAGGTTGCTTTGTTACCGATTCCATTAGGAACTGCGGATAAAATCCAACGAGTAACTAATAATCCTGTTATACAGAAAAAGTAATTAACACTTAACTAGAAAGAAGTTTTTTTTATTATATGGAAAGAAAAAATCTAAAATATAGAAAAGAAAAAAAAAAAGAGATTTGTCTATTCTGTCCAAAAAAAGGGGAGAATGCACATTTAAAAAGATAAAACTTATGAATATTTTTTATTTCAATGAAAAGGATTAGTATATTCTGGGCATATAATTAGTATATGCCCAGAATATATCATTCTATTTTTTTTATATTATTCGAAAAATGAGCACCTGCAAACTCATTTCAGATAAATTATAATAAAAGAATATAATAAATTATAATAAAAGAAATAGATAAAATAGTATAAATATATCATTGGAGGAAGAATAGTTTCTATAATATAGTTATTTATTTTATATATTTCTATTTCTAGTATAGAATTTATATAAATAGAAAATAAAAAAATTTATTTAGAATAGAATATTTGTATATTTCTATTCTATTTATAGATTTGTATTCTATTTTTTCTCCTATTTACTACGGCGACGAAGAATCAAATTATCACTATATGAATAATATTTTTTCATAAAACCCAGTGGTATTCCTATTTGAAGTTGGTTGAAGAGGAAATAGAAACGTTTTTGATATTTGTAATAAAAAAGTAAGAAACTCTATAATTAATTCTAAAATTAAATTAGAAATTTTAAAAAATGAACATTATAAAATTAACATTATAAGGATTTATACCATATTAATACTATATTAAATCAATATTAATTATATGATAAATAAAGCAAAGTAAAGAAATTATCAATTGAATCTATCAAACTGTTTCCTTCCTAATTCACATCTTTGTTCAAAGAATTTCTTTTGTAATTCCTTACATAAGGATTCAAAAAATACTGGATCTCCGCCTACACAAGTAAACTGTTGATAAAACAAATATAATAAACAAATGTTCAACTTTAGAACTATATTTATAACTAGAATTAAATATATGATATAAAAACACTAGCACTTTATGTTTTTATTTACAACTCATAATTAGATTGGTTTTTCTTTTGTTTGTGCAAAAAGGATTTCAATTGCTACAATGATATGACCAATATATCATATATTTAATTCTAGTTATAAATATAGTTCTAAAGTTGAACATTTGTTCATTCAATTAATTTCAAATAAGTTGTATCTTGCTTAGACCAATAAAAAGAAATGAGGTTATATAAAAAACGATAGGTGGAGTTTTTGGAACAATAATTGGTATCTTTATTACATTGGTTAAAACTTATTTAATATTGTGATTTTATAGAGATAGATAAATAGACTTTATAGATAAATCCTAACAAAAGAATTCTTTATGCTACACACGATAAAAAGCAAAAGTAGTTCAATTTAAATTTCTAAGAAATATATAATCAAAACCCAAAGCTTTCATTTTTATGGCTTTGGTATTTTTGTAGTTGTATTTTATTTTTGTGTTTGTATCTTATAAGATCTTATAAGAAAGGCGTAGCATTGGAACTGCTATGTAGGCTTTTGTTTACTGAGGGAGAAATTCGAATATCTAATATCTAATATATAATATATTTATCTAATATAATATATTTTAGATTTATTTATAAATATTATTTATAAATATTTATTTATAAATTTCTTTGTTTATTTCTTATTTTAATTAGGTTAATTAGAAATCGCATATATCTGCATGGAACAATAGGGTCAATTCATCTATTCTTTATTATAATTTATTATACTACATTTTATAGGATTGCATAGACATGAATAGTTGAAGCGAATTTTCCTAAGAGAAAAATAGATTATGGGAGTATATCATTAGCCATCTTAATGTATAATACAACTAGTTTATATTTTATACATTTCTAATTTAGAATTTCGAATAGAATTTATAAAAATAAAATAGAATAGAAAAAGAAATAGAAATAAAATAAATTTTTTAGGAAAGTTAAATATATAAAACTTTCATCCGCAATTCTTATAATTTCATTTAGAATTTAGATATTTAGATTAAGGGTTCTAAAAAAATATCTCCACCTTAATATTCCAACCAACCAATCAATATATATCAATCAATATATAGAATATTGATTGATATAATATAGAAAAGAAATAAAAAATATCAAATAAATAAGACTTCTTTATTTTTATTTATTTATATATATATTTATTTATATATATATATATTTATTTATATATATATAATATATATTATATATAATATATAATATATATTTATTATTTTATTTATATTATATATTTATATTTATATTATATATATATTATAATTATTTAATTATTATAATTTTATAATTTAATTATTATTTTTAATTAGTTTTATTATTATTATTATTATTAATTATTTTTATTATTATGATAGAATATGCAGGCTGTTCCCTCAAACATAAATGAAAATGAAAGGGTTCTCATGCAGGCGTAAATATTATATATGAGTAAATGAACTATTTGAAAATAAATCGAGACTATAGTAATAAGTCATATAGTAATAAGTCATGTTCAAATAAAATGGGCAAGGGGTAGTAATAAGTCATATAGAATCAATGGATTCATGGCACAATCCCCCCATGATGCATTTTTTTTTTACAATTTTTTTTTTGTTTTGGCTGATAGAGGGATCAAATGGTATAGTTTTTTTTTTTGTTGGTAATGCTAGATCCTGTTTATTCATCGTTACAAAATTTAAATTTCTTTAATGCGTTCGCTAAAAAAGGTCTTAAGAGAATTCTTTTGGAAAAAATAATAAATGTGATATGTAATTGGTCCTATAATCGAGGTTACATAGATGCTTTTTATGCAATATCTTTTGATTGTCCTTTATCTCCAAAATCTCAATCTCCAAAATCTCAAAAAAATATCGAGACTTTTTACATACAAAGGATTTACTTGTTACTAATATAGTTTAGCCTCTGTCATTCTTTAGATCTCTTATTTCACTTCACTCCGATAGTATCATAAATTGGGTCAATGCAGAGGAAATGGCTGCATTTTCATACTATAAAGTATTAAGTAATAGTATTAATTAAGTAATTAAATAAATATTAAGTAAATGAAATAAATAAAATAAAACTAAGTATAAATAAGTATAAATAAGTAAAATAGCTAAAATAGAATATAGATTCTACCACATCACTTATTCTATTGGGTTTTCCCAGGAAATTCATTAGAGGAATGTTTCCAAGAAAAATTGTTTATTCTTGCATATCCCTACTAGTTTTCTAAATTAATCCCGCGGATGCATATAATTCAGAAGAATATGTAAGTGATTCATATACAGCATCTCTTTCTTTTATCAACGG